>CM021105.1:170346505-170464975 GCA_007115665.2 Sequoiadendron giganteum
CTCTCTCTCCCTCTCTCTCAGATATCTCCCTCCCACCCCCTCCCACTCTCCCTCTCTCCCTCTATCTTAGGTATCTCCCCCCACCCCCTCCATCTCTCTCAAATACCTCTATCCTGAGTACTCTCTCTCCCCCAAGTACTCCATTTCCCTCCCACCCACTCTCCATCTCTCAAGTATCTCTCTCTCACTCCTTCTATTGATCCAATCCCTCTATCTCTCACACCCTCTCTCTCCTAGTCTCTTAGGTCTCTCCTTCCCACCAGCTCTCTCCCACTTTGTCTCCCCCTCCTTCTCTCTTGAGTTTCTCTCTCCCACCCTCTCTCTCCTACTCTCTTAGGTCTCTCCTTCCCACCCCCTCTCTCCCACTTTCTCTCCCTCTCCTTATCTCTTGGGTGTCTCCCTCCCACCCTCTCTCCATCTCCCTCTCTCTTAGGTTTCTCCCTCTCACCCCCTCTCCCTCCCTCTCTCTCACTCTGTCTCTCTATCTCTCCCTCTCTCTCTCCCACTTTGTCTCTCTCCCTCTCTCTCTTACTCCCTCTATATATCTCTCCCACATTGTCTCTCTCCCTCTTCTTCTCTCTTAGGTCTCTCCCTCCCACCCTCTCTACCTCTCTCTCTTAGGTTTCTCCCTTCCACGCCCTCTCCCTCCCCCCCCTCTCTCTCTCAAGTCTCTCCCTCCTACCCCTCTCTCTCTCTCTCTCAAGTATCTTCATCCTACCCCCTCTCCCTCTCTCTCTTTTCAATTCTCCCCCTCCTACCCCCTCTCCCTCCACAGTCACTCCCTCTATCTCTCTTCCACTCCCTCCCTATCTCACTCTCTATTTTATCTCTCTTTCAGACTCTCCATCTCTCTCTGCATTTCCCTCCCACCACCTCTCCTTTCTCTCTCTCTCTCAAGTCCTCTCTCTCTCATGCTCTCCTCTCTCTCAAGTCTCTCCTCCCACTCCACTCTCCCTCCTTCTTTTGTCTCTCAAGTCTCTCCTTCTACCCCTCTACTCTCTCCTTCCTCTCTCTCTGTCTCCCTCCCACCCTCTCACTCTCTCTCTCTCTCCCTCTATCTCATGTATCTCCCCCCCACCCCCTCCATCTCTCTCAAATCCCTTTATCTTGAGTACTCCCTCTCCCTCCCACCCCCTCTCCATCTCTCAAGTCTCTCTCTCTCACTCCTTGTATCTCTCCCATCCCTCTATCTCTCATTCCCTCTCTCTCCTACTCTATTAGGTCTCTTCTTCCCACCCCCTCTCTCCCACTTTTTCTCCCTCTCCTTCTCTCTTGGGTGTCTCCCTCCCACCCTCTCTCCCTCTCCCTCTCTCTTATGTTTCTCCCTCCCACCCCCTCTCCCTCCATCTCTCTCACTCTCTTCATCTCTTCGTCTCTCCCTCTCTCTCTCACTCTCTCTATCTCTCTCTCAATCCCTCTATATCTCTCTCCCACTTTGTCTCTCTCCCTCTCCTCTCTTAGGTGTCTCCCTCCCACCCACTCTCCCTCTTTGTCTCTTAGGTTTCTACCTCCCATGCCCTCTCCCTCCCCCTCTCTCTCTCAAGTCTCTCCCTCCTACCCCCCCTCTCTCTTTCCCACTCCCTCTCTCACTCACTCCCTCTATCTTTCTCCCACTTTTTCCATCCCCCTCTCTCTCAAGTCTCTCCTTTTCAAAACAACATATCTGGCACTCACCAAATTTGGAGAGTGCCTAATGTGTTTTACCTTGAAACGGTAAAATAAGGGTCGACCCCATGATTTAGACCCACATTCTCCTGTATTTTTCTGGTTCAGTGCTTTATCTGAGTCAGAAACGCCTATTTTTATGTAGTTGACTTCATATTGTACCAATCTATTTTTGATCCATCACCTTTTTACCACCAATCTGCATGGTAGACAACATAGAAGAAGATATTTTGAAGTTTCTACATCATTTTACATTATTTGAGGTAATATATTCATTTTGGTAATATTGAAATGTTTATATTTAGTATATTTATTTGTTTTTGACAATATAAACTAAATTTCCTTAATGATTTTATTAATCATAACAATTGGACATAAAATTCAACATTGAATTAGATGGGATTTGCATAAAAAAGTTCAATTTTTATGAGTCTGAAGAACAAAAAAATTAAAAACATGACATTTACTTAACATAAATTTAATTATGAATTATATTTGCATTGCTTATAGTAGTTTATTTCCAACATGGTTAGTGGAATTCATTGTATTTCATTCTTTTTTCAACTAATTTGGAAAAAATTTATGTTCATCTATTTTGGAAAACCTAATAGCTTTCATCAATGTTAACGCAAGTGTCCATTAATTTTTGTGTTCCATAAAAAAATCATCTTCATCACATGTGCTTAGAAAAATTCAAGTGAGTTGACAGAGTTGTTAATGGAAGTTTCCATTCATTCATACCATTTACCTTTCTAATAAATAAAAAATGGGAAATTTTGTGCAATTAAGAAAGCTTATTGTCTTTCGAAGTTACCTCATTTCCAAAGAAATAGTGAATAACTATAAGATATAGCATCACAAACCCTTCTTTGAATTCATATTCTTCATGACTTCGTTGATAATCAAAAAGTTGGTTTTGAGAAAAATAAACACAAGATTCTCTAGTTTTCATTTAGGTGGAAAAACTTTATACCCTAGGTTTGTGATGTAGAGCAGGGAGACAAAACCTTCAACAATCATAATTAGATCAGTTTCAAACAATCTTCAATCTCAAAAACCTCAATTCAATGTTGAATTGACCAATTCACATTCACTTCGTTGTAGCATTCACAACAGAGAAAATTGTTCATATCTTAGTCACTGGAACCCTCTTCAATGCATCTAAATAGTAAACCCTTGGTTTAGGCCTTTCTATTCTTGAAACAAGGAGGGTTTATTCAAAATCAACGTTCCAAGCCTCTAGTGCAGGAGCACCTTGTAATCTCAATTTTACCAAAAATTTCATCTTTAGTGAGCATGGCCAAATGCTAGGATTTTAGTTAATGTTGAGTATATTGTGTTCAGTAAGGTCAATTAGACCATTTTATAATGTATTTGGAGCAAAGGGAGTTCAGTTGTGCCATGGCTTGCAATTTGGCTAAATGTCGTCAAAAAAGTTGCTAAAAGATGCAAAAGTTGTAGAGTTCAAGGGAGTTGGAATGAAATAAAAATATGTATAATAACCTTCAATTCCTTGGAGGAGAGGTTGTTGGTTGATTTTTACCCCATTTTTTTATCAATAAGAATGTTATTTTTTGGAAATTTACTGGTTTCTCTCACTTTTCTTGTTGTTGTACGGCCTGTACGAACTCTAAGATGATATTAAACTAGTTGGATGTTGTAGATTAATGAATTATCTTTCATTTTCATCTATTTAGAGGTTCTAACTCTTTGTATAGAAAAAGTTATATTGTTTTTACTGCTGCTACCTACATTCACAGTGTTCTTAAATTGAAGGGTTTCATTATGTAATTCGACCCATTACACTTTTTCTACCTACTATAACTTGTGGAATGGGTCCTCTAAATTTTAAAATGCATTCCTAACCTATTTATAATTTTGTGGGGTCAAGGTTAGGTGTTTGGGATGATGTTCTAGGACTATAGCAGTGTCTTTTCATGGTGAAAATTAGGGCTTCAAGTGATGTTTTGACAAAATTTGGGAAGGATTGTCCATGTAATGTATTATTCACCATGTGTAGGGTTTGGTAAGTGTGTTTGGTGCTTTGTATGGGTCTGGCAAGTCTGGGAGATAGGATTTTCATTAAAACCCCAAGTATTTTGCTTGAAATTAAGGGTTTGGTGTATTAGGGGTCTAGAGGTCTTGGACCTAGAAACAAATAAGGAAATTGGAGGTTTTGAAACATAAAATAAATCATATCATTTCATTTTAATTCATCCATCAATTATTTATTATATGAAATCATTGCATCATTCATTCACATTCTATTATCATACATTATTACATCAAATCATTGCATCATCCATTTTAATATCATACATTATTTGCATTTTCATTCATCCATCAATTATTTCTCATATAAAATATTATTACATCATAACATTAAATTTCCATTCATTCATCATTTTATATCATACATCATTATCATTTATTTATTTATGTCATTTACATAAAACATACACATCCCATTTACATCGCATATCATAAATTATTTAAACCATTACATCTACATACATGTATATAGACGATCATCATATAAAATAAAAATCATCACGCATCTGTACATCATACATCATACATCCATACATTATTCATTAAATAGAACATCATAAACCATAGCATATTATCTTGATCATAAATACATCTATAATCATAATATTAAAAATCATCACATGGCATATAGAACATAGAAAATAAATACATCCATCATAGAATCACAATAGAACACATCATAGATCGATAAAAGTCTGGTGCATATCATATAGATCATATAAATCATCAATTTCAAGTATACAATGAATTCTAAAATAAACGAGGAGATATATCATCAAAACTGGTTGAACCAAGGTATGCATCATTTTTCAAATATATCACAAAATCACATCAAATAGCTAAGATTTGTTGTTGCTAGATGGTGCAGGCATCTCTGGACCAGTCCCTCCTCTACTAGATGAACTAGTACCTCTTGGATCTTTGCATGGTGGTTGAATCACACCCTCGCTAATAGTCTGAGAATGGGTCCTACCTAATCGTGAGGGGGCATAAATAACTCTTTGCTTAGTAGGGACTGCATCATGGTAACGGCCTCTGTAAAACTCTTCCTCTTGGCCCACATGCAAAACCTCTCTCATATAATCCAATATAGTCATGCCCTTGGCTATCCGATGTAGTCTATCAACAGTGGTATAAACCTTCTCTGCAATTTTCCAAGCATTATCTCGCTCTACTATCAATGTATTGAACTACATCTAGGCGGTAACCAATTGTCCATGTATTTGTGCTTGGGTCTGTAATTGCATCTATGTCTGAGCAAGTAACCCCTGAGCTTGAACAAGCTACCCCTACAGATTCTATATCTACACCTATAGGTTGGCAATCTAGGTCTAATAATCTGAAGAAGATGTCTCCATTGCTTGCCTCTTGCGAGGCACACTATTAGATGGATTGGTGCTACCTGCCACAACCCCTCTGCCACCATCTCCTTAGTCATATTTTCCATCACTTCTGCTCTCATCACTACTGATTTCCTCACTATCCTCCTCACCAACATCTTCCTCCCCGCCAACATCCTTAACCTCAACATCTACAGCCTACTCCTCCTCCACATCCTCCTCCCATCTCCGTCACCAACTAGGAACAACAACAACCTCCTGCTTTTTAGGTAGTAGTGTTGGATCATCAAGAATATTGATCCATGGGCATGGATGTAATACAATATATTGCACATACTCTACAATCATTGGTGCCTCTGCAATATCATAACTCAGGTCCCAGGTTGAAGGCTGTAAGGCACATTATCCCTCTATAATAGTATCATATGACAGAAAGGGTACCTAATCTATTGTATTACTCTATCGTCGGGCATAATATACAATTCCCTGGGGTATGCACTGGACAATCCCATACTATTTGTGAACCCTTCGCAAAAGAAATCTCTCTAAAATGAAGCAGGTGTTACCAACCAAGTACATAGAGTCACACAAATAACCCATCTATGCATCATCCTTATCCCAATGCTCACAATCTAGATAGGGATGCCATGTTACAACCTCTAAATCATCTAGTACACTCCTCCAATGCTCCAACTTACCCATCCTAGACTGGGTAAGTTGACCTCTATATCTGAAAACATATGGCCTAGTAGCAAGTCTATCTCATACTCGCAGTGGTCACGTGACAACAATATGCTCCCATGCCCAAACTTGAAGAAAATTGGCTCCCAATGGTAAGCTACGCCAACTCAAATATATAGCTAAATGTAAAGCATGATACAAATGTGCCAGCATGCACATCCCCCAAGCATATCTAGTCCCATGCACGATCATGTTCTCAAGAACATGATCCCATCCAATAGATAGTCCTTTTGACCTATGATCAGGACAAATGAATCCTACAAGAAATGAAGGTAGGGTTGCATATGCATCCACCATCTCTCACTAGGGAATCCACATCCCAACAATATGATAATCCTAAAAAACTCTACAAAGAGCATTTATCCCACCCACCTCCTGTGAATCATACACTACGATCTCACCAAAAAACTATATCCGTAAAATCTGCTAGACATCTTCTGGGGTGATTGTCATCTAGCCAGTGGGTAGGTGGAAGGTATTATGGTTATTGTGCCACTGCTCAGCTAATGTTGTGAGGAGACCTCGATTAATCCTAATTTGGGGCATGTTAAGAAGTGAAGCAAGTCCACACCAAACAATGATATGTGTCTCATCTGGTGTAAGTTGTGGAATCAAGTCAAATGTCCATGGAAAATTCTCTCATATCTGGAGATTACCCAAGGCTCCTATCATCATGAAAAGTTATAAATTAGTACACTTTGTCAAAATATCACATATCAATTATCCTATCAAATCTAATCAGCTCTTGGTGCGAATTTTGATTAAAACTCATGAGCAAGCATCATCAATCCTCACCTATCATGAGGTCATCATTATCAATCTTAAAATGTACCTCACTTAACATGAGGTCAATTTATCAAAATCAACCTCGCTTCTCATGAGGTTCATCACATGTGAAATTATTCCACACCTATCATGAGGATAATTATTGTCTATCAATCATCAGAATCACTCATCATAAGGTTCGACATCATCAAGGTTATTTGATCATCAAAACATATCAAACCAAATGGCTGACACAATCAAAATCGATTAAATCAAGGAAAAATTTGACAAATTTTATCAAATCTGACTTGGATGCACTAAAACAAGCATTCAAGGCACTAAAAGATCAGAAGTGCCATTTCATCAGTCAGAAGCACTAGAACAGACTATCAAAGTGCCACATCATTCAAAGCTCTATTTTAGAAGGTCAAAGTGCTGAAATAGTAGCTTGAAGCGCTAAAACCTTCAAAGCGTTAATATTTTTGAAGCACTAAACTAGCCTATCAAAGTGCTAAAATATCTAATCAAAGCACTAATTTTCTGAAGCATTAAAACATAACCTAAAAATGCTACACCAGAGTGTTGAAGTGCTACAACACATTATTGATGTGCTAAACTATGAAAAAAATTATAAATACAAAAACTAACATGAAAAACGAGGAGGTTTATGGGTACGTACTGGAGGTTCATAAGTGATCGGGCGTTGGTGATGTCACACACACACAAACTAGTGGGTGTGGTAAGGAATTGACATCTTGCTTCAAGTGGCTCAAATATCTCTCTCTCATAAAGTTTTCAAAAGTTAAATGCACAAATGAGTTTGAAAATGACCCTTTTGACCTTTAATAGGTTATTAGAGGTGGATTTTAATGGGATTTTTAAGATTTTAATTATTTTTTATTGGGAGATTAATTGAAATTCATCCAGGGGGAACTTTCTACATAAATTATCGGAGACAAATTATTTTACCATCGCCACTTCATCAAATCATCGAAAAATCATCAGAAAATTGTAAATTTTTGAAAAATCCAAAAAATATCATAAATCATAAATTTATCTCCCAAGGGGGCATATTATCATCAATCACCTAAAAATCAAAGTCTGGGGCATATTGAAAAAAAAATCGTCGATACTAGAAGCAGCATTAAAAATTTCTTTGAAGCAATGTGTAAACACATCACTTCAAAGAGGGGCAACATGTATACACTTAGAAAAGGTCTGGAGAATCTAATTAATTAAATATGACTTATTTGATTAATTATCCTAAATTCCTCTACTATTGAATAAATAGAAATATTTATTTATATAGTTCACGTTTAAATTCTTATTTAAATAAATTCTTCTAATTCTTTTATTATTTCATTTTAATTAAATAAACAAAATTAAATATATATTTTTATTTAATTATCAAATTCCACTATTTATTTTATTTTAATTAATTAAACAAAAGTTAAATACTTTACTGTTTAATTATCACATTTCTTCTATTTAATTTAATGAACAACTTCTATAGTTTGTTTTATTAATTTAATTGTCCCCTTTTTTCTAATTTGAATAATTCAAATAAAATCATAAATAAAAACTCTTGTATTCACTCACCTATCAAATCAAATATCACATGTCTAATTTAATGTGACTGACATTCACGAGAAAGCTTGTAGGCAATCTTCTCAATCTTCTTCCCCTGATCCTTCCTATCCTCTTGCCTGATGTTTTCATGGGGAGGAACCATTTCCATGATCAGCTCAAGCTTCTCCATTTCTCACCATTCAATCCTCCAGATTGAATCCAAACCTCTTCTTTATTGCCCCTGTGCAAATGTGTTGTCAATAAATCTATAAATATAGCCTCACAATATAGGAAATGGATCCCAATCTTTGTGCAATCTTATTCTACAAGAAACCAATCAATCAAGCATCATAGCAATAGCAATAGTATCCTAGCATCATATCATCAGTAGAATTCATATCACGGTTGCATAGTAATTCAGATTACAGTAGTTTCCTTTATCATTTAGATATTATCATATAGGATTTTTTCATTATATTTAGCATCATTTCATTCTTTAGATTGGCATTTTAACAGTCATAGAACTTATCAAAATCTGAGAGCCCTCTGTGATTTAATAAATCTTTAAAGATAGGAAACAATATGACGCTTTAAATAGATTATTGTTTGAAACTAGATTAATTGTAGAATATTTGATATAATTTCTTATTAGGAAGTTTTATTTTACTTGTTACTTATTTACACTTACAATGACCATTGGTCTTCCAAAGTTTGTGTTTTTTGCACTTTATAATATTGTAATTTTGACAAGTTTTATAAAGTTTAAACCAATGACCCCAACATGACTCAGGAACCTCAGGATTGTTCTATTATGACCTTATTGATAAAAAAATAAGACTCCACACATATAAACTATTAGAAGACCCTACTAAATCATATTTTTAAAAATAATGAACATGGTGCCATGCACCAATCATTCTCATCGTAGTTTTCCCCTTATTCTTGAATGTGACTTTAGTGCTTCTAATATCTTCACCACCAAAAGAATTCAATCTTCCATGATTCTCAAGACCATTAGGGCCAAAGAGAATACTTTCTTGGAAAGGGTACTTAGGATCAAGACTCAAGGTAAGAAGAATAAACCATTTTAGGAGTGTAATCTATAATGGAATAAGGTCATCTCTTCTTATAGTAATGTAAGTCCAATTTAGAAGAAGCAAGGTGGATTCTACAAGTAGCAATGACAAGTGAGGGTTTCAAGGATAATTCATGTCTAATATGTAGGATGAAATATTTGTGTATGGCACAACCTTAATCATTCTATTAAATTCAAGAATAGAGTATTCAAGAAAGGCTAACACAACGAAATGAAAAATAACTAGGTAATTGTCATGAAAATAGACCAATGATGTAAAATGTTGTAATTGGCTTGGAAGTGCTCCTCAAGCATGACATACCTTGTTAGCAAAAATTGAGCATAGATAAAGGATTTTATCCCAAGTTACTTTGGTATAGTTCTTATACCCTATTATGAGCAGTAAGAGGGAGACAAGAACTTATGTGGTGAGTTACAAAAGGATGTTTTAAGAAAGAAGAATTAAAATTGATAACACATATATTCATAAGTAAATAATAGCACATTATACATACATTAGATCATGCAGTATATTATATTCATCATATATAACTCTATTGCATAGTTCATTTATACATCAATATTCTTATGTATATTTCTCTTCTATATATCATCCATCTATAATATTACATATCTCTATTCTACTTCTATAACTTCACCAAAACTTCATCTAGTGCTACTTTCCTTAATTTCTTCTTTTCTTTGCTTCAACATTATGATGTTAATGTTTTAAGAAATCCTTTAATTATATCTACTAAATATGAGGCCTAAATAAGATGTAATCAATCATAGACTATTCAATTATTTTATTATTTTCTTTTCCTATAAAGGGGTGTAGTTTTATAATTTCTAAGAGCATGCCAACTGTGAATAGTGACTTGCAGTTTTTTTTCTGAAATCCCTCATTTTTAATCCTAGTGATTCTAAATTATTATGTTGTAGTGCCACACTTGAGATGGTCCTATGTTTATTGGGAGTGGTGAATCCAAAATTTCTATGACTGTAGGAGGTGTGGGTATTTTGGGATTTCCTATTTTCTATCAAGATTCTCTTTATTCTTTTCTACATGCTCTATAGCCTTTTTTGTGTTTTGCATTTGTGAGTTCTTAGTATGTATAAAATATCTCTACATTCTAATATTTGCGAAGAACCAAAAAATCCTTGGAATTTGCATACACTAGTTTATCATTTATTTCATATGGTAATCGCAATATCTAGGATGTGAGTGGTTCCACTACCTCCATCAAAGTGTGCTCTTTGTCTACCACAAATGTAATGTTATTCACATATTAGTGCATAATATTAGAGGATGCTTAGTCGCTTGATTTCATTTGGGATTAGAAATTTTTGAAGAATATGAGTATATCTCTATATAGGATGTAACATCTTTAAAGTGTTTCACATATATCTTTATATATCAGTGAGATTTTTGACTGAATTTCCATGACATGGTACTCTCACACTTATAGCAGGTTGTCATATATTTATGAAATTCCTTTAGATCCATTTCTTCTCACTAGATTTTGACAAAATATTTAAGGGAATTTTTATAAAATAAATAATAAGGGTAAAGTTTTTTTACTTTAAATGTAGGTGTTTATGATAAAAATATCATACCTTGCCCAATACAATGGTTTCAAATATATGATAAATTTGTCTTCAAGTATCAATGACAGTTCTAATCAATATGAAATCAAAATATTGTGTAACTATAAACCAAATAGGCCATCTAATCTAATATTTGATGAAAATCCATAACACAACATTTATATTAATACATAACATCCATCTTTTACGTGAATTGAGTAGAGAAACGACAAGATTATGAGCAAATTTCCACCAAATATGGCTTTTGGGTAAAGATTGTGGTTGAAAATCTTTTGTAAGAAGACTCATATATATACACATGTGATCCAGAGCTAGGGGAGTGGTATAAAACATTACCAACCCCAATCACACTAAAAAGTACTCAATGAGGTTTCAAATGGCTAGATTCAATAGGTTATGGCATTACGAACTCCCACAATTTCACCCAACACACAAACCCTTATTTTAGGCCAAACTAGGCTTATCTCAAGAGGGTTTATTGAAGCTAGCACTTCCCAACCCTCTATCACCAAACCAAAAATTAACACACCCTCCAATAGGTCTGAACATGATTTATGATTCATCATATGGTCATCTTCAAGAATATTTCACCACACCCTAGTCCTTAGCCCTCATCATTTGCTTGAAAACTTGCAAAAAATCATCTTTAGGGCATCACTCCAAATTTAGAAAATGGCATCCCCTGCTCCTATAACTTGTAAAATATCGAATATTATTATTAGACAGACCTACAAATCAATTTTCAAGAGTTTTTTTTGGTTATATTTAAAGTTACACCACTTTCTTGCTTTCAAAACCTCAAAACAAGGTTTTCAGCCGCACTTAGTAAAAATGCAATAAAAACTTCAAAAATCAATGAAATTTAACCAAATCAATGGAAAAATTAAGGTAATTTTGCTTCCCACCAATTTCAATGCTTGGGAAGTCACCCTTATTCCGTAAAAATCCATACTATAGTCTGAAACAATAAAATTTAATGGACAATACATAAAATTAGGGTTTTTCTATTGTCTTTCGTCTTCCAATTACATGCACCACCTGCCTCAAAGTTTGTGTGGCCCTTTAAAGCTTCTAAAACCATCAAAAACTAAAAAACAATTATCACACCTTCCTTTTGAAGGCCTTGACCGTTCAACTTCCCTATTTTTACACTTTTGCACTTTACAAGACAATATTTCACTAGTTTTTGCAAGGTTTTACATTATTGGCCAAATTGACCCCCAAATGACTCATACAAGTTCAAAATGGTCTAATTAACCTATTACAATACCAAAAAATTGAAAATCAACCAAGTTTAGCAAGACTACCTCATGGAGTCATGCAATCACTAGGTGCTCTTGCACCAACGTGGAATAATCATTAAAGGTTGTTGTTGCAAATGGATAAAATTTAAATCTTAAATTGTCAAAATTGAAATTGTCTTTGTTACCCTAGTCTGCTATCCCCTGTGGTTGATCATGATTTCTATCTTCATCTATATATTTTCTTCATATTTTTCACCTTCCACTAGATGTCGATCAATTTGTTGACAAGAAGACTCACCAAACATGACAAGGTTACATGACATGCTACTTTGTTGTGAAACAAGATTAGCTTCCACATCAAGCCTGATGGATTTCTCACTAATAGGCATATTATTCTTTGTCCCTTCTCTTCTAAGAGCACTGGATTCCACTGAATGTATTATTGAGCAGTGATGAGGAATCATGGGTTATTGTTTATCTTAGATTATATTTGCTATGTAATGTATTGGTTTTCTTTATATTGTATTATTTGTAATATGTGAAAATATTTTCTCCTAGATATCATTTTGTTATGACTAATTTTGAATAGAAAAAATAGTTAGTGCAAATTGTTTTGTTTTTTTTTTTTTGGTTCTCATATTTTCTTTTCATCCAACAAGCATGAGATTTGGATATTATAATTTTTCCATAGTTTATGCCTTTATACGGATGTAATTTTTAAAATATAACTAATCAAGTTTCTAGATTCTTTAGATATTTCCTTGTCACACATTATTGTGTAGAGCTCTGGTTGTTTTGTTGCTTGTTCCATATCACTATTCCCGTTTCTAGCTTCCTCCTCCAATATCTCTATTTTCTTGTTATTCTTTTTTATTCCCACTGATCTTGGTTTTGACTTGCATAACATCCCTTTGCCTTGTCTTTTGCATTATAAATTGCATAGTTCTATTTTGGGAACACAGTCAGAGTCCTTTATCTATTAAGTTAAAGATACTAACTACAATATCAAATTGTCTAAACTAAAGGAAAAAAGACCTACACTATTTTATGAGGAATCAAATTGAATAGATTTATTTTTTTTAACTACCACAATTTTTATTTATAAAAAGGTAATGATGAACTTATAATGCACTCAACATGATGTGGAAATGATATAATCTATAAAAAGTAAAGAAACCTTGAGAATTTTAATTCTAAGGATAGAATGAGAAACTTCTAAGATAAAACACACATATAATCATGAAAAGTTGTCTTTGACTCACCAAATACTTGACATATTTGTGTGTACCACCAAAAATGGCATATGGCATAACCCATGTTGTTTCTTTCTCCATATCAAAATCATCAATTTTGAATGACTTGAACAAGTGGAGTAATGGTATTTGCATCAATCATAGTCTGAATTTGTTCTTTGTTATTTCCAAGATTTATCCCTATCTACTTGAAATTAACACTCCTCATGCACTATCTTCTCGTTGTCATTTCATGGAGTCAAATTTTACAATTTCTCTAGCCAAAATTGTAGTGTCCTTGGCTCCTTAATGTGTGCAAATACATAGCCCTTTAAAATTTCTTAGTATTCTAAAACATTTAATGCAATCAAACTATGGAATGGTGGACTTCTTTTAAATGTCTTAGTATTGTATTTAGCACTTCTTTATCTAATGTGGAAAGAGACTAAGCAGATTGATCTAAATAATCTTATTAATGAGTATGCAACATCATGGTATACTAACCAATAACATTAGTAAGACAATACATATTTCTTTAATGGAGCCTTTAACTACAACTAATTGTGTTCTAACTTATCATAATGATTTATGCATAGCCACCTTTACATGTTGTCCTTTGCTAACTTATAAATTTTCAAAGCAAATATCACTACTGTTAACCTCTTTGCATAGATTTCCTAGCAGGAAAACTTATTTTCTTTTCCCTGGTGTCACTAAACTACCCTCCCTAATGATCATGCATCTTGATTCATTTCATGGTTCATTACTACTATTACTATGCCTTAAATGCAATTCTCTAGTAGACCTTCAATCTTCTTCATGACCACCTCAACGCTATGCATTGAGACCTTTAAGTTTCTCTCAATATAATGGTCCCCTTCTTTTGACTGTGGTCTTTTGAGCTTCATATTTGTAATAAACCCACCAATACTTTTCATAATATACCCACACACAGTCCATTGCATGGCTCATGGCCTTAGGGCCTTAACAAACAAAATACAAGGATAGCACAACAAATGCTCTCTATACGATAATTATAATAGAACGAGGGTTTAAATAAATTCATTGACCTATCTCTTATTTTTTCACTCGTGAATGCAGTCTTTGCCTTCCAATTATTAATATCCATGTTAATTCATGTTGGCAAGAACTTATTGATAAAGTGACTTTCTTGAGCTTAAGTCCATGGTAATATTATGGTATTTTTGATGGGTTTTTTTCCTACTTAAAATCTATACCCTTTTTTAGAAAGTCTCCTACAAATAAAAACTCTAGGGTAATGCCAAAATTCATATAGTTAGTGAAGAATTCATAGCAAAATAGAGTGAGAATAAGACCAACACATGATAGGAGGATCTTAACTCCTTATTTGAGATATTTAAGGCTCAAGGGGATTTAATTTTAGATCTCTAAAAGGATGACCCAATTATAATCTCTCTTAAGAGTAGAGTTAAGTATTAGATATTAAAGATAAAATAAAAGTTTACGCTTCAGATTTATCCTAAGCAACCTAGTGTCATCCTTTGCTTGCAAGACTAGGTATATTTTAAAAAATATATCTTAATTTATCATATTCAAGATCCACCTAGTTATCCATTAAAATCATCCTTTAAGTTTCAGATGCTAAATTTATTTGACATGTTTTTGTGTAGGGGCTCATCATACAGAAAATGAAGTAGAAGTCGAACCAAATTTAGATACTAGAGCGAATGAGGGTGAATAACATATAGTTGATGTTAGGGAGGAGGCCCAAGTGCAGGGAATGAATATTGGAGAGGGATCAGGATCACTTTTGGATACCATCATGGATGAACAGATGAATCTAGCTAAAGAGGTGAAGAGAAAATTTTCTTCTAGAAATTTAGATCACTTCAAATGGATATGGAAAAATTGATGTTTCATGTTGAACAACCTAGAGATAGTACTAGGAGGACAATGAAAAAAATTGCAAAGAAAATAATTGCTCATTTCAATAACCTCGATACACTCAATCAAGCCCAACTATTATGAATTGTACTTCTTAATAATGAGCTACAAGAGCCATTACAATTTTTGGGTGTAGATACGAGTACAAAAAAGAGGAAAGGTTCACACCTACAAAAAGACATTGTTGAAAATTTGAGAAAAAAGGTTTTGGTTCCATTGGGAAACAATCACGATTAGTAGATAAGGAAATTTCAAGAAGAGTCGTGTTGACATCGATTTTAAGTGAAAAAATGACCAAAAAAAGACAAATCTCTTCACTTTCAATCGAGATTAGTTTCAGCAGAAAGACATTGACATAATATGTCAAAAGGAGAAAGATTCTTGATGACAATACCTTAGAAGGTAATTGGGAAATTATGTGTAGAGCTCCTCGATCTGATAGGATTCAAGTTTTTTTTAGGAACTTCATCTCAACCTTTTGGAATGATCATACCGAACCTTCATCAAATAGTAGAGATGTTATCAAACAATGGATTAGGCCCAATAATAATGAATTGCATATAAAACATTGGCTAGACATAACACAACATGAGATGCATGTGAATTTTTGTAATTCAAATCCACATATAAAGATTGGGAAAAAAATGTTTGAAAGGTTAAATCCATACTATGTGAAGAAAATAAAGGTTTTTGAAACTTTTTGTCATCGTTATCATATTGAGTTTGATCTCTAATATCAGGTGTTCCGAAAGATTAGAGAAGAAAGCGATGGTATTCAGAATGCACCTCCTAGACAAGCAAGTCAATTCATAGCATCCATCCTATGTTATAAATTAGATGATGATAATGCAACCAATCAAGTAAGTTGCATACAAGGACTTTGTGAAACATGTGGAATTTTGGCTAAAATGCCTTTGAGAGATGAAGATACCAACCTAACAAAGATTTTAAATTGCAAGAGTTAAAAGTATATCAAGTTTCATATCAAAAGTGGAAAAGAATCAACAAGGTTAGATTATGTAGAAGACGAGATACCTATTGGAACATTTATGGAAAAGTTTTGTAAATTGATACAACCATACATAAAACATGATTTATTTTCTAAGTGGAAAGCACAACAATTTCATTCATTAAAAGATACGTTCCCACTTGGAATAGTGTTATCAGTAGTTGACTTTGTAGAGAATTACTCTTTTGTACATCAAAAAGAGATTCAATCACAATTTATTTTTTTAATGCAGATCACTATTATGGTGCATGTGTGTTATCAGCATGCACAAATGGATTTGGATGGTGTTGATAGTACATCTAAGGAATGAGTCATTAGGAAAGAATATCACTTCTATATTAGTGATGAAAAAGAGCATGACACACTATTTGTACAACATTTCTTCAAGAAGTTTTTTGAATATTTGGCAATCAGGGGTGTCAAAATTGAAAAGAATTTTGTATGGTCAGATGGATGTGCTTCACAATTTAAATCTTCAAGGAAATTTGATGAAATATGTAGATATCATCCAAATAAGAACATACCACATTTTTGGAGCTTCTTTGAGAGTGGGCACGAAAAGGGTGAACATGATGATGTAGGAGCTTGCATCAAATGTGCTCTAAGAAAATGAATTATGAGGGAGATCACATAAAATATGTGCATAATATTGTTGAATGGTGTCAGAAACACTTTGCATCAAATGAGGTCACCACATCCTTAGCAAACAACCAATGCATTCCATATAGTGTTTTGGGAGATATCAAGTATGTTTTTGTTTAAATTTTAAATCATTAAATATACATATACGTGTACATTCAAGTTTATTTATTTTAGTTTGAATATATTTATATTAAATCATGATTTTTTAATGAAAAATTAGTTTTTGTAGGTGTGGATAGAAGATAAATGCATGGATGCAAGAGGGTAGAGAAAACAAGATCTTTGCATTATGTCATGAGTACAAATAGTTTCCTGTGGTTTTGTTGAGTGTATTTTAGAAAAATATGATGAATGCAACAACCAACAACAAGGATATGTCAATGAATAGAATTTGGTGCCACTAGATGTTAGTGACACATAGAATGAAGACGAAGATGAAATCTTTGAAGACATTCCTTTGATTTCGATTGATTATGACCATATTTGAGGACTAGTTAAAAAGGGTATGTATGTGTATATATTTATATCGTACATGTACGATCTTGTGTAAATTTGTAACTTAATTATTTAGTATTTTTTTGCTACTTATTTTAAGTAAGTTTATATATACTTAAATGATAGTGGAACTTTATTTTTTTGAAATCTTTTGATGTAAATTTTATGCAGGAGATGTTTTTGTAGTCATAGCAGATCCTGGAAACATAGAATGTGTTAGTTATTATTTATTGTGTTGCTCAGGAGAGAGGTAGAAGCTAGTAGAATCAGAAACAAGTGATGGAATGTCAATCCCCATAGGTTTGACAAAATAAATAGATGCTCTTGCAAGATTTATATATTGAATGTGTATTTGAATTTGTTACTCATATTGACCTTGTAAATATCATGTCTTAATTTTGAATGTTGGTTTCAATAGGTTTAGTTGTAGTGCAAGGGACGTATCTAAAAAAAGTCAGAATTGTTCAGCATGGGATTCATTTTATTGATTATCAACCTGAGAACAAAGTATATCAATATAGCCACCTAGTAGTTGCTACTACCCTATCCCTTCATCCAATTCCACGTGCACTTGGACGTCGTAAGTGGAGACTAGATAGTGATGATCATCAAAGAATATTACATGTTATTGAAGATCAAGCTGAACCACTTGAATTGGTTTGAATAACATGATGTGTCATGGGTGTACTTGAACAATTTACACAAATTGTACCACTCCAAACTATATTAAATTGAAAAAAAAATCAATTTCATTTCATCTTATTTGTCAGCAAAACAAGTATATCATGTATATGTTACTTTAAGTTTAAAATATCATTCAATTTATTTCTTTGTTTTCTTTTCCATGATTCATTCCCTCGTAATTTACAACTGAATGCTAAATACTTTATTTGATTAATTGTCATCACATCATGGAAATCTTCATTTTTTCATGGTTTTGATCATTCATCGTGCACATCTTTAACATTAATTTTAAAATATAACACATTACACATTTTAAAAAAAAATAGTTGTTCTATATGTTTTGTATACATGAGTCTTTTTCAATATATTTGTTGTATATTATAAACACTTCTAATTTTTCCTATAATTGTTGTATATAGATTGTGCACTTCATATCTCATTTTCCTCATTATTGTTCACATATATTATGAATTTTATTTTTCGTAGTCGGTTATTTTAATTGCCTATGAATCATTTATTTTTCCAAGTTTCCTTGTCATGGTCAAAATTTAGGTTTTTAGAGTGTTGTATTGTAATATTATTATAGTGATGTTTCCAATCTATTTGTTAAACTCTTGTCATTTTAAATGGCTAATGGCTAAATGGTAAGCTAATTTCTTTGTGCAAGCCTTAATAGTCTTTATGACTATAATGTATGTATAGTCCAAATGATAATCTTCTTTAATGAATATGATCTCATCAAGGTCCTTGATAGTTGAATATGATACCTTATTTACTTGAAAAATCTAGAGCATCCGAACCTTTTTCTTTATCTGAGTAATGTTCACAAAATCAAAATTGTGTTTACAAAGTGAAGAAAGGTGATAAGAAAGGATATAGTGAAATTGAAGAGGAGGGAGAACATCAAGAGTTGATAATGACCACAAAGTGCAATCACAAGGGAAAAATAATACAATGTAAGCATAAAGGTCAGTGATGTAAATAATTTCATGAGTTTTTAGTTAATGGTATTGTTGATCATGAAATCTTGTGCCTCTCTGATAGTCTTATGGGAAATTCAACAAGTGGGAGAACAATATGGGCCTCATTGAATACCTCTGAGATTTTTATAGCAATTTGACTCTTCTCTGAGTTTGGGAAAAGAGTAGAAAGAAATGTAAATATAAAACATAAAAATGGTGATGCACCAATGATTTTACAACATTTGAAAACCACAAGTTCCTTTCTATGGATGACATGATAGACAAAAAACGCCACATCCCTTCATTTTTGGGAAGAGAACGAGCAACAAAGGCTAGATAAAAGCACAGTGAAACTATTAAATCCACTCGTAGGAAGTACATATTAAGATCTAACCAAACTTAGAAGTTCCAAGAATCAATAGAAAAACATTTAGAAGATACATAAACTCTTCCTCTTAATATAGAATAACATGAAGAAATGATAACCCTATAATGAAAACAAAGAAGTCCAATGAAATAATCAAGTTTCTATAGATTATAACTTTATCACACACACAAACATCATGGAAATTGAATAATCAAAGTATTTAGATTAAGCAAGACGCTGTGTTCTATTCAGCATGAAGATATAGAGAAGGAAATATTGACAGAGGCCATATCATGCATACTTTCAAGTATTTCTTCCAAATAAATCATATTTCAAATAGAAAATGAACTTAAAATAGGAAGCTCATATTCCAATCCGACGATAGTTTGAATATATAAAAGACATAACATGCTTGAGTGAAGCAATTTTCTATAAAATTTAAAAGAAAATATTCCTACTAACTATGAAAGCTAAGGAATTTTTTTTCCAAAATGAAAACTTTAGGAACCCTTTCTACATGTTGTCACCTCCAATTTATAGCCACAAAGGAGAGAGAAACACTGAATTTGTTTAGAAGTAATGACTACTAGAAGTCCGCACTTGATAGCTTGGAAACCGATCCTAAATCTTTTGTTAGGTCACTGCAATCCTACTCATCAAATTTCAACTACCGCATTAATATCATTTAGATATTTTAATAGGATTTCCCCTCATAAATGCTCAGATCCTAGAAGAACAATCTATCAAAGGTCTTGTCAACCGATCAAGTGGCTTTGGTAGCACCGAATCATGTCCCTTCATTAGAATAAGGAAAGATGCATTCTGATAGACTCCAAAGGAAGGCTCCCAAGGTATAGCTCCTCTATAATGAAGAAATGACATGTCTCGTAGGCGGATAGTCTCAAATTTATGAAAATTGATTTTACTAAATCATCTGCCAAGCCGACACATGGTCTAACTCCTAGATGAAAGTAAAGTGATCAACAAATCACAAACAACCACCACATGACACATTGCGCGCTCATCAGAAACACAAAATATCCACGTGTGGATCTTCTTGAAGATAAAAGTAAAGCCAAAAATAAAAAATAGACTAAGGAAAAATTTTGCTTCATAATTCTGGTGACTCACATGGGGGATTCATTTGTGAAGGCATGAACCTAGACCTCTAGTTATTCTTGGATTTTGAGGAAAGCAAAGTGCAACATTTCCCAATCTGCATCAGTTGGTCGGGCAATACTACAAAAGGCTTTATATGCCTAATCCAGCTCGAAGACTTATTTGAAAGAGAAAAATCCCCACCTTGTTGAAACAACTCCCAGATGATAATATAGACAAGAAAGATGAATAAATTCACTCTCAACATCCTCCACTATGAGTGTCATGCTTGACTCTGGAAGTTTTGTTGATGTCCAAACCTTATTCCTGACCTCCTCTATAATTTTCTCAACTGATAGCACATCCCCATTTATTGAAAGGAATGGAGGTAGCCCAAAGCTGTACAAGACACCGAATTCCTTCTTAATTTCATTGACCCTTTTATTTAGCACCACTTGGCTATTCTTGGTTTTTTCTGCTACCTTATGATAGTGGGTGAATTCACTTGCTTTGCTAGAGAAAGCCTGCTGATCTATATTTTTGCACTTCTCAGAGCCTCATCTATTGCTATACATAGATTGAAAATCAAGCTTTGAGATCTGACCACTCGAGGAGTATACTCCTGAAGAATTTGGTTGGGCCAACCCTTTCATTTATCTCTCGATCATCCCTCAGAAATTATAAGGCTGATTTTAGAATGGTGATCACAATACTGATTCACTCCCAATAAGCAGATACCAACCTCCTCCTTACAGGAAGGGTCATAGGCCTTTATACAACTGCTAGCTCTTCATGTAGCTAAGCTTATTTTTCCTTCACTCTTTGTTCCATTTTATCTCTTCTCTCTAGAGCATTTTCCAATTCAAAATCTAAGTTTCTGACATCTTGATTACGAATGTGTAGAGAAAACTCGGATTCTTGTTTATCACTTATATTTTGAGCTTCTTCTCAGGATTTTTGAAAATTTTCGGAGGCCTAAGATCATACACCATATAGCTCCTTCTTCATACTCTCCCAAACTCATTCGTACTCTACACTAGATTGGTGTTTAACTATAAATTCACCTTTCAATCTATCTATTTCGGTATACAGCTAAATCTGTTCATCCTAAAACACTGCAAGAGATCCCACCACATCCTCCTACTGATCTTGTATCTAGATTATGTAGGTAATCTCATCATTTCGTGCCTTGAGTTTTGATTGCAACTGATTCACTATTTCGTTTACATTTGCCAGCTCAACCTTCCACTTTTTCAACTTTCGATCTAGCTACTCATAATCTATATATACTACCTTTTGAGTGGTCTTGGCTAGATCTACCTTGTCGCATGGGTGAATTGCATTTGAATCTAGACCCACTGCCTTGATGTCATAATCATCCATCCGCATCTGTCATTTGGGTCAGGCTACAAGCGGCTTCATGATAGTGATCCAAAAAGAATTTTGTTCCTCATTGAAATAGGTTTGAATATTTTTGGTAGTGGGTAGCTCAACATTCTTCATTCTTCTTTTATGTTTCCTAGCTTTTTAGGCCCACTTAGTCATGTCAAAATTATTTTGAAGGGTCTATGGGAAATCGATGTTTTGTGTTGCAAGAGAAGCACTAGGGGACAGACTAAAAGGAGTAATAGATGGGTTGAATTTGGATGTATGGGCATGTGGGGCAGAAAATGGGAGAGTAATCATTGAAAATGGCAGGATGCCAAATTGAGATTAGGCACAAGAAGTACCAGTTGTAGTAAAATGAGAAACAAATGGAATAGGTGATTTATGTCTGAATGCAGATAGGCCTAAGGTAACAAGTAATATTGATGATTCAAATTTTTCAATAGGGGCCCTAGATAGGGTGATCAAAGAGTTAATGGTGACCAAAGCAAATACTGCTTGCTCGACGCGTAGGGGCACATCACTTGGTATGTTAAAAATGGTAGGGGGCTCATTTAGAACCAAGATTTTAGGTTTGTGAATGGAGGATTCTTTTCAATGAGTGAAAGAAAATGATTAGTAAAAGATGTAGAAGCAATAAGAAGAGGGGGTGCAAGACTTACATGAATCATGATTATTCAAACATTCTATAGAGTGGTCTCTACTTATTCTTTATTTCTAATAATTGCATCGGGTATGTCCAGGTCTCAGACTCACCTTATCTTTGTTCAACCTGAACTAGAGAATTGTGATCCCTTAGCTAATGATCCCATTGAAGATTGGCCCTCTTGTTCTACAACCAAATCTCCTGGGGACCATCAGACTCTCTTTCCCTTACTTTGGACACTAGGAGAGGATGCAGCTTGTGATTCCTTTTGCTTAGATATTCTCCCTCTGTCAAACTCTTGTTGTTGGGAAGCATGATGTGCAAGTTGCTCTTCTATTATCTCATGTTTGGACTCTGGGTTGTTGTCAGAATCAACTTCTTGGTTATAAATATCCTCAAACTATTCATCATATGGACAGAAATCCCCGAGCAGCTTATGCATACCTCCCATCTCTTGTTGGAACCTCTAGAATTTTACCATCTTTCTTTTCGACCACCCTTTCTACTTCATTTGATTGTTGAGGGTTTTACTTAATAGAGTGTCCCTCTGATATTTTTCCTATAGTGTATAGAAGCTCAGCCACCTTGGTCTTTTGGCCGATATGAGGGCTAATTTGATGTATATTTCCAGCTTGTCTTGAGTGGGTTTTTTCTCAGACTCCACATAGTCCCACTTCTCATGTTTCAGTGGAAATAGCTTTGCCAGATTGTAGTCCCATGTGTCGTAGATAAGGACTAAGCCTAGGGTTGCTAATAGATTCATAAGATCCCTCTATGCCTCCCACTTCTCTAATACCACTCTATTGTTTTCAATGCAAATGGGAAGTGCATATAGCTTCAATTTGTTCCTTACCCTTCCATAGGCATTATTGGCATGCATCCAATGTGAAAACCCTATCTATCACAAATTTGGGGAGTCAAAAAGGTTCTCCTATGAAACCATGATATCTAATAAATGTAAACTCTTCCCCAAAGAAATAATCTAGCGGAATCGATGAATTTTTTATCCATTTTTCAACCTGAAGGGAAAAACGATCCATTAGACATGGTAATAGCTCTTGAAGCACCAGTCTTAGAAAGTGATTCACAAACCAATAATAATTACTTATTTTTGAAAGCACATAGGTCCATATGGAAACTAGATGACCTAAACCCTTTTCATCAAATGTAGAGACAGGAAAATTTCTCTCTAGAAACCCAAAGTTCTAATGTAGAATTAAATGGACCAAGAAAGAATAATACCTGAATTTATACTTGGTTTGGTATTTTCTCAGTTGCATCAACATATTTGTAGCTATGACATCGACAAAGTCAAAATATCTTTATCCCCTTTCTTGCTTGAGTATTAGAGCCAAGGCCATCTAGAAAGCATGGACCTCTTCATCATCATCAAGGTTGAAAATCCAAGCCAACATCAAGAAAATATCTTGTATGTTTTTTTTGAACATTCTAAATGCTAGAGGAAAAATAAATCATCCTCTCAATATCTTCTCACCTATCTGATCCTAATAGATACTTTCTCTTTTGTTTGCTTCCTCCTAGTAAATTTCCATATCCTCCTCACTGAATGGCTTATCGCACTAGCTGGGATGGATACATAACATATCTTGTATAGCTGTAGCAGAAATCGTGACCTTGATCTTGCTACATGTTATGGTTCCAGTTTCTTCGTCAACCCTTCTCATACATTCGTCACTAGCTTTGGGCATGAATGTATGACAAGTAACATAAACTATGGAAAACAACAATTCCAAAGACAAGAGGCAAAACCCTCAGAGGTTCCATTATCTTTCATCCTTTGAAGTGCTCCCTCTATAAGATTTTTAGGGTTTTTTGCCAATTTTGGGTCAAAAACATTATCTGCAACATCTCGCACCACCTCTCTTGTAACACTTCTATCCACCTGCACCCTCTTAAAAAACTCGAACAGTTGATCTTTAGGAACTAGGGCATTGGAAAATAATTTTCACTCAAAAACATTGGCAAAAAATAGGCCTTTTTGATGTAGATTCTGCCCGTCTACCAGTCATTGATGGTTCTTCCACGGTTGCTTCAAAATTTGCATAGTTTTTCACTGAAATGGCCACTTTCTTTTTCCTTAGAAAAAATCTACCTTTTGGTACAATTAATTTCCTTAGAAAGTGCATACAGTTAAGGCTATGTCATTACTGTTAGTCCATTTAATGTTGTCAACAATGTGATACATGTGGGTTGGAGATTCGTAACCCTCGAGAATACCAAGACTCTCCAAGAATGGAACAAGTATATTCCCTTTTCAGCCTCTTTTCACAAATAATCTCATTGTCCTAGGGAGAGTTCCTTTAGTTATGTCAATCTTACTTAGGTGATATGAAGTAACTTTGAAAAGACGTGTTCATTAGTTTGTTAGATATGAGCGCATTAGTCCATGTATTTTTACATATGTGAGCTAGCTGATGTTGATGATGGAAAATGACACATCTCAATGGTCGTCTTATGCGATTTTTTACTCCCACTGCCTAAAAATTAATTTTTCAGACCTTGTGTCATATTTTCTATAGGATTTATTCTCCATTCATCAACTATTTTGATATCTTCCCACTGTCGTCTAGCCAAAAATAGACCTTCCGCTATTTGGGTTCACAAACACCTCTTTTCTATAAATAGCTATGCCACCTTAAGCCTATATTCATTCAAAAAGTAATCATCTCGAGTTTAGCCAGCCTCTTCTTCATTTGCATATCATCTTTCACTCTCTTGCTTTAGCCATGTTTGTTGGCCTAGCTACTCCTATTTGTCTTCTCCCAAGAAGCCCACAATATTCCTTCACTAGGAAGATTACTATTGATAGAATCAAGTGCCTATTAAAGAGGTGCGACTGGCTCGGGATAATTTCCTTTTGTTGGGTCGTGGGCATGGAATTTATTGAAGATAAAAAATAGATGAGGATCAATTGGAAATTTTCGTCTCACTTCATGGCCTCCCTCCTAGACCTAAATATAGCCAAACCTTAGATAGTAGAGTTGTGACACCACATGCTCGTCGTCTCTCTATTGGAAGGGCTCAAAAAGATCATGCAAGTTTTCATCCCTGGTTTTGGCATTCCTAGTGTGATGGACCTTTGTCGGTATGTTGATCTTAGTGTGGATGTGCCCTGGTTTCCCTTTCTGAGTAACTTCTACATCATGGACCTGGAAAGCCACCATGCTCGGTTGTACCTACAGCTAGCTATTTCCTTCGGGAATATGGTGTTGAGGTTGTTCATGGGTTGGACTTCAAGAATAATTTTGAGCTTCTGATGTACAATCATGGAGACTAGGGTTGAGGCTCGTGCATCATTTTTTGTGTGCTGTGTGTTCCTCACTTTCTTGCTAACAAATAAGAAGAAGAAAAAAAATGACTATGGGCAACATGCCTATGTAACTATGGCTAGAGGCCTATCTTTTGTTTTTTTTGTAAAAATGCCTCTATTTTTCTCTTTTTGCACTTTTTGCTAAAAGACCCTTTCTAGGTTCTACTCAAGAGAGCTTTTCTATTGAAATTTGAGCCTCGGGCTGCCCCTATACTTGTATATTTTGATAAAAATATAATATATATGATACAATATCTCCTTACTTCTTCTATTTTCTTCTTTCCTTCTTGCTTATTCTAAAACTTAAAATAATATTTACAAAATTTTACATATGGTGCATATCTATGAAAATTTTAAAGAATGCCATACTTTAATGGAACAATTTCAGTTAAATACCATTTACTAGTATCTCTAAAGCATTGCCTTCCATATATTCCAGCTCATATGCATTATTTTCCTTACATGTGCTAATTTGAAAGGGTCCCATCCACAATGCTTTGAATTTGGTTTGTTGCCCTATTTTTATAGTGCACTCATCATATTTCAGCACTAGGCTTCCTTCCTAGAAATCTGGATCAAAAGTCCAATTTTCGAACCATCGCTTGATCTTCTCTATCTTCTTCTAGTTTGAGGAGTTCTTCTATCCATACCTCCATTTATCCACTCTCCTCTATTTCTAGGGCTTTTAGTAATTGTAGAGCTGGGAGTTCCATAGAAATAGATAAAACTACCTCCTTTCCATACACTAATTAATAGGGAGATGTCTTTAGGATCTTCTTCAGCATGATCCGGTCTTCCCATAAATTAGCTCATAGATACGTGTGCCATTCTATTTGTTGTTCAGACCCAATGGATTTGATTAACCTAATTAAGTTTTTATTTGTTGACTCTGCTAACCCATTCCCTTGTGGGTAACAGTTTGATGAATTATTGAGGTAGATCCCATTCTTAATAGAAAAATATGACATATTTGAACCTACAAAGGCCAGAGTATTATCATATATGACAGTCTTTGGTGAACCAAATCTAGTCATCGGCTCCTCTAGAAAGTTAACAACCTCGCCCTCTATAGCACCTTTTAGGGTGATAGCCTCTATCCACCTTGTGAAGTAACCAGTCGCTATGAGGATCCACTTGTGACTAGCACTACAAATGAGATTTATCATTCCAACAAAGTCTAGTCCCCATTGATAAATAGGCTCTTCAATTATGATGGGACTTAAAGTCAAAGTGGAATTCTTCCTCTTGCCAGCAAAAAACTAACACTAAGTACATTTCTGCACCAAATTGTGCACTTCATAAAACATTGAGGGCCAATAGTATCCCACTCGCATGATTTTCAGGGTGGTAGTTTTAGAATAAAAATTTCCATCCTTGGGAATATTATGGAATTTTGACAAAACCCTTTCTGCTTGGCGCTTGTCTAAACATCAAAGCAATACCCCATCATAGTTTTTTAAAAATAAAATTCCCTCAACTAATATGTACCTAGTTCCTTGCAGTCGGTAGTATCTCCGTTTGTGGAGTGGGAGGGCCATGAGTTAGTGCCCTTTCTACATATATAGTGTTTGATTTGCCACCCAAGAGTCGTCAGACTAAAACTATTTTGAGTAGACTTGATCAATCTCTTTGTCGGATTTGGAACTCGACCCTTGTGCAAGATACTCATAGAGGACTCATCCTCACACCAACTTAGTCGGTCTAATATCTATGTCGTATTCTAGGATTTTGGTGATCCAATTGGCTCTTTTTTCAATTATTTCTCCTTCAGTAATATATTCCCTTACACTTGGGTGAGTAACCAAAATGGTGATTTTATTGGCCGATACCAGGTGTCAAAACTTCTTAAGGCTCTTGACAATGGAAAAAGCCTGCTTTTCTACAAAATTGTATCTAGTTTCACAACCCTTGAGGTTTCTTGAATGAAAATAAATCATATGCTCCCCATTACCTTCTTCATCCCTTTGAGTGAGCACCAAACCTATGCTATGTTGAATGTTGTACACATAAAGCAAGAAATCTTTAGAAAATTCTGGATTGGCCAACACCAAAGTAGCAGAAATAGCCTTATTTATTTTCTCAAAATCTACCTTGCCTTTGAGGTTCCATTTGAACATCAAGTTCTTCTTGACCATTAACGTTATGGGTCTTGCGATGCCTACAAATACTGAAATAAACCAATTGGAAAAATTAATGTTTCCTAAGAAAGACTGTCACCCTTTTTGATTTACCAATAGGGGTAAATCCATTATAGATTTCACTCTTTTGGGATCTATTGCAATTCCCTCTTTGGATACTACAAATCCAAGTAGCTTACCTTGAGGTACTCAGAAAACACTATTTTTTGGATTTAAATAAATCCTAAACTTTTTTGCACCTTTGGAAAACTTGTTCTAGATGATCAAAATAGTCAACCTTTAACTTTGAAAAAATTATTAGGTCATCTAGATAAAACATAATAATCAAATTGATCAATCTCACAAAAGCAATGTCCATGGCCCGCTGAAAAGTTGCACCAACATTTGAGAGTCTGAAGGGCATCTTTTCATATGTGAACATTCCCACTTGATGGTAAATGCCATTTTATGTTGGTCACCTTCCTTGACATATAATTGATTGTATCCTGAGAAATCGTCAAGCAATGAGAACATCTCCAACCTAGCTACCATTTACAAGATCTCCTCCATGGATAGAAAAGGGTAGTGATCTTTTAGCGAGGCCCTATTCAAGTCCCAAAAATTGACACAAAGTCGTATGTCACCATTTTTATTTCAGATGGGCACCAGATTAGACACCCAAGTGGAGTGTTCAATAAGGTAAATAATTTGGGGCTTAATTAATTTAGTTAGCTCTTATGCTATCAGTGCCTCAACTTTCAGACTAATGAACCTTTGCTTCTATCGGACTAGTTTCGACCCCTCCGCCAAATTGATGGTATGCTAGATTATACCGAGATCATATCCTCTAAGATCATCATAGGTCCGTGTTATGACCCTGGTGTACCTAGAAAAAAATACCTCAACCTTTCCTTATCTTCCCACGAAACATTCCTTCCGACTTTCATCTTTCTGCCATTTTTATGTCTAACTCTTCATAATCCTTTTCATTGGTTGTAAACATTTTCTTACCATTCCACCCATCTTCATAGTCAAAGATATTCTCAAGGGAAATAAAACCTTGAGGGAGCTTATTTATGTTGATGGTTTAAATGACACAAACAACATTAAAACAAAATATTTCTACTCTATTTCTCCTGAAAGAGGAAGACAACATGTAGTAGCCTAACCCCCAAGGTCCTGGTAGTTGGTTCTCAACTATCTAATGTCACTCAATTGGTTCATGCAACTGTAATATTCAAGGGGCCTATGTTGGTAACAAAAAATTCAAGCTATGACTCTCTTTATCGAAATAGTTCTTGGAAATCAATGGGTTTTAAATAAAATAAAAAGATAGAACAAAGGGGTAAACCAGTAAATATGAACCGAATTTATCTAGTATCTAGACATATACTTTCAATGATGAATGTTTCCTAACAGATCATAAAAGCCATAATATGATATAGTCTGTAGCATAATCTATACCACTGCATACATTTTAGGTGCTTAATTAACTTCACAATTACTCTTCACAAATATTTCAAGGATTTCAAAACAACACACATTCATTCATCATCAAAATTATAGATCAACAAACTTTTTAATAACTTCAACTCAATGACAATCTAATAAGATGATCCTTAAATCTGATTCCTTCAAATGAATTTCGTCATTCAAGAAACTCTTATGTTCAGCACAATCACTACATACAGATAGATCATAACTTTATCAGCCTTATCAAACAAGCAATTTAATTCCAAACACCAACTTTCGAGTAAAACTTGTAATTCTATTAACTATAAAAGATTTAAGTACAATGTATCTCTACAAAAACTCTACAAAATTCTATCTCTTAGCATTAGGCAAGCCAATCCAATTCTCAATTAGCCGACCCTTACAATGTGATACCCATCTGGTATTTATAGCTATACAAAAGAAGTTCGAACTTCACTTCTATTTTAGGCTTTCCACCTTTTTAGGAACAATCAACTTTCTTGGAAACTCAGATCAACTTTGATCTTGAGTCCTTACATTATACATTCAGTTTGATCTAAAAATAGAAGATAGAAATAGAAGAAAAGAAGTCATGCGCCCTCAAGACTGTCAGTGTTGCATGCATGCAACATGCAAGGAAGAAGAACATCATGCATGCAAGATTTTTATGCATGTGAAGCCGGATCTGCCATGAACTCATCATAACTGGTGAAGACTTGTTGTAGCATATCCATATCTGGCCCATCAATCCAGTCATCTTCAAATTTGATCCGATCCAACTCAACTGCAGCAAACTCTTTCATACTTTTAACCTTGATCAATTCTCTCCCTGCAGCTTTTATTTCTTCTTTGACTTCTACAAGCCGATCTATCACCAAGTCTCCTCCATCATCTTTCTCCTGCATGAGTCCTTGGAATCTTTCATTCCATTTCTCTCTAACTTGAATCAAAGGCATGCCATCTTTTTTCATTACATTCACATCTACAATTATGGCCATGACCACTTCCAACTCTTCCAACTGCTCCATCAAATTATTAACTGCTTCCTGAATCTCATCCTTGTGTTTGCCCAAAAAGTCAGTTCTAAACTTGAGTATGCGAGAAGTCTTCTCTACAAAGTCTTTGTTATCATCTTCAAGTATAGATTGTTCTAGAAGAGTAGTTAGAGGCAATGTATTTATCTTTTCTAACCTTTCACTATACTCCTTATACTCTTCTTCTTGTTTTTCTGATGCCTCAATGTATTGATGCATCTCTTTTATTACTCCCTCTACTTCTTTGTAGGCCTCAAATCTTTTTGTTAAAACCTCACCTACCTCGTGGTTCAATTTGTTTAATCCATTTATCAACCATCTCCACCTTACCTCTAACTTGCACCAAATCATCTAACTCCTTTTTGCTTAACAAAATAGGAGTCTCAATGGCTGCAACTTGTTGTGACCTTGGAGAGGAGACACTCTTCAAGAATGAATGTAACTGATCCAATTGAGCCTTAAGCTCATCTTTCTTTTGTTTATCCTTCATCATTCTTGATTTAGTTGTTGAAGCCACCACATCAATCAGATTCATTTGTTGATTTCTAGTGGGTCTTCCCAAATTAACCGTACTCAATTGATAGTATGTTAGCTGCATATCCCCTACCTCCTTTTCAGTCATAGGCATGGCACATTCAACAACTATCTCCCCTTTATATGTGATTCTAGTAGAATGTAAGACTTTAGCCTTCTTTTTAGGCCTTTCCTGTTCAATTCCCTTCATCATGTCCTCCCAATTAAGAGGTTGAGGAGGTGTTCTAGCTCTCTTCTATAGGTCTAACTTCAACCATATACGAGCACTAGGAGCATTCATCATCATGGAAGAGGAAGCAGCAATTGTAGAGGATGGTTGAACATTTACCTCAGGTTGAGAATCAACCTTTGCTTTTTCTTGTTGCTCCTGCAGCACATGCATCTGCACCAACTTCTCAGCCTCTTCTCTATCTCTTTGTTCTTGCACTTTCTTGTCTTCTTCTTCTTTTCTCAATCTCTCTTCTTCCATCTGATCCTTCTCTAATTTCTCTTTTTCTAAGGCCTCTCTTTCTAACCGTTTTGCCTCCAAAGCTTTAAGTTTTGCAGCTTCGGCATCTTCTTCCTTTTGCTTCCTACTTAGCTCTTCGGCCTCTTTTTCTTTCCTTATCTTTTTGGATTCTTCCTTTTCTATCCTTTCCATTTCTAAGGCTATGAGCTTCTCTACCTTTTCCCTTTCTTCTTCAGCTTGTTGTTTCTTTATTAGCTCTTCAGCATCTCTTTCCTTTCTTAGAGCTTCAGCTTTTTGTTCTTTCTGTTGAGCTTCCTCTGCAAGCTTCAATCTAGCGACGAGGGCTTCCTTTTCCCTTCGGTTGCTTGCTTTCTCTTCCTCAAGATCGTGGATTTTCTATATCAATTCCAATTTATCATTTTCTGCCTTGACCTTGAGCTCATGCTCTCATTGCCTCATTTTCTCCTCTACTTCATCAGTTGCTACCCTTGTTTCAATTTTTTTTGCCTTTAATTGCTGATGTTGAAGTAGAGCATCAACTTGTAACTTTGCATCCATTTCCTTTTACTTCTCCGCTATAGCCCTTGCATCAGACTCTTTTGTAGCATCTTCAAACTATTTCCATTGCTCTTCCTGCATTAGAATCTACTCAATAGTCCCCTCCAAAGGCATGTTTTCTTGCAGGTCCTTCTTTGAAAGAGTTTCATCTGAGTCTGTCTCAATTTCTACCAATTCTTCCTCCACTTCTTTTCCTTTATCAGCTTCAGCCATGGCATAAAGTACTCCTTCTTGAAATTCTTTACTTTTATTTCTTGTGAGTGGGGCTTGTGTGGATGACTCACCCAATGTGGGTGTAGAAACAACAGATTCTATTGGAACATCTCCCTCTGGTGCCTCCTCTTCTTCATCGACCACCTCAAGTTCTATTTCTTCAACATCTGGAGGAAAGAATTCTAATGGTTCCTTGAAAGGTGTCTTTCTTTTAATCCTCTTGTATCCTTTACCCTTCTTAAGGACTGGTCCTTGAGGAGCTCGAGCTTTCATCATCAACCATTGTACACTTCTATCCAAAACTGTTCTTCCAATTTTCTTAATATCAATTGTTTCTTCCTCATTCCAGTCTATTGGATCTAAGTTTTTGGTGCCAATGTTCAAAGCTTCATATGAGGGATCTAATGCAATTCCATCATCCACCAAAGTGTCAGGAATATTTTCTTTAATACCAAGCTCTACCATAAGTGAGACTGATAATCTCTCCTAATTCTTCTTCCTCGAGTCATATTCATCCTGCCAATCACACCAAAAGTCTTCTAACAGATTAAAGTGTCTAGTAAGCACTGAAGGTAATAAAGCATGCATTTTCTCCCTTGGATCAAAATACTTATGAGTTGTATACAATCCCAATTTCAATTGTATCAACTCATTACAAACTACCTTCACTCCCTTCAAATGTGGACAACCATATTCCCTCAACTTCATGGATAATTTATGGCATCCAGTCTTGTGCTTGATCCCAAACCTAGCATTAACTCCAATGGCCTGATAAACAAACTCCATAAGCACTATTCTATTACTACAGTATCTTGGAAGCAAATGGGGATGACCTTCAAAACCAAACAATCTGAAGTATGTAAATTTGCGGTATTGGATGTACCAACTTCCCCATTCAGCAAAAAAAGCCATAGCTTCTTGACTTAACCTGTATCTTGCATCTCCACTCAACTGGTTGATAACCACATATAAAAATGCATCATTGACTCTTCTGAAGTGAGTCTCAGCAACCTGAAGAGATAATTGATCATAGTGTTCCCATACTTTCTGTTGTCCATCCAAAACTCCCATTATACCTACTCTGTTTAATCTTGGAAAAATCCCCAATCTTGCTGCAGCATAAACCACATAAGAAGTCATGAAGAAAGATTTAATCTGTCTAACCCTTGTGAGCTGATCATGTATGGCATCAGAAACAATCATTGACCAATCAAACTGGTAATCAACTTGAAAGATTACTTGAATAAAATGAAACATCCATTCCTTGAAGTGGAAGGCATCCCTCTTCCCAAACACTCTAGACAACATTAATATCAAATTAGATATCTCCTTCTTGAAATCTTCCCTCTTTGGCTGGCCTGCCAGCTTACTTAAAGATTTCTTCTCTATGCTTAACCATCTTTTGTTTAAGTGAGACTTATTGGAATCTTTATTCTTGCTATATTTCTCCAATGCCTTTGCTTCAGTTAGCTACACCAAGTTCTTGGGATCAGGAACATTAAATATTCTTTGGAACATTTGCGGAGTAAGATTTATAATCACATTATTTTGTGAATCCATGCATAGTCTTGTAGCAGGATTCTAAGTACTGGCCACTGTCAATATCAACTCTGGACATTGGACTGATAAAGGAAACACAGTGATATGTGCAAGACTGGAATCAACAATCCTTTGTGTTCTCCCTGTCAAGTTTGCCTGTTCTGCAAAGGTCTCTTCATGTAATTCTTCAAATCTATACTGGCCCAAATTAGTATCCGTGATATCTGACCAGTCTAATTCCACCGGATTCCTATGATCATACCTCAATGTATAAGGTAGTTGTTCTAGTTTCACCTTCTTTATTTTTGGTGTTGTCTTTGATGTTCCAGCCAGTTGATTCCTTCGAGCATCCTCTCCTGACGTTCCTGACATCTCTCAATTCTCCTGCAAGAAAACCTCTAATTAGATCTTTAGATATCATCATAAAACATGCTTTTTAAAACATACCTGTTACACATATACCAGAGTCAAAACCAGACAGAAGCTCAAAACAATCTCTTTTACAAAACTAGCGAACTCGGAGCAAAAACCGATATAGAAAATTTACCTAATAACAAACGGGCTCGGAGTCGGAGTCAGAGAAGTTATTGGAACCGGGATCGGAACAAAAAAATAGATTTGGTTTTCTTCGAATTTTCATTTTTTCCATATTCTATTTCCATTCCACCTCCGCCTCTGATTTGATCATCGTTTCTTTAAAGAAATAATTTCCATTATACGCAGAGCCAGAAACGGGATAAGAATAGAATAGATAACCTTCGCAAACAAAATTCTTAAGTTCAAGATCAGTTCTGATCCCACCTCTGCCAGTTATCATATACTTCAAGAAAACCTTTTAAAACTCAGAATCGGAAACGAGATGAGAACATAATTGATGACTTTTGTAAAACAAAACTCTCAAGTCCATAATCTATTCTGATCCTGCCTCTGCCTATGTTATCATGACATCATCAAATACTTTATTCATTTTCATCACAACTTCATGATTAAAACCTAGGTCGCTATAAAAGGAAAAGGAGCTTTAAAAACACTACACTCATATGACCATAGGGAACAATGGCACTTTAGGATATCATTTAAATCATTTGAAAGTAATTGCAGAGACCAACGAAACCCTAATCTAACAAACCCGATAAAAACTAGGGCATGGGTTTAAACCCTGCCATTTTACCATACGACGAAACCCTAAGTAAAAAAATGATAAATCAAATCTACCCTAACTCATTGTAAAACCTCTAATCTACCTCACTATAGATTCTTAATCTAACAAACACCATTAAAAACCCTTAATCTAATCTAATCTATTGCAAACCAACAACAAACATGACACAATCACGATTAAGACGTGAAAGCGACAGTGCCCTAAAAATAGAAAGAAACAACACGATAAAACAAGAAAACAAAGATTTAAAGTAAAACAAACTAGAAAAAACAAGAACCTGCTCATTCAATCACATCGATGACCATAGAATTGTTTTAAAACACAATGATTGAACATGCAAGCAGATATAAAGCAAAACACAATGAACACAACTGCAAATAAACAATGAACAACAAAGATAAAAGACCTACCTCAAATGCAAACAAACCCAAGCTAACTTTCTGAATCGATTCACACACAATATCCCTTCTCTATCTCGATCAATTTGCTCAAACGAACTTTGTTATTTCTCTTCCCGCTCTTAGACTTGTAATAATAACAATAATGATCGGCTTTAACCCTTAATAAAGGTAAATACATGAATTGCTACCTACACCGGCAACCACCATTAATGCATTAAAACACAGTAAAGGAGGAGTCGAAACTATAAGAGAATGAATACTAGTCTGCAGTGCAACTTCAGTCAAAAAGTCAATGACAAAAATGGCGGGGGGCGGAACTAAAATGGAAATGGGATCTTAAATTTATAAAATTTCCAAACCTCATTCCCATTCCGTCTCCGGTTCTGTCAACTAAAAAACAAAACAAAAGTAAAAACAAAAAAGTTAAATAAAAGACCAACCTAATAAAACAAAACACAAAAACCGAAACAAAACAAAAATAAAAAAAGTAGTGGAGTTGGGATCGGAATCAATCGTTATTTTGTAAATTTTGATAACAACCATCCCAATTCCCACTCCGGCTCCGCTTCCAATAAAGACCAAAACAAAGACAAAAGAAAAGACTATCGGGATGGAACCAAAAACAAGCCTCAAAAGAACTTTCAGAACCCGATTACGTTCCGGTTCCAACTCCGACAAAGAAACCAAAGAAAAACAAAGTATTGGCAAAAACTAGACTCCAAACTTTGTTTCAAAAACAACTAAGTACAAAAATAACAAAGGGGAACCCATTTTGACCAAGGCAAAAGATGGGGTGGTTATGCAAGGCATAACAATTTCCTTTTAGCTAAATGACCTACCCTTTAGAAGGTTAAAATTTTGGTTTTGAATAGTCAGAAACTACTTTTGAATTTTTGATAAAAGTGGCTATCTAGGTATCATCCTCGAACACTTGCCAATTTTGGTTAGTGTTAGGATTTGACGATCATACAACGATTTGAACTGCAGTTTTCTTTGAATCTAAAATTGGCTCAAACTGTGACCCAATTGAAGCCATCTGATCTGCTATATTTTTTTGGGATTGAGGAATGACTTTCACATTGAAAGATTTAAAAACTTCAATTAAATCCCATATATGATGTCTATAGGCCTTCATCCTTGAACTTGGATCACAATCAAATCAAAATCTTTGAATACCTGCAACCTTTTTGTGCCCATCCACTCGATGAGAAATAGACCATGGATCAAGGCTTCATATTATGCATTGTTATTAGAGCACATAAAATGGTATTGATAAGCCTTAAGGGCCTCTAATCCTATTGGAGATAGCAATTGGACTCCTACTCCAAAAGCAGTTTTCATTTAGCACCATCAACGTACAAGGTCCATAGATGATCATCCATCGGATCATCATACTTTTCTGGATCCTTCATTAGTTTTAGATAGACCAGATCATCATGAAATATTACATGTGTTCCTAGTCCCATGGTATGGAAGTTGCTGAATAGGTTGGAGTCAATAAACTAGTTGAGGATAACCTCTTCTTCAAGAGTCCACTCACTTGTATCTTCTTCATCTTCTAGCATTTCCACACAATATCCCTCTTGTCTTGAAAAGGAGGTATGTGCTTCCTCAAAATAGAAAAAAACATTTTTTTGTTATATGTTTGGGGTGTAAAGACTCTAAGAGAATCTTCATATTCACCCCATGCTTAGTTCTTAATATCAAATGGGACCAGTCCAATGCTAAATATCCACCCAACTTTGCAGTAAAATCTCTGGAAAGGCACATCCCGCAGACTGGGGGAATATCAATTACCACCATCTCTTTTGAGATTGTATGGCTTGGGCACGAAAAAGAAGGTCAAAGATCTTTTATTTGACTGACTATTGAAACCTTCTTTCCATCCAACTAGATGATTTCTTTTTCAAAAGGTTCATACTTGAGAATTAAGGCATCAACCACTTGCTTCGGCATGGCCATTGTACAAGATCTCGAGTCAATCATATTCTTGTGCAAAATTTTATCTCCCACAATTAATGTTAAAAATAAAGGAGTGGGCTTCAGCTTGCTGACCTCTTTCTCTTTTACATCGCCTATGTCATTTGTATAAATTGCAGCTTTTAGAGCTTGAGGATCTGACACGGGCCCTTTATCTTTACTATGGTTATATGGTGAAACTTCATCTGAATATGGTCTTGGATCTTCATTTTTCAATGCCTCTTGAAGCAACATATTTTTCTCAAGGATGGATATTACATCCCATAGAGACACATTGGTAGGTGCCTTCTTTAGTTGCTCCACCACGTTGAGTGTCTCGATTGGCAAGGCCTTCAGTCTGAATGGTAGAATCTCTCTTGGCTTCAGAGGGAGATGGTTCATCGCGAATGGATTTGAATTTCTTATTTGGAAATTTTTTAGGTGATGGTGGTATCCATTGTTGTTGATTTGGTTGAACAGTCAGCTATGGAAGTTGGCTTTCTTGCAACAGTGGTTGGCAAGGCTAAGGACAAGGCAGAGCTTGTGGCACATATTCTCCCATGATCCATCTCTTGGATTTGGTGTTGTAGTTTGATTGTCCCTATAGAATGTTGGTCATCAGAGCTTCATTTGTGAGTACTACATCCTCTTCCTTTATCCAAGAAACATTGCTTGATTGGGTGCAATATCCAACTCTTGTTCTACAAACATCCCTTACATTTGCACTCTAAAATGGGCATTCTCCATTTTGAAGAATTTATATCCTTCCATATTTAGAAGTGTGTGTTTATCTCTTTTCTTTTCTATCCTCTGCTGCATGTTTCCCCTTAGGATATTTTGGGGAATATGGTTATCATTGCAGGGAAAGCACCATGCATTTTTGTCATGTGCTAGGTAATTTTGACTTGGAATCAATTCTTTATTGTGGCTATCTTTGACCATATATAACAAACATGGTGACCGGAACTATCTGGTTGTTGGGAGCCGCTTGTTGACCTCCTCAACCCAAAGGTCCTTGGAATGCACTCTACTGATAGAAAGGCCTCCCTCCTTGGTAGGTTTGAGTGGCTTGCTTCGAAGGAGCCTCTTTTTTCCACTTAATGAGAACTAATTTATTAGAAAAAGGTCACAGTAGAGTCTTCATATCATTTATTTTTGCAACTATCAAGGAAGAACCTGGCATGCTCAACTATGTGGTAGGGTAAGCATACATAGACTGGGGTAAAGTCAAACCTATCACTTGTGTCATGGAAGTGCTTGGAGCAGGCTCCTCTCAAACTAGCATGCCTAAGATTTCTACAAAAACAAGCATTCAATGTCATGGTGGTAGCTTCTGAGAATCTATTAAACTATTCTCTATGTGTACCGCCACCTTGTAGGCATCGGGTAAGGTATCCCCTCCCATAGAAGTTATCAGGACCTCAATATCAGAATTAATAGCCTTTAGTTAAAACATGAACACCATTGCAACTGGAGGTGAGAAATTCATGGGGATCCTCTACCAGGTTTTGTTAAGCCTGGTGTTGAAGTCGCTCATAGCCTCTTGTGAACCACTCTTGATGTTGATCAATTGATGCAGAAGTGAACAACGATCTCCCTTTTCCAAAAACCATTCAAATAAATTTTCTTTGAGGTTATCACATGAGTTGATAAAACTAGAAGTCAAGGATCTGTACCAATCTTGAGCCTTCCCTTTCAAAGAGGCAACCAACAATCTCATAGAAGTTTTTTCTCCACAATATTATCCACTTTGCATACCTCTACTATGTCTTGGAGATGCTTGAAAGGGGTTTTAAATTCCTCTCTAGAGAATTTCATAATAGCCTTCAGGGCGTTGGTAGGTATGGTGGGCCAGACATCAGGAGGAGTAGGTTGAAGTAGTGGACTACCACTATCCCAGGTTACAAAGTTTCTAGGAGCAGGAGGGGGTACATGAGCCATGGATAAAAGGTTCCTATGGATTGGGTAAACTCATATTCTTATTTGAAAACTTTGACCTCCATGCAGAGTAGATAGGGTTCTAAACTCTAGACTCTTACTCCTTACTCTACTACTTCTTACACACGATATATATCCTATAAATATTCTTCTCCTAGGTACCGAAGAGGCTAGTTGGGAGTAATAAAATTTACCCTTCCAAGATGCTTTGGTTTGAACACTAGGAATGAAACTTCCAATTTCCTTCCTTGGTCTGATTTAGAAATATTTTTGACTTCTAATAAGATTTTCAAACATTGTCCCACCAAGCATGCTAGAAAAATAACTATTGATCATCAAATATTACACCTCTCTGATAGTCTTATGGGAAATTCAATGAGTGGGGGAAAAATATGCGCCTCACTGAATACATCCGAGATTTTTATAGAAGGTCAACTCTTCTTTGAGTTTGGGAAAAGAGTAGAAAGAAATGTAAACATAAAACATAAAAATGCCGATGTGCCAACACTTTTACAATATTTAAAAACCATAAGTTCCTTTCTATAAATGACATGATAGACACATAACAACACATCCTTTAATTGTTGGGAAGAGAACGAAGAACCAAAGGCTAGATACAAGAAAAGTGTAGTCATTCAATCCACCCGTAGGAAGTGCATATTAAAATTCGACCAAACATAGAGGTTCCAAGAATCAATAGAAAAACATTCAAAAGCTACATAAACTCTTCCTCTTAATATAGCATACATGAAGAAATGATAACCCTACAAAGAAAATAGAGAAGTCCAATGACATAATCCATTTTCTACAAATTATAACTTTATCACGTACACAAACAACATGGAAATCGAATAATCAAACTATTCAGATTAAGCAAGACACAGTGTTCTATTCAAGATGAAGATATAGAGAAGGAAATACTGACAGAGGCCATATCATGCATAGTTTCAAGTATTTCTAGAAAAATAACTCATATTTTAAATACTAAATGAACTTAAAATAGATATTGGATTCCAATCTAACGATAGTTTGAATATATAAAAGACATAACATGCCAGATTGAAGCAATGTTCTACAAAATTTAAAATAAATTATTCCTACTAACTATGAAAGCTAAGGAAAAAAAATCCAAAAGGAAAACTTTAGGAACCCTTTCTACATGTTTCTGCCTCCAATTTATAGCCATCAAGGAGAAAGAAATGCCGACTTCATTCAGAAGTAGTGATTGCTAGACCTCTGCACTTGATAGCTTGGAAACCGATCATAGATCTTTTGTTAGGTCACTGCAATCCTTCTCATCAACTTTCAACTACCGCATTAATATCATTTACATATTTTAACAGGATTACCCCTCGTAAATGCTTGGATCCTAGATGAATAGTTTGGAAAAGGTCTTGTACACTAGTCAAGTGGCTTTGGCGGTACTAACTCATGTCCCTTCATTAGAACAAGGTAAGACACATTTTGACAAAATCTAAAGGAAGGATCAAAAGGTACAACTCCTTTGTAGTGAAGTGATGATGTGTCATGCAGGTGAATAGTCTCAAATTTGTGAAAAGTGATTTTAAGAAATCATTCACCAACCTAATACGTGGTCTGACTCCCAACCAAAAGGAAAGCTGTCAACAAAGTGGATGCAACCACCATGTGGCGCATTGCGCACCCATCGGAAACACAACCTCTTTGCATGTGGATCTTCCCAAAGACAAAAGTAAAGGCGAAAATCAAAAATAGACTAAGGCAAAAAAATTATTCACAGTTCTAGTGATTCAGAGGGGGGCTTCATTTGTGAAGGCACAAACCTAGACCTCTGGTTATTCTTGGAGTTTGAGGAAAGTGGAGTGCGAAATTTCCCAATTTGCATTAGTTGGTCGGGAAAGACTACAAAAGTATTTATACGCCTGATCCAACTCGAAGACGTCTTTGAAAGAAATAAATCCCCACCTTGCTGAAACATCTCCTAGATGATAATACAAATGATAAATTTAAAGAACTTCACTATCAATGTCCTCCATTGTGGGTGGAGTGCTTGAATCTAGATGTTTTTCTGAAGTTTGAACCTTATTCCTGACCTCCTCTATAATCTTCTCAAGTGATAGAACATCCACATTCGTTGAAAGGAAAGGAGATTACCCAAAGTTGTACAAGACACTGAAATCCTTCTTGATTTCATCAACCCTTTTATTTAGCACCACTTGGATATTCTCGGTTTTTACCACTACCTTATGAAAGCTGGTGAAATTACTTGCTTTGCTAGAAGAAGCCCTTTGATTTATAATTCTTGCACTTCTCAAAGCCTCATCTGTTACTACACATAGCTTTGAAATCAAGATCTAAGATTCAGCCACTCAGGGAGCATACTCCCGAATAATGTTGTTGGCCAATGGACCAACCCTTTCATTTATCTCTCAAGCATCCCTTAGAAATTGTAAGGCGAGTTTTAGAATAGTGAGTGCAATAATTATTCACTCCCAATAGGTGGATACTAACCTCCTCTTTAGAGGAAGGGTCACAAACCTTTGTGCAGCTGCTAGCTCTTCATGTAGCTAATATTCTTTTACCTTCACTCTTTTTTATATTTGATCCCTTCTCTCAAGAGCATTTTCTAGTTTGGAAACTAAGTTTCCAAACTCTTGATTATGAGTGTGTAGAGCAGACTCAGCTTCTTGTTTGTTAATTCTTATATTTTCAGCTTCTTCTCAAGAATTTTTCAAATTGGCAGAGGCCTAAGATCGAATGCCATCCAGCTCCTTCTTTATAATCTCTTAAACATGTTGGTGCTCTACACTAGATTGGCATTCAACTGCAACTTAACCTTTCAATCTATCTATTTCTCCATGCAGCTGAATCCGCTCATCCTAAAGCATTGCAAGAGATCATGTCACTTCCTCCTACTCATCTTGCACCTGCATTATGCAGGTCATTTCATCATTTCGGGCCCCGAGTTTTGACTATAGTCAATTAACTATTTATTTTGTGTTTTCCAGCTCAACCTCGTGCTTTTTCAACTTTTGATCTAGTCACTCATAATCTATATATACTACCTTCTAAGTGTTCTTGGCTAGATCTACCTTCTCGCACAGGAGAATTTCATTTAAATCCACACCCACTGCCCTGATGTCATAATCCTCCATTTGCATCTATCCTTTGGGTTGGGTTGCGAGTGGCTTCATGGTAGTGATCCACAAAAAAATCCATTCCTCATTGAAATAGTTTTGAATCTTTTTGGTGGTGGGCAGCTTGAAATTCTTCATTCTTCTTTTTTGTTTCCTAGATTTTCGGGCCCACTTAGCATGTCAAAATTATTTTGAAGGGTCTATGGGAAATCAATTCTCTATGTTGCGAGATAAGTACCAGGGGGTAGACTAAAAGGAGTAAGATATGGGGAGACTTTGGATGTATGGGCATGTGGGGAGGCGAATGGGAGAGTAATCATTGAAAATGGGGGGATGCCAAATTGAGATTGGGCACAAGAAGTACTAGTTGGAGTAAAAAGAGAAACAAATGGAATAGGTTATTTCTATCAGAATGCAGATAGGCTTGGGGTAATAGGTAGTATTGATGATTCAAATTTTTCAATAGGGGCCTTGGATAGGGTGATCAAAGAGTCAATGGAGCCCAAAGTGGATACTACTTGCTTGATGTGTGAGGGAACATCACTTGGTATGTTACAAATGGCAAGGGGCTCATTTAGAACCAAGAGTTTGAGGTTTGTGAATAGAGGATTTGTTTCAGTAGGTGAGGGAAAAGGATTAATTAAAGATGTAGAAGTAGGAAAAAGAGGGGGAGCAAGATTTACCTTAGTCGTGATTGTCCAAACATTCTATAGAGTGGACTCTACTTCTTCATTTGTAATAGTTGCATCAGGTATGTCCAAGTCTCAGACTTGCCTTATTGTCATTTGACACAAACTAGGACATCTCAACCCCTTAGCAGATGATCCCGATGAAGCTTGTCCCTCTTTTTCTTCAACTAATTCTCTTGGGGACCATTGTGATCTCTTCCCCTTACTTCAAACACTGGTGAAGGATGCATCTTGCAATCCTTTTTCTTAGAGCTTCTCCCTCTGCTAGACTCTTGTGGTTGGGAAGCACAATGTGGAAGTCGCTCTTCTATTACATCATGGATGGACTCTGGGTTGCTATTGTTAGAATCAGATTCTCGGTCATAAATATCCTCGAACTGTTCATCATATGGGCAGAACTCCCTGAGAAGCTTATGTGTACCTCTCATCTCTTGTCAGAACCTCTAGAAATCTACCATCTTTCTTTTCGACCACCTTTTCTGCTTCATCTGATTGTTGAATATTTTACTTATCGAAATATCCATCTTATATTTTTCCTGAGGTGTATAATATTTCTTCCACCTTGGCCTTTTGGTTGGTATGAGGGCTAATTCGATGTATATTTTTTACTTCTCTTGAGTTGGATTTTTCTTGGACTCCACATATACTCCCACTTCTCATGTTTCAGGGGAAACAAATTTGTCGGATTGTAGTCCCATATGTAATAAATAAGGATTAAGCCTAGGGCCACCAAAAAATTCATAAGCTCCCTCTATGCCTCCTGCCTCTCCAGTACCACTCTATTGTTTGCAATGTAAAGGGGAAGAAAATATAGCTTCATTTTGTTCCTTCCCCTACTAGGCATTGTTGGCAATAGTTTCCTATTGGCATGCCCCCAACATGAAAACCCTATCAATCAAAAATTTGGCAAGTCGGAAACATTCTTCGACGAAACCATGATATCTGATATATGTAAAATCTTCCCTGAAGAAATAATCCACTGAAGTTGATAAATTTTTTATCCATTTTTCAGCCTCAAGGGACAAGCGACCCATCGGACGTGACAATAGCTCTTGAAGCACTAGTCTTAGAAAATGATTCACAAAATAGTAATAGTTACTTGTTTTTTATAGCACATAGGTCCATACAGAAACTAGTTGACCTAAACCCTCTTCATCAAATCTAGAGACAGGAAAATTTCTCTCCAAAAAGACAAAGTTCTGATGTAGAATTAAATGGACCAAGAAAGAAGAATACCTAAATTTAAACTTGATTTGGTAATTCCTCTGCTGTATCAACGTATTTGTAGCTATGAAATAGGAAAAATCAAAATATCTTTGCCCCCTTTCCTGCTTGAGTATCAAAGCCAAGGCCATCTAGAAAGCATGGACATCTTCATCATCATCCAGGATGAAAAGCCAAGCCAACATTGATAAAATATCTCGTGTGTTATTTTTAAACTTTCTGAATGCTAGAGGAAAAATAAATTTGCCTCTTGTCAGCTTCTCACTTGTCTCATCCTAATAGACACTTTCTCTTTTGTTTTCTTCCTCCTAGTAAATTTCCATATCCTCCTCACTGAATGGATTAGTGCACCAATTGGGAGGGATACACAACATATCTCATATAGCTGCAACAAAAATCGTGACCTTCATCTTGTTACATGTTATGGTTCCAATTTCTCCATCAAGCCTTCTGACACATGCATCCACTAGCTCTGGGTATGGATGTACGAAATGAAACATAAATTGTGGAAAACCACAATTCCAGAGTCGAGAGGCAAAACCATCAAAGGTGCCATGATATTTCATCCTTTGAAATGCTCCCTCTAATATTTTTAGGGTTTTTTTCCAATTTTGGGTCAAAAAAATTGTTGGCAGCATCTCGCACCACCTCTCTTGTAACACTTATATCCACCTGCACCCTCTTATAAAACTTGAATAGTCGATCTTCAAGCACAAGGGAATTGGAAAATGATTATTTCCCAAAAACATAAGTGGAAATAGGCCTTTTCGATGAAGACTCTACCCTTCTACTAGTCATTGATGGTTCTGCCATGGTTGCTTGAAAATTTACAAATTTTTTCACTAAAACAACCACTTTCTTTTCACTTCCTTAGAAAAAATCCACCTTTTGGTGCAATTAATTTCCTTAGAATGTATGTGCAGTTAAGGCTATTTTATTACCGCTGGTCCAGTTAATGTTGCCAATGAGGTGGTACATGTGGGTTGCAAATCTATATCCCTTAGGAATACAAAAAATCTAGAAGAATGGAATTAGTACATTCCCTTCACCATGTCTTTTCACAAATAATCTTGTTGTCTTGGGGAGAGTGCCTTTAGTTATGTCAATCTTACTTAGGTGATACGAAGTACCTTTGAAAAGACACGCTCATTAATTTGTTAGATATGAGCATGTTAATCCATGTCTTTTCACTTACATGAGAAAGCTAATGTTGATGATGGAAAAGGACACATGCCAACGATCGACTTATGTGAGTGTTTACTCCCAATGCCCAAAAATTATTTTTCTAACCTTGTTTCAGATTTTTTGTAGGTTTTATTCTCTGTTCACTAACTATTTTGATATCTTCCCATTGCTGTTTGGTAAAAAATAGACCTTCCACTATTTGGGTTCACTAGCACCTCTTTTCTATAAATAGCCATGCCACCTTAAGGCAATATTCATTTGAAAACTAAGCCTCTTGAGTTTAGCCAACCTCTTCTTCATTTGCATATCGTCTTTCGCTCTTCGGCTTTAGGCATGTCTATCGGCCTAGGTACTCTTATCTATCTACTCCCATGAAGTCCACAATATGCCTTCACTAGGGACATTACGAATGATAGAATCAAGTGCCTAGTAAAGAGGTGCATCTGTCTTAGGGTAATTAGCTTTCGTTGGGTCATCAACATGGACTTCATTGAAGATGAGAACCAGATGAGGAGCAATTGCAATGTTTTGTCCCTCTTCGTGGCCTCCCTCCTAGACATGAATGTAGCCAAACCTTAGATAGTGGAGCTTTGTCACCGTATGTTTGAAATATCTCTATTAGAAGGGCTCAACGATATCATGCAATTTTCCATCCCCAGTGTCAGAATTCCCAGTGTGATGGACCTTCTTCGGTACGTTGATCATGTCGTGGATGTGCCCTGGCTGCCCTTTCTAAGTGACTTCCACACCATGGACCTGGAAATTTACCATGCTTTGGCTCTGCCTATAGCCAGCTACTTCCTTCAGGAATATGGCATTGAGGTCATTCTTGGGTTGGACTTCAAGAAGAATTTTGAGTTTCTAGCATAAAATTGTAGAGACTAGGATCGAGGCCCATGCACCATGTGTTGTGTGTTGTTTGTTCCTCACTTTCCTTCTAACAAAGAAGAATAAGAAGAAGAAAAAATTGACTATGGGAAACATACTTGTGTAACTATGGTTCTAGGCCTTTTTTTTTTTTAAATGCCTCCATTTTTCTCTTTTTGCACTTTTTGCTCAAAGACCCTTTCTAGGTTTTGCTCGAGAGAGATTTCCTCTTGAAATTTGATCCGTGGTCCACCCCTATACTTGTAAATTTTGATAAAAATATAATATATGATACACTATTTCCTTACTTCTTCTGTGTTCTTCATTCCTTCCGACTTATTGTAAAACTTAAAACAATATTTACAAAATTTTACATATGGTACATATCTGTGAAAATTTTAAAGAAAGTCCTAATTTAATGGAACATATTCAGATAAATATTGTTTATCGGTATCTCTAAAGCATTTCCTTCCATATCTTCTAGCTCGTATGCATTATTTTCCTTATACATGCTAATTCGGAAGGATCCCTTCCACAACACTTCGAATGTGGTGTGTTGCCCTAGTTTTGTAGTGCACTCATCATATTTCAACACTAGGCTTCCTTCCTAGAAATCTGGGTCAGAAGTCCTTTTGTTGAACCATCGCTTGATCATCTGTTGATGACCAATCATGGATCCAAAGGCCTTTTCTTTATTTTCTTCTAGTTTGAGGAGCTCTGCTATTTGTACCTGCATTCCATCGCTCTCCTCTATTTCTAGGGATTTTAGTAATTGTAGAGTGGGGAGCTCCATAGAAATAGGTGAAATTATCTCCTTTCCATACACTAATGCATATTTCTTTAGGATCTGCTCCAACATGATCCAGTCTGCCCATAGAGTAGCCCATATATGGTTATTTCATTCTCTTTGTCATTCAAACCCAATGCACTTGATTAACCTAATTAGGTTTTTATTTGTTGACTCTGCTAACCCATTCCCTTGTGGGTAATAGTTTGATGAGGTCTTGAGGTAGATCCTGTTCTTAATAGAAAAATCCAACATCTTGGAACCTACAAAGGACCGAGCATTGTCGGATATGACAGTCTTTGGTGAGCCAAACCTAGTCACCAACTCCTCTAGAAATGTAACAATCTTGCCCTTTGTAGCATATTTTATGGTGATAGCCTTTGTCCACCTTGTGAAGTAATCCATCACTATGAGGATCCACTTGTGACCAGCACTACAAATGGGATTTATCATTCCGAAAAATTATAGTCCCTATTGAGCAAAAGGCAAAGCGAAATTCTTGTTCTTTCCAACAAAAAACTAACACTAAGTACCATTTTGCACCAAATGGTGCACTTCAAAAAAATTGAGGGCCAATAGTATCCCACTCATATGATTTTTAGGGTGATATTTTTAGCAAAAAAATGTCCACCCTTAGGAATACTATGGAATTCTGACAAAACCCTTTATGCCTGGTGCTTGTCTAAACATCGGAGAAATACCCCGTCTTAGTTCCTTTTAAATAAAATTCCCTTAACTAATACGTACCTAGTTCCTTGCAGTCGATAGTATCTTCATTTGTGGAATGGGAGGGCCATCGGGTAGTGTCCTTTATGCATATATAGTATTTGATCCACCACCCACAAGTCCTCAAACTCAAACTAATTTGAGTAGACTTGATCAATCTCCTTGTCAGCTTTGGAACCTGACTCTTGTACAAGATACTAGAGGCCTCTTCCTTGCACCAGCTTAGTCGATCTGATATCTACATCATATTCCAAAATCTTGGTGATCCAATTGGCTCTTTTTTCAGCTATTTCTCCTTCAATAATATATTCTCTTACACTTGGGTGAGCAACCAAAATGGTGATTTTATTGGCCGATACTAGGTGTCAAAACTTCTTAAGGCTCTTGACAATGGAAAAATCCTACTTTTCTACAATGTTGTATCTAGTTTCATAACCCTTGAGGGTTCTTGAATGAAAATAAATCATATTCTCCCCATTATCTTCTTCATCCCTTTGAGTGACGATAGATTCTATGCTATGGTGACTGCTATACATGTAAAGAAAAAAATATTTAGAAAAGTCTAGATTGGCCATCACCAGTGCAACGAAAATAGCCTACTTAATTTTCTCGAAAGTTACCTTACCTTCGGGGGTCCATTTGAACATCAAGTTCTTCTTGATCATCAATGTGATGGGTCTTGCGATGCTTGCAAAGTCTGAAATGAATCAACTGACAAAATTAATCTTTCCTAAGAAATATTGTAAACCTTTCTGATTTACCGGTAGGGGTAAATTCATTATAGATTTCACTCTTTCAAGATCTATTACAATTCCCGCCTTGGATACTACAAAGCCAACTAGCTTACCTTGAGGTACTCATAAAACACATTTTTTTGGATTTAAAGAAATCCTGAACTTTTGGTAGCTCTAGAAAACCTATTCTAGATGATCAAAATGATCAACCTTTAACTTTAGAAAAATTGTCAGCTCATCCAAATAAATCAGAATGATCGAATTGATCAATCTCATGAGAGCAATGTCCATGGCTCGCTGAAAAGTCACACTAGCATTTGAGAGTTTGAAGGGAATCTTTGCATATGGAAACATTCTCCACTTAGTGGTAAATGTCATTTTATGTTGGTCACCTCCCTTGAGATATACCTAATTGTATCCTAGGAAATCATCAAGCAATGAGAAAATCTCTGACTTAGCTACTGTTTACAAGATCTACTCCATGGATGGCAAGGGTTAGTGATCTTTTAGTGAGGTCTTATTCAAGTCTCAAAAATTTACACAAAGCCAGATGTCACCATTTTTCTTTCAGATAGGAAATAGATTAGACACCAAAGTTGAGCATTTAATCGGGTAAATGATTTGAGACTCAATTAATTTAGTGAGATCTTGTGCCATCAATGACTCAACTTTCTGATTAATGGGCCTTTCCTTCTATCATATTGGTTTCAACACCTCCACCAAATTTATGGTAAGTTGGATTATACTGGGATCGTATCCTCTACGATCATCATAGGTCCATGTTATGACCCCGTTGTACCTAGAACATAGATCCCTTAACCTTTATTTATCTTCCCATAGAACATTCCTTTCGACTTTCAAATTTCTTCCATTTTTGACGTCCAACTATTCATAATCCTTTTCATCGGTTGTAAACCTTGCTTACCATTCCTCACATCTTCATAGTCAAAGAGATTGTCAAGGGAAATTAAACCCTAAGGGAGATTATTTCCTTTTAGTTGAATGACCTACCCTTCAGAAAGTTGAACTTCTAGTTTTGAATAGTCAAAAACTCTTTCCAAATTTTGAATAAAAGTGGCTATTTTGGAATTGTCCTCGAACACTTGCCAATTCTAGTCATTGTTGAGAATTCATGTTCAGGCAATGATTTGAACTGCACTCAGCATTGAATCAAAAATAAGCTCAATCTATAACCCGATTGAAGCCATCCAATTTTCTATATTGTTTTGGGATCAAGGAATGACTCTCTCATTAAAAGCTTCAAAACCTTTGATTAAATCCCATATCTAAAATCTATAGGCCTTCATCCTCATATTTTTATCAGTTTCTTGCCCTCATACTTGGCTTACAATCAACTTGAAATCTCCAAATACTTACAAAAAAAAAATTCCCGTCAACTCAGTGAAAAATAGACCATGGGTCAAGGCTTCATATTTTGCGTCATTATTAGAGCACAAAAATTGGAATTGATAAGCCTTAAGAGTCTTTGATCCTGTTGAAGACAACAATTGAACTCCTGCTCTAGAACCGGATTTGAATTTAGTACCATCAAATTACAAGGTCTATACATGATTATTCATCAGATCATCATACTTTTCCAAATCCTTCATCAATTTTTGATAGACCAAGTCATCATCAAATATTACATATGTGCCTAGTCCCATGGCATGGAAATAACCGAATGGGTCAAATTCAATGAACTAGCTGAGGAGAACCTCTTCTTCAAGAGTCTTCTCACTTATATCTTCTTCATCTTCTATAATTTCCACACAATATCCCTCTTGTCTTGAAGAAGAGGTATGTGTTACCTCAAACTAGAAAACAACATTGTCTGCAATATCTTCAAGGTGTAAAGACTCTGAGATAATATTCATCTTCGCCCCATGCTTGGTTCTTAATATTGAATGGGACTATTCCAATCTGAAATATCCACCCAGCTTTGCAGTAAAATATCTAGAAAGGCACATCTTGAAGATCAAGGGAATATCAATTACCACCACCTCTTGTGCACCTATTTGGCTAGGGCACAAAAAGAGGGTCAACAATAGATCTTTTATTCAACCAATTTTTCAGAACCTTCTTTTTGTCCAATTGCATGATTCATTTTTTCTGAAGTTTCATACTTGAGCATTAAGGCATCAACCACTTTCTTTGGCATGACCATTGTATTGGCTCCCGAGTCAATCATATTGTTGTGCAAAAGTTTATCTCCCACAATTAATGCTAAAAATAAAGGAGTGGGCTTCAACTTGCTTATGTCTTTCTCTTTTGCATCGCCCACATCATTTGTATAAGTTGCAGCTTTTAGAGCTTGAGGATCCAATGCAAACCTTTTATCTTTACTCTGATTACATGGAAAAACATCATCTGATTATAATCTTGGTTCTTCATTTTTCAATGCTTCCCGAAGAAATGTATTTTTCTCAAGGATGGATATTTAATCCCATAGAGACACATTGGAAGGTGCCTTATTTAACTACTCCACCATGTTGAGCATCCTAACTAGCGGGGCCTTCGGTTTGAATGGAAAAATATCTCTCGGCTTCGAAGGGAGATGGTTCGTCACAAATAGATTTGATGTCTTATCCATAAATTTTTTAGGTGAAAGTTGTATCCATTGTTGTTGAGTCAATTTAATAGTTGATTGTGGAATCTATCTTTCTTGCAACATTGGTTGGAAAGGTTGAGGACAAGGTGGAGCTTGTGGCACATATTCTTCCATGAGCCTTCTCTTAGATTTGGTGTTGTAGTCCGACTGTACATGCATAGTGCTAGTTTTCGGAGCTTCGTTCATGAATATTGCATCCTCTTCCTCCATCCAGGAAAAAAGTGCTTGATCGGGTGTAATATCCAACTCTTTCTCTATGGACATCCCTTGCATTTGTACTCTAAAATAGGAATTCTCCATTTTGGAGAATTCATATCCTTCTACATTTGAAAGTGCGCCTTTGTCTCTTTTCTCTACTATCCTTTGTTGCATGTTTCCCCTTGGGAAATTTTGAGGCATATGGATATCATTGTAGGGAAAGAACCATTCATTTTCATCATCTGCAAGGTTGTTTTGACCTAGAATCAACTATTTGTTGTGTTTGTCTTTAATCATTTGTAACGGCATGGTGATCAAAACTATCTAGTTGGTTGGAGCCACTTGTTGACCTCCCTAACCAAAAGGTCCTTGGTATGCTCTCTGATAATAGAAAAGCCTCCCTCCCTGGTAGTTTTGAGTGGCTTTCTTTAGAGGAGCCACTTCTTTTCTCTTCATAATAACTCATTACCAAAAGATCACATCAGACTCTTCATATCATTAATGTCTGCAGCTATAGAGGAAGAACCCAATATGCTTAGTTGTGTGGTAGGGTATACATACATAAAGTAGGGTGAAGCCGAATTCATCACTTGTGTCATGGAAGTGATTGGAGTAGACTCCTATCAAACTGGTGTGCTTGAGATTTCCATAAAAATGGGCATTGAAGCTCACAGTGATAGCTTCTCAACATCTATTAAACTATTCTCTACATTTATCACCACCTCATAGGCATCAAGTTAAGTATCCCCTCCCATAGAAGTTATCAAGATCACAATATCAAAATTGATAGCCTTCAGGTAAAACATGAACACCATCATAGCCTGAGGTCAGGCATTCATGGGGATCCTCTACCAAGTTTTGTTAAACCTAGTGTTGAATTTGATCATAGCCTCTTACAGATCTCTCTTGATGGTGATAAATTGATGTAGAAGTGAAGAATGATCTCCCTTTTTTGAAAAAAATCCAAATAACGTTTCTTCGAGGTCATCCCACAAGCTGATAGAACTAGAAATTAGGGATCTATACCAATCTTGAGCCTTTACTTTGAAAGAGGTGGCCATCAATCTCATAGAAATGTTTTCCTCCACAATATTATGGACTTTGCATACCTCTGCTATGTCTTGGAGGTTCTCAGAAGGGATTTTAAAGTCCTCTCTAGAGAATTTCATAATATCCTTGAGGGCGTTGGCGGGTATGGTGGGCTAGACATTAGGAGGTGTAGGTGGTAGTAGTGGACTACCACTGTCCCAAGTTACAAAGTTTCTAGGAGCAGGAGGGGGTACATGAGCCATGGAGAAACGGTTCCTATTGACTAGGTAAACTAGTATTCTTATTTGGAACTTTGACCTCTACGTGGAGTAGATAAGACTCTAAACTATGGAATCTTATTCCTTACTCTACTACTTCTTATAGGTGATACAAATCCTATAAATCTTCTTCTCCTAGGTACCGAGGAGGGTAGCTAGGAGTATTGAAAGCTACCCTTCAAAGATGCTCTTGTTTGAACCCTAGGCATGAAACTTCTAGTTTCCTTCCTTGGTCTGATTTAGAAATATTTCTAACTTCTAATCAAATGTTTGGTCGTTGTCACACCAAGCGTGCTATAAAAAGAGTTTTTGATCATCAAATCTTGCACCTCTCCGATAGTCTTATGGAAAATTCAGCGAGTGGGGGAACAATATATGACTGACTGAATACCTCCATGATTTTTATAGAAAGTCAACTCTTTTCTTATTTTTTGGAAAAGAGTAGAAACAAATGTAAACAAAAAACATAAAAATGGTGATGCACCAATTTTTTTACAACATTTCAAAACCACAAGTTATTTTCCATGAATGACATGATAGAAATAGAACACCACATCCCTTCATTTTTGGGAAGAGAATGAGCAACAAAGTCTAGATACAAGCACATTGTTGTCATTCAATCCACTTGTAGGAAGTGTGTATTAAGATCTAACCAAACACAGAAGTTCAAAGAATCAATAGAAAAAAAATCAAAAGCTACATAAACTCTTCCTCTTAATATAGCATAACATGAAGAAATGATAACCCTACAAATAAAATAAAGAAATTCAATGACATAATATAGTTTCTACAGATTATAACTTTCTCACGCACATAGACAACATGGAAATTAAATAATCAAACTATTCATATTAAGCAATACATGGTGTTCTATTCAGGATGAAGATATAGAGAAGGAAATATTGACAAAGGCCATATCATGCACAGTTTCAAGTATTTCTCTCAAATAACTCATATTTCAAATACTAAATGAAATTAAAATAGAGATAAAATTCCAATCTAATGATAGTTTGAATATATAAAAGACATAACATGCCAGAGTGAAGTAGTGTTCTATAAAATTTAAAAGAAAATAGAACCCTTTCTACATGTTGTCGCCTCTAATTTATAGCTGCCAAGGAGAGAGAAATGTCGACTTTGTTCAGAAGTAATGACGACCAAATGTTCGCATCTAATAGCTTTGAAACTAATCCTAGATCTTTTGTTCGGTCGCTGGAATCTTGCTCATCAACTTTCAATTACCACATTAATATCATTTAGATATTTTAACAATATTTCCCCTCGTAAATGCTCAGATCCTAGAAGAACAGTCTGACAAAGGTCTTGTCAACTGGTCAAGTGGATTTGGTTGTATTGACTCACGTCCCTTCATTATAACAATGCAAGAAGCATTCTGATAAACTCTAAAGGAAGGCTCCCATGGTATAGCTCCTTTGCAATGAAGAGATGACATGTCGCACAGACAAATAGTTTGAGATTTGTGAAAAGTGATTTTAAGAAATCATTCGCTAAACCAACACATGGTCTGAATCCTAGCCAAAAGGAAAGTGATCAACAAAGCATGTGCTGCCACCACATGGGACATTGAGGGCCTTTCTAAAACACAACCTCTTCACACGTGGATCTTCCCAAAGACAAAAGTAAAGCCAAAAATAAAAAATAGACTAAGGAAAAATTTGTCTTCACAAGCACGATGAAGGTTGTACACATTCGTATCAAAGCATATGGTATATAATATGTATTTATATAAAGTAGGTAGAGAAGTGATTAGAAATTGGTATTTGAACATATCATATCATAGTAGAATTACACTAAAAAAATGTTCCATTAATCCCAAGTAATCATGACTTATTCAAAGTTTTCAAAATTTATTCAAGAAGTTAGGCCATCATAGAACACATTTACAAACTATTAGAAAATACCTTAAGCAATCTCAAGAGACACATAAAAATTAGAATCTTAGCAAATTTACCTTTTGTACCCAAGAATGAATCCTTGTACATAGAGCCTTGAAAAAGACATGTGCCAATGAGTTAGAATCTAGATAAATAACTAGCATGTTTCATTTAAAATTTTGAGCAGCTATTGTGAAAACATAAAATAAACATTGCATCTTGTACCAACAACTTGTCTACCTATTAATTAACTTAGGCTCCACAGGGTCATCATGTCGACTTCGAATTGAGTGACCCTCTGAGTGAGAATCATTCTCTGATAGATGCATTGAGCCCTAGAGATAGTACAAGACATGTACACAATCTAATTAGATTATTCCAAATTGGAATAATGTTATATATCTATATGCATGTGTACAAATTATATATATACATGAGTGCATGATTTAAAAAATTAAAAAATCACCTAGCCACTAATATTAGTCACATCAACCAAATCACATCTTCGTACATGATTCATCCTTAGAATCGGTGTAACATGAGCTAACTCCCTCTGCAATATATATATATATATATATATATATATATATAACATAACTGTGTACATTTGAACTATCTACCATTCAAGTAAAAAAAGTAATATTAAATTTTAAACAAGTTTAAATTGTGCATGCATGTATATACATAAATACCTTTATATCAGGTGGTACAAGATTTGTTGCAATGATCCTATCTATCAACTCGTCTATATCATGGGTCTCCCTAGCTAGCTCTAGTATTGATGGGTGTAGTGGACTAACTAGGTGAGATGGCATCGATGACATGTCTCCATGTACCAGCATATCCACAAAACCTGATGATCCCATTTGCAACTGATCCTCAAGTAAATCCAGGCCTTGGGATGCATGATGCCAAACACTTCCAGAAGGACCAGTAGGTGTACCCTCCTCTTTGGTAGCTGAATGATCTATAGGAGGATTTGACAAATGTGCAATGCTACTAAAGTCATGAGAATTTTGTGAAGGACCTATAGCCTTTCTGGATCGTAGATGTGAATGAGCTCTACCCACGTCCTCTTGCCTCATGTATTGGGATCCCAAGCTTTATCAAAATGAAATTGTGTGCCTCCAATAGGTCGTTTGAGAAATAATGAGCCATACTCTAAAGCATATGCTCTCCTTTAAGACCATCTATGTCTGAGGGTGAAAGGACACCCACCATACCATAAGGATCAATACCATGATCCAATGGTCTAGATCATGCATAATGACTCATTAAATATCTCTCCACAAGATCATTAGATATCATAGATGCAGCAACAACTATATCACCAACACTCTCAATTGCTTCCCTTTAGGAAGAAATGACAACCTGCTCTAGAATAGGCATCAAGGTTAGGGAGATAGCAGGCAATCTCTCCCCAACCAAATCCTGATATGATTGAGGCTATCGATTTGGTTGACGAAAAGCCTCCCTAACAACAACCCTACCACACCCCTGACCATAATATTGTGGTAGGTACAAGTAGTTGATATTAAGGCCCAAATGAACCTCAATGTACAAATGCTTTGTAAAGTATAAAGGAATTTGGTTTTTATTTGGATAACAACCAAATGCTGCAAGAAAGTGTGGGTATATAAAAGGGGCCATCTGAGGATCAACACATCGAGTCAATTGATATCCCTTAACCTTGGATTTACCAATGTAATGTGGATTTTTTGTTTCTTTGAGGGTTTCTTTTGGGACTTGCTACTGAACATTGGCAAGAGAAGCCTTGCCACTAATCTCTTTTTGCATCTAAGCAAGACTAGTTGCTACAGTGTCATCATAATAAACATTTGTGGTGTGAAATTTTCGTATAACCTTCTTTAAGCTATTAACAATTGACACACATGTATCCTTGTAAACCCCTGTGGTGGTGGGGTTAGGTAGAATATGACATAATTTATGTATCTCATCATCTGTATAGGAAAATAAACCCATAGGTGGTGGTTCTTGAGTTCCCATATCAATCCCTGATTTGTCCAAAAAAAAATATTACTTTAAACATCCTTATGTTTAAATTTAAGTGAAAAAATCACAATCAAATATTACTTTATTCCAACCAAATGGAGGTGGAGACTAGTAGGTACATTTTATAATGATCTTCTTTCTATAACTAATTTCATGCAATTCCCTATTAATACCCAAACTTCAAGAAAATTTGACATTCTAAATAGAAGGAAAAGTCATAAATATCTTAAATTAGCATTATTTAGATTGTCCACAAGAAATCTAAAAATAAAGTTATAGATATTATCAACACTATTAGAAAGTTATCAAGCCCTAGCCCATCTTAGTTGGGATAAATTTTATAAACCTTATAGTAGGAAATCTACTTTGATGCAAATTTGACCTATAAACTACTCTAGATATTCTTAAACAACTCACCAAATATGGATTTCTAATTATATATACTCCAAACATCTTTCAATTGAATGTATAAAAATAAATATAGTAGCAAAACCAAAGCAAAAGTAAGTACAAAAATAGGAATAAAACAAAATATTTGGTCTAGAGAAACCCAAAAAGGGAAAAAATCCAATTGGATGATTAAATACTCTCCAAAATCCACTATAACCAATCAAGTACAATCAGTAGTAATGCACTTCTCTTCTATAAATTGAAATATTAAACCCTAGAATAGAACAAAGGGTAAGGAAATAACAATATTTAAGAATAAAACAAATAAAAAACCCGATCACATAACTTGGAAATCTAGTTAACAAATATTCAAATTATTCAATGATGGCTTAAATACAACTAAAAATGATTAAAAATGTGTTACAAGGGCTAAGTACAACAATAATCAGCAGAAAAGGTGAAAAAATAAGGAATTTTCAAGTGTTCAAAGCTACAGCTGATATATTCATGTAGTTGATGAGTTCTTCCCATGAATGTGTGAGTAACTATGAGTTTTTAGGTGAGAAGCTTGGTGAGTACTTGTTGAGTATATTTAGCTCGTGATTCTTGGAAGAATTTTACCTCATTTATAGATCATTTTGTGTGCCCAATCTCTTTTGGGGTACCTTCCAAATGTTGTTTTTAGTGCTATCTGTAAAATTTCCTTTTCTTGTTCAAATACTTTGTACTTTGTTCTATTTTTAGCTAAAGAAATGTATTGTGTTCTAGGTTACCATTTTTCTTTGAAATCCCTTCTTGGATTAAGGTCTAATTTATTATGGCTCTTCTTTGAGATTTAGGCAAGAATCATGATAAATTATTTTTATGTTATTTTTTATGAAAAGACATTCTATTAAACTTACTAAGTCACTATTCTCATAAAATGTAAACTATAAATTTCACCTTGGTGTGCAATGGGTACGCCGAAGAGGTGTTAAAATTCAATTTGGAAAAATTCTATTTTTGTGGATTCATTTGTGCAATAATGGTGTCATTGGAGAAGTGATACACAATTGAAACATAATCTTTGAATCAGGAAAATAATTAAGGTCCTTTACCATAAATATCTACATGCATGGGTCCATTTTGTTTGAAATTTCTATTTTGGAGAGGTGATATGTAGTTTAAATGTTTGGAAAATTTGATTCATTTAATTATCAAATTTATGTTTTTAGCAACACCATACAATAGGAGTTCAAATAAAGAGGTGAAAAAATTTTAGTACACACAACACACCAGCAATGAGACAATTTGATTTGATGCATACCTTGACAAAAAATAAGAAATGGGGAGAAGGTAATGTCCAATTATCAAAAAATGTACTTACCTTTTTTCCATAAATTTCCATACCTTGTTCCAAAGCTCTCATTTTTTTGCACACTAGGTAGAATGCTAACAAAATTTATGAGATTTGGCTTTACACCTGCAAATTTTTAAAGCCTTTTCAACAAATCCATTTTGTGCATATCCTACAACCATTACAATCCATGAGACAACATTTTTTTGAGGCATCTTGTCAAACACTTCATGTGCCTTGTCTATGCTTCCACATTTTACATACATTTCTACCAGGGTAGTCACAACTACAACATCTGACAAATGGCGAGGTAATTAAAAAATATGTTTACTACTAGGTTGAAACATAATCTACCCTTGGCAATGGGTCAAATAGTCATGGTTTTTGACAATTAAATCAAAGAAACTATTAAATAACAATCTGCAAATGTTTTAGGAAACAATAGACCAAATACCATCACTAACAAACCTGCCATCTTGATCCATAGTGTTCATTTTCCTTTGAAAGTGAAATCACTGTCTTTCATGTGTCTCATCTTTGCATTGTCACTTCATTGCTACCATTGAGACTTATCTTGAAATGTTCATCATTATCTATCATTCAATTTTATTCTGATCCAGATTTTGGATAGACTTTCCATCAATAAGAAGTAATTAGAAGCATATATATAATTTGTTTGGTACTTTTGTATCACTAACAAACTTTCCATCTTGATCCATAGTTTTCAATATCCTTTGAAATTGAAATCAATGTCTTCCATGTGTCTCATCTTTGCATTTTCACTTCCTTGCTGCCCTTGAGACTTATCTTGACATGTCCACCATTATCTACCATTCAGTGTTATTTTGATCAACATTCTGGATAGATTTGTCATTTAGGTCTTCTATTGCAAGTCTTCACATGCCTTGTTAATGCTTCCACTTTTTGCATGTCTATTAGTGTAGTTGCAACCATAATATCATGGATGTACATGCCATGTTCCAAATCTCCCAATTCGGCATGGGTAGGGAGGATTCTAGCAAAGCTTGTAAAATTTGGCTTTAAACCTGACAACTGCATTTTTTGGCAATTTATAAAGCCCTTTCAACAAATCCATTTTGTGCATATCTTGCAACCATTGCAATCCACGATACGACATTTGTTTGAGGCATCTATTCAAACACTTAATGTTCCTTGTCTATGCTTCCACATTTTGGAAGCATGTCTACCAAGGTAGTTGCAACTATAGAGGTAATGAAAAAACATTTTTATTACAAGATTTTAGCATTCCAGGCACTAGACTAGCGATGAATGAATACTACAATAATTCAATAGTGCAAATGGTTTTCATCCTATTGCATCCATTACTGAACAGTCTTCATAGTGGAGTATGGAAGTTAGCTTGCCTCTATTCCCTCATTTTTTTCAATTTGGAAATCAATGAATGGAACAAATTAATTGTTAATAAGGTATAGTAGATGATACCAGCTGTCCATCACCCATTTTAGGTAGATCTTCTTCAAATAAGGATATGCCTTTGGCGTAAAATATTTAGATCAATGCATCATTTGTGTTTTATGAATTTCTTGGAAAATATTGGATGCCTAAGGTTTCTATAGAGATTATATTCTACATGTAACATGCTCACATAATCGTTACACCACAACCTTGTCAGGTATGACATGATGGGGTTTAAATGTAGGTTTGTAAATGGGATTAGTTGATTTATAAGTACATTAATTATAAAAAAGAAATATGGATATATGTTGAAGTTTGAATTCTAAGCTATCATGGATAAATTACGGAGCATGCTCTAATTGCTTAAGCTTGTTTTCAAAACTAGATTATGAGAACCCCTATATACTCTTGCCTAGTATTGATTTAAACATGCTAAAGAATGGTCACCAAACCTTTTACTTATCTATTGATTATGACAACAATTGCATGGTTATCATACTTAATTATTTCTCAATGATTGTACAACCACTTGATCTCAAATACCATGGCCATTTCATATATTTAGATGAAATATGCACCCAAAATTCACATGTCCTCAAAATTTGATGCAATTATCACATGGAAGGTCTTTGGGATTTTGGGATGTTGATTATGTTGTTTCCTCATTATGGTAAGTCTAACAAAGGTTATAATCTCTTAGAAACTATATCAAAGGCCAAGACAGTTTAATGAAATTAACACATATATCCCTCTATCTCTTCATATAAACTAGGGTGATTGCTTACCAAAAAACCACTCCTAGATTAGGAAACCATCCATTTACTTATGAATAGTAGATGATAGACTATTATGTTTTTGAAAAATTGATTTTTGGTTGTTGAATAAGTTTTTGTTGCTCCAAACAAGGAAAAAACCCCAACCTCAGGAGATTAGGGTCTTACAATGATTTATGACTACTTTTCTAACAATATCATCTATGTTTACTGATTGAGAATTCCAAATCACATTACATGTTGGCCGAACAGATTTTAAAAAATTGGAAGAGACATAACCTATCTATTGGAGGCATCACCCTACCATATTTAGACATTGTGACTACAAGGAATTTGGTGGATTTGTTAGGACTACTCAGAGTCGGATCTAAGACACTTTTAGGAGTAAGACTGCAACAATCTACTACAAGTAATTTAACCTCATGCACCGACAATCAAGCTAAGACACCATAATTTACCTAGGAAAGCAGATACTAGGAAAAACTCAATCCAAGGTAATCTGAAATCCAAAATTGAGTGTTGCAAATCCAAACAACCACCCAACAATTTGGAATCTCATTGTTGGCGATGCACTTAAGATTTTTATAAAACTATAGAAGCATCAAACACATTTTTTGAGTGAAGGCTTCAATATGATTTAGATCTGATCCTAGAGCATCATTCAGGCATTCCAAAGACCACCATTAGCCTGATTTGGATGTTCCTAATCATCTTTGCATAGATAAATCTGCTATAACATGCACCCTTGATTGTTTCCAGTCAAATTTGTGTCGCAGTACTTACATCCTATAAGGGAACTAATAACCAGTCACCTGACTTGTTGGTATCTATTCATGTGTTAGAGTTGTACCCTAAGTGTATTGAATGAATAAAATTATCATACGATTTTTTTTTTCCTTTAATCATCTAAAACTGCTGTCATTATTTGAAAAGTTTATCAGTGGTTTGATTTCATCTTATCTGAGTGTGTTCCCATAAACTAATTATCATTTCCAGATCTACTGTATTTTTCATCAAATGCTAGGTTTTAACAATAATGTGGCATTTTAGGTCTGATTATATTTAGAATTGAATTTCCAAGAGTAAACCATAGGGACATTTCAAGAACCAAAGGTAAAAGATTTATTCCTCTTTGCTTCTACTATTTATGTTATGGGTTTCAAATAAATACAAGAACATAATTGAATACAAAGATAAGGAAATATAGTAATAGTGAGAAAAAAAAACTTATTTATATTACCACTAACAAATTCATAGTTGGTAGGGTCAAATAAAAATGATTGAGAAATTATTTTCTAGTTCTTCAAATAGTGTGATGCCTTGATGAAGAATCTTACCCATTGTTGGAGAATATGCCTCATGATAAATAATCAATTGGATGAAAAAGGGTGTATACAGTGAAATGTGAGGTAGATGATTTGGTCAACAAGTCCAAATCCCACCTTATTTCTCAAAGCTATTTGCATAAAGATGGAATCAACTAGGAGAAAACCTTTGCTCATACTGAAAAATGGTCAGTTTTCAGTTACTAATCTCTATTACAATCTAGTTATATAGAAAAGTGTATCGAATAAATGGCATGAGTAGTTTTTTGAACATGAATCTAGATAAAAATCTTTGTGGTTTAGCTGAAAAGGTTCTAGGAAATAGTTCAAAAGATTTGATATGCACAACTTTGGTAAGGTGGACCAATAAAGGTGTAGGAATATTAGATAATTATTACTTGTGGTAAGTGAAGGATGACAAGGAGATATTATTTGTGTAGATTTGGAGTCTTGAAGGTTGGATAGAGTTTTAGAAGGAAGACATAATTTGTAGAACAATGTTGGATTGCCTGATGCAGTATTCAAAAATTTACTCCAATAGACAACACTAACAATCATATGAAAATTTTGTATTGATAGATATTACTTGTCAGTAGTGTAGGAGAAGTTAATTTCAATCAACACAACACACAATTGTATCTCATCTACTATCTATGATAGAGAGAATTATCTTGGCTCTTAAAAAAAATAGATGATAAAATATTAATGGACTTCCTTATTACTTACGTTATTTTAATAATTTTAATAGAAAACAACCTTAGCCTAATAGGGGTGCAAGTCCTATGCAATTATCATAGAATCTCAAGAGCCAAATATTGAAATATTTCCTTCATTTCTCAGAGTTCAAGTAGTGGATGAATTCCTGCATCAGATTCAAAGAATCTATGTAGGATGAGGATATGAGAGTGGGCATAGTAAATTATGCACTCAAAAGGATTGTTGCATACTAGTGGGATATACATCAAGAAGAAATTCAGATATCAAAGGAGGTACGAATTTATTGGACATCACCAAGTAAATTTCACTGACCATTGCATAAGAGAAAAAAAGAAACAAAATATTTCAATTATGCTTTGGGTCAATGCTCTCCTAGCCACTTCAAAAGTATTATCATTGAAATAGTACATAGCTTAGGAGAAAATAATAGGGACTTGAACATGGGAACAAGTGCATTATGGGGCTTATTTACAAATTCATATCAACAATGCTACAACATTGATCAATCTCTGCATTAGATTTAAGAAAATTTTTGTCCCAAGGGAAATGCTAAGTTGACTAAAAGTGAAGAGAAACTAGAAAAGCTATGAAAGGGAAATGATATAGTAGAGAGGGAGGAGGAATCAAATCCAATTACAAAATTCAGGAAGTTGGTCAATCATGCATTCATGCTTCAACCTTGCCATAAAATAGAAGATCAACCAAGTGAATATGCATGTGATGATGATCATTTTAAGGATGAAAATGTTGTAGACTTTTTAAAAAGTTGTGAAATAGTAAGGGATGATCTCTAAAATGACATGGATGAACAAGCAGTGTTGAATATGGGGGAAATGTTGGGAGATATAATTGACAATACATGGTTCTATATGAAAAAAACAAGTAGAAAATAAAAAACAAAATAATGTGGTAAAGATGTGAAGTCTAGGCACCAAGGTGTAAAAAAGTGCAAAAAATTTTGACATATGAGAATGCACAATTCAATATTTCGAATGCATATTTTTTCATGTTGATAATAAAAAACACTTGAATCATGTAGAAGCATTGAAACTTTATGAAGGTCTAAGAGGTACTTGAGTTTTCATTGACAATGCTTTGTGGACAATAGCATGAATTCATATTCTGTTAGGAAAAATTTGATTGTAGAACAAATTTTCCTAAAGCTAAGACTCAGAGGAGAAGAGAGATATTCATTTTAATGTTTACAATTACAGTCCATTAAGACACGCATGAAACAAATAACAAAACTAAGAAATAAACACATAACACAATTGACACTAGATCTACATTGGAAAACCCTTAGGGGAGAAAGACCCACCACACCAAAGAAAGATCACTTGTATTATAGTAAAAAACATTCATACAACTTACAAACTCTTCTTTTCAGATGACAATTCTATATCAACAACATTTCCCCGATCAACCATGATCGAATTACACTATTGCAATGCTTTCATTCAGTATACAATGACGTTCACAAAATTTTGATCACTCATCTATCAAACTCTCCAACCAGACCCTCGATGAACTATTCATTCATTCTCAAATGATCTGTTTGTTTCCCACAAGAGAATGGTCACAATAGTTCAACTGCCAAATGGTTTGCATTTTTCTTCTCTCATTGGTTCAAAACAAAACACGTAGGATAAACACTTGGTCAAAATACTTCAATTGTATCACTCATCGGTGAGACAACAGACTGTGTCTCACCGATGCCAGACTACTCGTAGACCATTGCACACTGCACTAACTTCTACTGGTCTCTTTCTTAGACTTAGTGAAGTCTCACCAATCTCAGGACCATCGGCAAGAATAACATTATCGACAACAAACTGGAAAGTAATACTGATGGTTCAAGTCTCCCTGATGTCCCAAAGAACACCAAGACCACACATATCTGCAAAAGTCACACTGATCATTCATCAGGAGCAGATCCATTGGCAAGAGTAATACTATCGACAAGAGATCGAGAAGTCACATCGACAACTCAAGTCTCCCCAATGCGTCCATCAGCAAGAGTCTCCTCGATGATCTTCATCGCCTAGACACCTACCATTGGAATGAGTTAGAAATCTCACTCTGACTACTCTGGTCACACCGATGGTTCTCATCGATAAGAAAATCATGGGGTCACAATGATATCGCCCAAAATTTTGTTGTCAGAATGAGTTTGGAATCTCACTCCAATAGTTCATGTCACCTCGATGAATTTTGTCGGTAAGGTAGGTCCTAGGTCACAGTGGTCTGATCCCTCCAAGACTTTAGAACACAGTTTCTTGTCGGAAAGAAATTCCAAGGGTCTCACCAATACTGCTCTTTTCGGAGTTCCATGTCAGTAAGAATTGAGGCACTTTTTCCAACAATCTCCCACTTGACAAAGATCTTACTGACACCTCAAGAGCACAAAAAAACTACTGAGATTCATGGGAACCAAGGCCCATCGAACTGGTACACCACATGTACTTTTCTATGCTCATTGGTTTCTTCAATGCATCTATAACATTTTCCAAAGTATCCACCTTTTCTAAAGAGACCTTTCCATCCTCCACCATATCTCGTACAAAGTGATACTGCACATCAATATGTTTCATCTTGGCATGGAAAGTAGGATTTTTTTCTAGACAAATAGCACTCTGACTATCATAGTAAATTGTAATTTTCCCCGCATCAAACCCAGTGTTAGAACACAAATTTTTTAACCAGATTGCTTCTTTACATGCGTGAGTTGCTGCCATGTACTCAGCCTCCATAGTGGACAAAGTGACTACAACTTATCGCTTGGTCATCTAACTAATTGAGCCTCCATTGAACATGAAAGTATATCCATTGGTAGACCTTCTACTATCAATGTCCCCTACCCAATCAAAATCCATATATCTATGAATATTTGGAGTCCTCTATGATCCAACCAAATTTCCATGGTAATACAGAGCATATTGTGAAGTGCCCCTCAGATATCTAAACACTCTTTTCATAGCATCCCAATGTGTGCTTCCTAGATTCACCATAAATGGGCTAAAAACTCCCACTGCTTGGGAAATGTCTAGCCTTGTACAAACCATTGCATACATTAAACTACCAACTCCACTAGAATAAGGCACTCTGGCCATGTCCTCCATCTTTATAGGATAATTTGGACAATCTTCAATAGATAGCTTCATCCCCTGCAAAAGTGGAGCAACTAGCTGCTCGCAACCATTCATACCAAATCTCTCCAAAATAGTATTAATATACTTACTCTAGCTAAGCCAAAGTTTTCTTCCTTTTCTATCCCTAGTTATTTCCATCCCCATAATATACCTAGCTGCACCAAGATCTTTCATTTCAAACTTTGCAGACAACTGGGATTTTAGATCACAAATCATTAACTTACTATTTCCTATGAACAACATATCATCAACATAAAGGGAAATAATAAGAATCCGATCATTTTCAGTCTTGTGGTACACACAATGATATATTTTTGATCTTACAGATCCCAAAGAAAAAACAAATGTGTCAAATTTCTTGTACCACATTCTAGGAGATTGTTTTAATCCATACCTAGATTTTTTCAACTTGCAAACCAGATTTTATTTACCTTTTCTCACAAAGTGCTCAAGCTAGGCCATATATATTTCTTCTTCAAGATCACTATGAAGAAATGTTGTCTTCACATCCATCTATTCAATCTATAAGTCATAAACTACTGCAAGTGACAAAAGAAATCTAATAGATGTCAACTTAGCTACAGGAGAAAAAGTTTCTCCATAATCAATTCCCTCTACTTGGGAATAACCCTTCCTAACCAATCTCGCTTTATAATTTTTGACACAACCATCCAAACCAATTTTATTTTTAAACACCCATTTGCAGCCCACAGGCTTTCTACCTTCAGGTAATGGGACCAGATCCCAAGTATCATTTTTCTTTAATGATGCCATTTCTTCATTCATGGCTTCCAACCATGAATCTGAATTAGACATTTCAACTACCTCTTTTAGAGTCCTAGGCTCATTAGTATTAGTAATCAAAGCATATGCACAACTAGAATCTATCATAGAGAATCCATACATATTCATTTGTTTCTTTTCACGTGTAGACCTTCTCACAAGATGAGGCTGAGGTTGTGGTTCTTCTTCTTGTTTAGAACCCCCAAAGCTACTTGAACTCTCCTCAGATTTAGGTACACTTTCAATGTGTTGTTCCTCTCTTTTTGGAGTTAGAGGTATCTCAACAACATCATTATCCTTTTTATCTTGTTCCATCCCTGAATGTAGATCCATTGAAGAAGGTTTCAGCTCCCAGAAGATTATACTTCTACTATACAATACCTTCTTATTCACAAGATTCCAAAGCTTGTATCCTTTCACACCAAGGCCATACCCAATGAAGATACATTTTTCAGCTTTGTTATCCAATTTAGATCTCTTTACATCTGACACAAAAACATATGCCTCATAGCCAAAGACACGAATATGTCTTAGAGAGGGCTTCTTACCAAACAAAATTCCATAGGAATTTTATCAACAAGTGCTGATGAAGGAGACCGATTTAACAAGTAACATGTTGTAGTCATAGCCTTAGCCCAGAACTTTTTCTCCAGACCAACATTGCTCAACATACTTCTTTCCTTCTCCATCAACGTCTTGTTCAACCTTTAAGTAACTTCATTTTTCTATGGAGTGTAAGGTGTTGTTTTAGGCCTTTTAATCCCATGGTCCTTGCAATACCTTTCAAACTCACCACAGCAAAACTTACGGCCATTGTCAGTCCTTAAACATTTTATTTTTCTTCTAGTCTAATTTTCCACAAGGTTTTTAAATTCCTTCAAATGACTGAACACTTCTGATTTACTTTTTTTTAAATACACAAATGCCCTTCTCAAATAATCATCAATGAAAGAAACATAATATTTAGACTTCGATAACGAAGGAAAATCCATTGGACCACACACATCATAATGAATATAATCCAAAACACCAGAAGATTTATGAGGACTAGAATAAAATGAAATAGGGTGATGTTTTCCATTTATACAGTGTTCAAAAAATTCAAATTCCAAGTTGTAATCATCAAGCCCCTCAACCAGGTTTTTATTTTTCAAGGATTTCAAACCTTTTTCACCAATGTGATGGAGCCTTTGATTTCAAAGCATAGTATTTTCTGCTAGAAGTTTAACTTCCAAAGAATTTTCCCCAATAGGAACATTTTCATTCTTCTCTTTATGAACAACCTTTTGTGGCTTTGCAGAGACACTATTGTATTGAACAACTAGTGCATCAAGCTTGTACAGAGTATCGATTCGAGCACCCCTATCCAGCACCATTGAGCCTCCATTCATTTTACAGTCATTTCCAAAGAATGAGACTTGCACTCCAACATCATTCAACTTGCTTACATAAAGTAAATTTTGAGCCAAACTTGGTATATGCATTATGCCATCAATTCCCTTAATTCTTCCATCAGGAAACTGAATTTTGACTCTTGCACAGTTAATTATCTCTAGAGATGAATCGCTTGCCAAATACACCTTTCCACAATCATATTCTTCATACTTTGTAAACTAGTCTCTATGAGATGTCACATGGAAAGATGCTCCAGAATCAATAAACCAGACATCAAGTACTGCCTGAGTTGCCAAGGCTGCAATAAAGGCATCTGCATTGCTTTGAGAAGAATTATTCTCAGAACAATTATTCTTCCACTTCTTTTTCTCCTCTTTGAAATCCTTTTGGACATGAGTAGGCTTCCCATAGTTCCAATAGTTCACCTTAGACTTCTTACCAAGAGACTTTGATCTCCCTTCTGGTTTTGATTTGGAATTCTTATCCTTTTTCTTTCCTTTTTCTTTTGATCTACCTTGAACAACAAGAGCCTCCTTTTCCATCTCAGAATATTTCCTTCTCATCTCTTCTAATAAAAAAGAAACAACCACATCCTCCATTTTGAAATTGGTTTTTGTGCTCCCAAATTCCCATAACCAAGTGATCCCAAGAATTTGGTAAAGAACATAACAAGAGAATACAACAATCTTCTTCTTCAATCTTCACACCTACAGATGTTAACTAAGAAATAAAAATGTTAAAGGTATTTAAGTGATCAACAATAGATGTTCCTCCCTCCATATTCAAAGAGTAGATATTCTTCCTCAAGAACAACTTATTTACCAAGGACTTGCCCTGATAAATACCTTCTAGTCTTTTCCACAACGAAGAGATAGTCTTCTCTTCATGAACGTTCAGGAGAAAAAATTCTACCAAATAGAGTCTTATCAACCCTTTTTCTTTTGATTTGTGAGGTCCCAATCCTCTTGCTTCATGGTTGTAGGTTTCATTCTAGACACAACAATCCGAAGATCATGTTCCATCAACAGGTCTTCTATTTTAAGTTTCCAGAACTCAAAATTGTTGTTGTTGAATTTCTCAATTTCAATCCTTCCAGACATACTTTTCATTGCCATCTTAATCTATAATTAGACAAATTCAAGAATTCTACGAAACTCCCACTAAAGAGAAATTGACACAAAAAACCAATCTAGCCACAAGGATAACACAACTGGCCAAGATTTGATACCACTTGTTAGGAAAAATTTCATTGCGAAACAAATTTTCCTAATGCCAAGACTCAGAGGAGAAGAGAGATATGAATTTTAATGTTTACAATTATAGTCCATTAAGACACACATGAAACAAATAACAAAACTAAGAAATAAACACATAACACAATTGACACAATATTTATGTGGGAAAAACCTTATGGGAGAAAAACCCACCACACCAAAGAAAGACCACTTGTATTATAGTAAAAAAATTACATACAAGTTACAAACTCTTCTTTTTACATGACAATTCTATATCAGCAACATTTCCTTGATCAACCTTGTATCGAATTACACTATTATGATGCTTTCATTCAACATACAATGAAGTTCACAAAATTTTGATCACTCATCTCTCAAAATCTCCAACCAAAACCTCGATCAAACTGTTCATTCATTCTCAAGCGGTATGTTTATTTCCCACAAGAGAATGTTCACAACAGTTCAACTACCAAATGGTTTGCATTCTCCTTCTCTCATTGGTTCAAAACAAAAGACTTAGGACAAACACTTGGTCAAAATATTTCAACTATATCACTCATCGATGAGAAAACAGACCGTGTCTCATCGATGCCAAACTGCCCATAGACCATCGGACACTACATCAGCTTCTACTAGTCTATCGCTCAGACTTGGTGAAGTCTCCCCAATCTTAGGACTATTGACAAGACCAACGCTATTGAAAAAAAAATGGAAGTTCATACCGATGGTTCAAGTCTCCTCGATGTCCCAAAAAACACCAAGACCATTCATGTCAGCAAGAGTCACATTGATCATTCATTAGGAGTAGATCCATTGGCAAGAGATCAAGAAGTCATGTCGAAAACTCAAGTCTCTCTGGCGTGTTCATTAGCAAGAGTCTCCCCGATGATCTTCATCGCCTAGACACCTGCCATCAAAACGAGTTAGAAATCTCACTTCAACTGCTCTAGTCACACTGATGATTCTTATCGATAAGACAATCATGGGGTCATGTTGATATCGCCCAGACTTTTAATGTCAAAATGAGTTTGGAATCTCACTCTGACAGTTCATGTCACCCTGATGACTACCATCAGCAAGACAGGTCCTAGGTCACAACGATTTGATCCCTCCAAAACTTTAGAACATAACTGCTTGTCGACAAGACATTCCAAGGGTCTCACCAATACTGCTCTTTTGGGAGTTCCATGTCAGTAAGCATTGAGGCACTTTTTCCAACACATTCAAAATTGTGAAATACAAATTATAAACAACCCAAACTCATTTTTTTTAGTATGAAAAAACAAATAGGAATTGCATTCCACTTGCACAAATTGTTGTTTTTACTTTTCTTCAATAAAACTAAAGGATTATCTGAAAGGCATCATTTAACAAAACTCACCTAATATATCAGCAAACACATATATCACCTGCAATGTTTGGGACTTGTACTCATGAATCTGTAGTACATGATAACATGATATTTGGGAAAAATATTCTCTCATAGATTGAGAAAACTAATCTATCATGAAATTCATTTCTAGTGTTTGTATTTAATTGTGTAAGTTTAATTGTTCATCATTTACAATGATTGATTCAACTTTTTATGGACTCATCTAATACATCTTAAAGAGTACTAACATGGCATATAAGGAATCATGTATGTGCTTATCAAATTCAATTGATGTAGATAAAAAAATTATGCTTTTGCAAATTAGCTCTCACAAAATTTTAATAATAACATTATTGGGAGTACACAACTTATTGCAAAATACTTTAAAATAAAAATTGAATTATGACTATTTTAGATATAGCATAAAATACTGGTAAGGAATTTGTTTGGTCAATACACTATTTATAGAGGAAAATCACCCCATCAGTAATAAGATTCATTTGTTATATTTCCTTCCCATCTTTAAAGAGTTTGGACCTCCTCGACAAGGTGAGTTTGCACCCTAAGGACTTAATTCTTGACTCTTTTCTTTGTTTGAATAAGCAAAAATTAGAATGAGTGGGATTTTCTATCCTTTCCAAGATTAGGGAAAATGCTTTATTTATTCTACAGGGGACATCCTCTACATGTTGGAGATGTGTTTTGACACTATAGAGTAGATAGACATCTCCTACGTATTCACCCTCTAATTCATATTCATTTGCAAGACATATTGTACCATAGGGTATAGTTCTCAAGATTCCAAAATTTGAAATCAAGGCTTATGATCAAAGGGATTTGATTTTGTTAATAATATATATTCTCAAACAATTTTATTGACTAAGTACTACACAATGTCACTAATAAGACATAATTCAAGCTTTATAATGCATGCATGAAAGTGTCAAAATTGTCTATTGCACACATGAATCACCACACATGTCTATTGCATAAAAGTTCCAGAATGTTTTTTTTATTTTACAATCTCATAGCCACTCTTACCTCCATGCATGTCTTTTGCGTAAATGCCCAGTTGGTGAAAGCACTAAAAATGACCTCCCAAAGCACTAGAAATGACCTCACCCTATTCACTGAAAAATCTTGTGAAAACGACCTCCCACGAAAAAGACCTGATGAATCTCATCTCTAAAATTTTAAAAGGGAAAAATAAGACACCATCTCTAAAATTAGAGGAAAAAGTAGGGCGTTTGAACGAAGATCTAGTTCGAATTAAATCTCTTTTTTTTCAATTTTAAAACTTTTAAAAATGTCCATGAACCAATGGGGGTTCATTCGAAGGCCCCCTTCATTAGAAGGGGGGGGGGGCTTTGAATGGACCCCCTTCATTAGAAGGTCACCCTTCATTCAAACCATCTAATTGTTGTTTTTATGTGCATTTATAATTTGCCTTCATCCAAATAATTGTAATCCACTATGAAGGGTAAAATATGAATGTAATATGAATTCAGTGGATGAATGCATTGTGTGTACACTTTGTTATCACTAATTTATGAATAAATTTCATCTCATTTAATCTTAGATGAAGGAATGCATTTATGTGGTTAGATGAATATTGTGTTGATATCCTAACTTTGGAAATGTAATGTGTGTATTACATATTTTGTGAACAACTGACTGTCGTGTGCAAGTGTTAGTTATTGCAAGTATATGTTCATTCCTCCACGTAGAGGGGAAGTATCACTCAAGAGAGGGTCTTGGTCAAGTAACCAATATCGTAACCTATATGAGCTTACACACAACACAGTAGAATAATTGAGTCGGGTTATCATGGACCCCCTTCATTAGAAGGTCACCATTCATTTGAACCATCTAATTGATGTTTTTATGTGCATTTATAATTTCCCTTCATCCAAATAATTGTAACCCACTATGAAGGGTAAAATACGAATGTAATATGAATTCAATGGATGAATGCATTGTGTGTACACTTTGTTATCACTAATTTATGAATAAATTTCATCTCATTTAATCTTAGGTGAAGGAATGCATTTATGTGGTTAGATGAATATTGTGTTGATATCCTAACTTTGGAAATGTAATGTGTGTATTACATATTTTGTGAACAACTGACTATCATGTGCAAGTGTTAGTTATTGCAAGTATATGTTCATTCCTCCATGTAGAGGGGAAGTATCACTCAAGAGACGGTCTTGGTCGAGTAACCAATATCGTAACCTATATGAGCTTACACACAACATAGTAGAATAATTGAGTCGGGTTATCATGTGGGAAATAGGTAAGTAAGTCATCCTTAGCATAATGTGGCTGCATTAATAAGGGTCTTGTTTACTACTGAATACATGCTTGGATGATGTTATCTATTTGAGCTTGTGAGTCCTTCCTTATCCTACTATGCATGTTTGTGTGGTTGATTGTGTATTGGGATATATTCATAGATGCATATATACATATGTTGGCATACACATATGATTGATATAATGGGATATCCATATGATTATGATGACATATGAATAGGGATGCATATATGTTTGTAAGTGAGTGATATGATGTCATAGTCGCATAGGTCACGATTATTCAGATATTGAATGGATCATTTGATTGGTTGTGATGATGGATAATATAAATATATATTTGTATATATATAAATACATAGGTAAGTGTAAAATTATTAATAGAGGGGTGTGTATACATATATATATATATATATATATATAATTATTATTACCATATGACTATTGACTTGTTCATATTCGTCTTTATGTCGACTGTATTCTTATTTGATTTACATTTGAGAGAATATTCATAGATATGTATATGTACAAATAAGAGTATAAGAGTATGTAAGAATGCATGTATATGTGCTTAATGGTATGATCGAACATATATATATATATGATATATACATAAATACATGTATATGTATGTATACATGAGCATTGAAAAGTATATATATATATATATCATAATATTACTGTGCATATATAGTAAATGTATTTATATGTCAATAATATTATATATCCCTTTTGTGTATATGTACGATAATACATATATATATATATAAATATATATATATATGCATAAACATTAATTCTTATACAAAGGTGTGTATATATATATTTATAATATGCATTATAATTACATGTATTACTAAATGGTTCCTATATATATTTGAAAATATTTAGAATATGAGCCAACGCGTGGCCATATAGTAGATTTTGGCTTAAAGGAAACTTACTAAATATGAGAATAGCATGATATATTGTGCTATCTTCTATACAAACTTTGGCATGCTACGTACATAATTTACTATGATATCAACTTTCATCATTTACCATGATATCGACTATTTCTAACTATCAATGGCAGCCTCTTACTATGCAAAATAAAATGGCTTTAGAGTTGATTTACTTGGGTGACTTAAATGGCTTGAATCTAGAAATGAATATGACTATATTCATAAGCCGAACTTCATGTCTTTTCTGTTACATTTTATCTACAAACCGCTTTATCAATTAAGTTGATGTTGAAAGAGTCAATGCCTTATAATGTCTTTGACTTGGTCAAATATCAAACCATGATTTGTTTTGTACATGGAACAACTATTGACTACTCTAAATCATCGATAAATTTGTCAATAAAAAATTTGTTTATGATGTAGCAGTGGCTTGTCAATAACTTTGCTTCTATTTTTTGTGTGTTTCTCTGGCTATCTGTCTATTGTTTTTTGGTTGCTTGTCTTGTTTTTTATTACATGACGTAATAGGGGCTTATCTTGTAAAGGGTTTTGAGGCCCCTTCAAAACCTATTTTTCCTATAATAAAAAAAAATGTGTTTATGAATCTAAACTCAACAAAGAATAAGTCGATACAAATTGGGGTGACAAGCTTTGGTCATTGACTGGTTCTCTTATTTTCTAAATCTTGCCACCTTTGAGTCTATTTGTCTTGAAATTTTGTAGGTGTATTTTAGTCACATGGAAGTTGATTTATTCTTCATTTTTATGTGAATGAGAGGGTCAATCTGTAGGTAGACAAATCTAACTGTTTGCTTATTTGTTAGCCACCTTTCTATTGAGAGTCAGTGGTGTTTCTTTGCATGTTTGTTGCTATCTTTTTCATGCCTAAACTTTAGGAAATGTGGTTGTTTTCTTGTTGTATAAATAGAAGAAAAGAATTATTCATTTGGGACACCACATTCTCTCTCTTTTTGTGAGTTATTTCTTGAGCATCATATTACTTTTTATTGAGCTATTATATCTACAATTTCATATCCAATTAGTGAGGAAGAGTCTTGAGAGTTAAGTATTGAGAGACTTGTTGAAGATTCAATATCGAGATAGTTGTTGTTCTATAAGGTGTTGTGACTATAGAAAATAAAATTGGAAAGCTTAAACACAAGAATGAGAATTTTCTTCTTTTGTTTATTCTATTTTGAATGAGCTATGTCTTGATTGATTTAACTAGTCTTGTTGTCATTTGCACTTAGAGGAAAGTATTGTTTTCTCTAAAAGAAAAGTGGAAACTATTTACTTTGTTGTGCATTGATTGTAAATACTCCATGATAGGATAGACTATTTAACATAGTTACTTAATTACACTAGATATGTTGAAGACATAGGTATTTGACTATACTAGATCTATCAAAGAGATAGCTTGACATAAGTATTTAACTATAGTATATATGTTCGAACATGGGTTGCTCATAGCTAGTGGGTTACTTATGGGTTGAGAGGTTAGTGAGACCTAGTGAGTTAGAGATACTACTTGATTAGTGCCATTGCACACTTAAATACTAGAATTTATCATATTGATAAGCGTAGACTCATAACTTGAACCCTCTTGGTCAAAGACATGATAATATTGAATGGATTCCTCTATTATTATGATAACTCTTTGATTGAGGCCATGCATTGTGTTTGTATTTTACTCCATGATATGAGATATGTTTGTCATGGGTATTGTTATTATACTAGATATAAACATAGACAAGCTTAAGGAACACTCATAGCTAGATATTTGATTATGCTATATGGCTAGTAGATTACTCCTGAGGTTGTTATCCAGTGAAGTGTGGTAAGTAGTAGGTTACTCCTAGGATTGTCACCTAGTGAAGGGAGTGAACTAGTACTTTTATTTAGGAGTTGTGTTTCCTTAAGTTGTTAAAGAGATAGGTTATCCTGGGGAGTAGCTTACCCATCGAGAGGGATTTCCTAAGCATAGATATAATGGCCTTAAAAGTAAAAATGAGATTATGATAGTGTAGGTGAATGGTAGACCATCACTTGAATTACTGAGTGAGAACACTTTGGCCAGAGTATTGGAGATATCCAAAGACTCCACTGAAGAAGTGTGAAAGCTAAGACTCCATTGTCAGTTCACTATGTCTATTGAAACTCATGAGGGCTACCTAGTGTAGATTATAAATCCCAATCATGTTTGATACAACACTACTTAAGCTCAGAGTGGTATGTCCTATGGGGTTACCCAACCAATACCTTCATTGAAGGGAGGGGCCATATATCATTGATAGATGTGTCGGGGACCACATATGAATCTATGGTTGGTAGAAAAGCACTTGACTGATGCTTCTCTACCTTAGCAGGTGACATAAGAAAAGGTTTTGAAAGGAAAATTCATGTACCATCTATATCTTATGCTACAAGCTTAGTGGAGCTACGTTTGTAATGAATAAATTCTTGGAATATTGTAATTTGTGAAATAATCATATTAGAATGGAATCTCTATTAAATGTTGTATAACATATTTGTTCAATATAAAATCTATGTTATTGGAAGTTTTGAATAACTATTTTGAATTGCAATGACAAATTGGAATGGTGCTATTTAAAAAAGGCATGTAATTTATATTATTGGAAGAAAAAAAAAATTGCTATGTCATGACATCATGTTTTATTCACTTGAGGTGAAAAAATTGGAAATTTTACTATGAAGAACACTAGGCTTGTTACAGTAGTGTCCCTTAGGATTTCAAAATATGCAAGCATCATCCAAAAAAATCCCTATCACCTCACTAATGAGCTCAAAATTCACAAAGGAGAACCCACCAATAGTGATGGTGTTGCCATTCTAGGAGTTAGTGAAATCGATAGACAACTTGGGGTCATGCCCCTTCATTCCATCCACATAGAAGGCCAATTTATCTTGTTGAATAATATTCCAAACCTCCCTATCCTACTTCCACACCTAACAAGTGGTGGGTTCATCTTGGACCAACTCACCCTCCATGAAGAAATTCATAGACAACATAGCAAGAGAGAGTTCTATAGAAATGTTGAGAAGAATACCAAAGTCAGGAATAGAAGGGATTATGAAAGGGCTTCCTAGAGATTAATTTACCATAATTATAAGTCATGAAAAATGACAAAGGGAGTTGATAAGAGATCCAACTCAATCTCTATTTTGCAGTACTTTCACATCATTATTTATTAACTCACATGCATGCCCAGGGATATGAGAGATATTATCCTAGATAACTAAATTTGGAGTAAAAAGGCCAAGGTTAGATAGCGCATATGCTACTCTATTTCTATTTCTATACACATGAGTAGATCTACTATTCCCTAGAGTAATCATGAGATTATGAATTGGTAGGATGGGATCATGGAGGGAACAATAGGGTTTAGCCATCCTAGTTATCAAAAGAATAGTGTTTCTGAAGTCTCCTTTAACGACCAGGTTGGAAAAGCTAGCTTTCATGGAAATTTGAATACCATAGAACGACATGGCCACCTCTACAAAACTAGAGGAGTGAACAAAAAGATTCACCATATAAGCCAAAATTATTTTCCCATTATGATCATGAATGACCCCACCCCCACCTACCTAACCTAAGTTATGTTTGGGTGAGCTGTCAAAGTTAAGCTTAAGCCAACAAGGGGTGAGGGGACAAGGGAGTACTAATCCAGTTTGGAAGAATACAAGAGCTTAGACCATTGAGAGCCTCAGACAAAATCCAAGCTGAAGGGTGATCCCACAATAGTGGTTTACAATTTTTGGCCAAACTAGACACTAAAAATTTTATTTTTAACTAAATCTTCACATTCAGGCACCTATAGCAGCTAAACCATGAGGAATTTGAAGATGATGCAAACTAGAGTCTTGTCACATTTTGTGTGTAGATTCAAAAAATATATTTTTTAAAAAATTTGGAATTAGATTGCACTTATTTTTCCATCTCCTACGAAAACTGGTTTTTTTTAAGAAAACAACATTTTAAAAAAGTGACACACGTCGTATAATGCATAAATTTTTTTCCATGCAAGAGAAAATGATAGTTCTTTCGAATTTAGATTTCTTACTCTGATATCTAGTTTTTCCACTTGGTTAGATAGTTTTTTATTGAATATTTTTTCTTTAATCAAGTTTCAAAGTCAAACTAAATACAATTCAGACATAGCACGACTGTATAATGCGTAACTTTTTTTTGTATATTCAAAATTCAATTTTATTTTTTCTGTTGGATCAAGGACTTCAATATCTGGTGCACTCATATTTTTCAAATTTTTTTTGATAATCTACTGTTTTTCCACATGTGCAAAACAAATACCTTCATTTTTGATGAAAAACTTGTGTTTAACAAAACTAAAAAACCAAATACATAATAAAACCAAAACATATTAAAATTATATTCGTTGGATAGCTTGTTATGAGAACTACCATAATAATTTCAAATAAATTTTAAATGAATTCATTTGATCCCCCAAAATGTAAATCAAAAGTGATTTTTTATCAGCATTTTGATAGGTGCAAAGGAGACTCATTTATAGGTATGGTTTAAAACTAGCGAGGTTCTATCCAAAGGGGTTTGATCTAAGGTGGTTTGATCAAAGCCTCTTCAATTGGAATCCTTAAAATGGAAATTTTTAAGGCTTAAATCATTATATTTTCTAAAAATATGTCATTTTAGCAAAAATCAGTTCCTCTCAGAAATTGTAAGCCAGATTTGTGGGATCACCCTAAAGAAATTGAAAGATCTAGGTTATTAGGATTCCTTTTAGGCTTGCAAGAGATCATGGTGAGATTCTCAACAATTGACTAGTAACCTTATTGGAAAGAGCCTTCCAAGGTGATTTTTTGTCTCTGAATATCTTGTTTTTGTGTTCCTTCTATAGCTCCCACCTTGTGAGAAAGAGATTTCCACCATAACTTGACAAGCATGGGGTGAGAAACTGATGGGTACCAAATATCTAGAATTTATTTAACATCCTTCTTCCAAACCCAACTGATATTGAAACGAAATTGAATTGTTTTCCAAACCTGCCAATGTTGAAGTTGTCAAAACCAACTTCACAGTCCAAGAACACATGCATGCAAAGAGATACCTGTCATAGGGAAGAGAATGGAGAAAAAAGAAACTGAGGATTTGAAGCTCTGTAATATGAGAGATTGTATTATCATAACAATAGAATGAAAAATTTACAATGGATCAATCCTTAAGAAAGGAGATCATGCAAAACCTAAAATTAACCCTAATAGGTAGATATTTAATAATTAATATAATTATTAAATGTCACATTATGCAAACTAAAGTGAAATCTTAAGAGAGGAATAAAGGTAACTCAATTAACATAATTAAGTTAAAACCTTTACTCTAACACCCCCCCTTAAGATGAGCAAGAGTGTAGCTACAAACTTGTGCAAGAAAGCAAAAGGTAACTACAATGTAGGAAAGCAAACAAGGGTCTCGACAACTAGGCTTGATCAGGTACCCAAATACAACCAAATCTCTATAAAGTGGAGAAATAGAGAAAACCTCATGAGAAAAACTTTACTCCAAAAAGAGATGCAAAAAGAAAGTACAAATGGAATATCTCAAGAGACTCTCTCTAGAACATATGCATATATACAATCAGATACCCCCCATGAGAGAGAGTGGAGACTCCAAAGCCCCCCAGAATGAAAGAACCCATGTGCCAATGATCAAGCCAATGTGTCTCCTCGAAGGAAGAAACATATCCAATGGTTGAGGAAGAGGAAATCCCTGGATGTGAGGTGAAAATGGAAGTCCTGGATGATGCTCATTGAAGAGATGAACTACAACATGAGTGTCTGAATAACAGAATAGTGAATCAAACAACTCAAAATGATCTTCAAATGGAATCTCCAATGAAGAAGGGATAATAGGTGTGATGAATCTGTCATCTGTGAGGAAAGGGATATCCTCTGATATGGAATCAAAAAATACACTTGATGGCTCGATGAGTGGAGCAACAATTTCAGTCATAGCTGAAGAGGAATCATAGTGAATAGATGTGATCTAAAAAGGAGATAGAGGTGTAGAAGTCTCAACACTAGTCTCATGAACAGATGGAAGAACACATAAGTTCAAGTGACCAAACTTCTCCTCAGAAACTGCATGCTCTCTTGTATAAAGAGAGGCAAATGGTGAACCAAAGTGTGTGAATGCATACAATCAGGAAGAATGATCAACTATCCCTATTGCAACAATATTGCCAATCTAAATGTCTCTGATGTGCACTGAATCAAGTGTGAACTCAACTATCGTCCTTGTCCCACTATGAGCAATCTGGTAGATGGAGAGAGGATTAGTTGAAAAATATGGTACACATAGTATATCATTGAATGTACCATTATCAATGTCAATAGAAACTTTCCCACATACACTCATATGTGTTATTACCCATCAATATGTGTGGTGAGGATGCAACCTTAAAAGATGAGAACATGTCCTAAGAAGATTCCATATGGTATGAAGCACCTGAATCTAGTAGCCATCTAGATGAATGTGAACTAGTGATTTTACATAATGTATGACCCTTATGTGGGGCTTGTCCACCTATCTGAAATGATGGTGAAGAAGAAGACCCGCCTAATGTAGATGAAGAAGAGTGATGAATATGGTTCCTCTCAAGAAGAGTTGTCAAATTTGAAACCTATTTTGCATATCCATCTATCTTCTTCTAATAACACTTGGACTCATCATGTCCTGGATTAGTACAATAATCACACTTAGGTTTTTCTTTCTTCGATGATTCCCCCTTAGGAGAAGGTGAATCATAAGTGTTATGTGAACTGGAATCCTTCCAATGCTCCACGGTCTTTGGTTTTTGTTTCTGCTTTTGCTTCTGCTTCCCCTGAGATGATTGTGCTACCAATGCTTGATGTGATGATCCTATGAGAGCATCCAACTATGATATCTTGGCCTTCTCTCATGTTAACCGATCACAAAACACCTCAAAATTAGGCATGGTAAAATGTGCACCCAAGGCACCCATAGTGGAATGGAAGGTAGATTAGAGTATTTGAAAGCTCCCACGAAGCTTTGAGAAAATCAAGTAAATACACTCTATATCATTCTTAACCTTACCACAACCCTGTAGAAGAGATCTTTGTTGTTTGAATTTCATCAGAAAGTCCTCAATGGAGGGAAAACAATCAGGTACAAGTGAAGTCAACTTTGCATCAATATGTAGTGCATGGAACTGATTGATGGTACCAAATAAATCATTGAACTTTCTCCACATTTCAAGAGGACTGTTGCATGCATCAAGATAAAACAATAAGTTTTTTGAAACATGTAAGGAAATCAAACCCATATCCTCATCCATCTTATTTATATGCTACATAACCTCAAATAGTTGTGTCAAAACTATTTGAACTATATCTAAATAGTACCACAACCCATTTGATCTGAGAAGATGTGTCATGAATGCCTTATAGGTATGATAGTTATGAGGTGTGAGAAGTTCAATAGAAGAAGAGTTTTCGACCATGTTTGGAGAGGTTTAATGATTTTTTAATGTGAAGATTTTTTGGTTTTCTGAAGTAAATGACAAAAATCAAGAAAAATAATCCTCCCATAATGCAGGAAACCAAGCCTCCGTAATTATTTTGCAGTGAAAAAGCAAGAAAAAGAAAAAAGGCTTTAGACTTAATCTTGTGTACCTAGTAATTTTTCTATAAAAAATAATAGAAGATTTGAATAGAGCACAAGAAGAGCTTTCCAATGCCTATTAGTTTTAAAAAAATGGAGCAAAATAGCCCAAGTTATGCCCCCCGGAGTGCAAAAAGATCATCTGAATTTGACTACAAAAAAAAGCAACCAAACTGCAAAATTTTGAGAAATATCCACCACCATCAGAATGGGCTCAAAACCAGCTTTTTGACACCTATTTGTTTGCGAAAATCTAAGCAAAAATGTGCAAGATACACCTGTTTGACTGAAGGTTGCTCAAAAAGGGAAAATAAAAGTCTTCATAGCCCTCACGGGCTGAAATTCTTCAGCTCCTGGTCACATGGCCGTTTAGGGGTCTGGCCCGTAGGAGTTGGGGTGCAGCCCTTGGTTCCCCATATGCCCATGGGCTTCACGGTTAAGCTTGTAGGGGCTAAGTTGGGAGTCGAAGACCTTTAGTGGTGGCGTGCACTCGACCTAGTGGTGCTTGGGTGGCACCCGGTGTGTAAACTGGGGGCACAAATTTTTTTTTCTTTTCTTGTGAATTTTACCTCAAAAACTATGCTTGGAGGTCGTATGGCCTTGGGGCCAAAATTCTTTTGCCTTTTTGGTCGATAGAGGCCAAATTAGAAATTTTTTAAATGAAAATAGGGGTATTTGGACACTGCGGACTCAATGGCGAGGTCCGTTTTATCCAAAAATGCTCAAAAAATTAGGCGACTCCTAGATCCACAAAAAATCACTCTAAAAAATTATGAAGGCCTAATCAAACCCTCGTAGCTCCAAATTATTCAAAGAAGAACAGGCATGCAACTGGTCCATGCTTTGATACCATGTAGAATTTGTTAGAACCAACTTCAGAGTCCAAGAACACCTGGATGCAAAGAGATACCTATCATAGGGAAGAGAATGGAGAAAAAAGCAACCTAGGGTTTGAAGCTCTATAATATGAGAGATTGTATTATCAGAACAATAGAATGAATAAATATACAATGGAGATCATGCAAAACCTAAAAGTAAACTTAATAGGTAAACATTTAATAATTAATATAATTATTAAAATCATATTATGCAAACTTAAGTGAAATCTTAAGAGAGGAATAAAGGTAACTTAATTAACATAATTAAGTTAAAACCTTTACTCTAATAGCCAAGAGTAGGCACAATGAAATAAGAGGTGGGAGATGGATTCAACTTCATCTTCACACAAGAAAAAATGATTTCTAAGCTAGAGAATTTCTTCTACAAATTATCCAAAGTGAGAATCCGTTTATGGTAGAAAATCTAATAGAAGAATTCAACTTTGGGTAGAGAATTACTTCTCCAAATATTCATCCAAACAAAAAGAGGATCTTGTGCACTAGAAAAAATGTTGTTTAACTAGACTTAATAGAGTAATTTCAATCCTAAGGGTCCCCCTAAACCAAGGATTCTAATAAATTGGAGTTAAATAACTTGTTATTATTAATAGCTTTGAGGAGCTCTTCAACATCTAGGTGAAGAGGGGGATCAAACCAATTTGGATCAATCTTTAAGGGAGGTGAATCCAAGGTAAGGTCCAAGTAATCAAAAACCTTACTCCCTAAACAAGCACAGAGGTCTAAATTCATGGTAGAAGAATCATATGTAGACCAAGCGCCTATGAAGAAAGTCATTTGTCATCCCAGAAAGAAACCAGAGTACCAAACTAGACTTGCCAAGAAGAACCTAAGGAGAAAAAATTCTTGGATTTGATAAGGTTATTCTAGATTATAGATCTCGAAGGAAAAAAAAAATTATAGAGAAGAAAAAGACAATCTCTACCATACAAATACTTATCCTTAAGGATAAAAATCCATTTCGCTTGATTGTTCAAAAGCTTCCAAGTGATTTTAGTAATGAGGGCTATGTTCATCTACCTTGTCTATCTCAATTCAAGGCCTCAATAACATTTTATAGAGAACACGGTATACTAATTCACCAAAGATAAGTGTCTCCTCTCTTCAGTGCTCAACCAAAGGAATCTTCACTGAATTTTCTCAATTTTCTTAGACCACGTAGACGACATAAAAACAAAGACATTAGGTACACAACAAAAATCTGAAGAGTGGACTAAAGAAGGAGAAGCTTACCCTCATTAATAAAGAGGTTTCCCTTTCATGTTGCCTACTTTCTTTGCACTCTTTCAAGAAGGTTAGACCAGAAAGATTTTTACACCTTACCAACAATGAGGGGCATTCCTAAGTATGCCAAGGGTCAACATTGAGAAAGAAGATGACACTTTTAGTAAAATTGATACATTGGCTAGAGGTCGTAGCAATTTTTTAAATAACATTGATCCACCCCTTGGCCTCTACTATTGTGGCTTCACCAAAAAGGATAATATCATCAATAAATTGAGAAACAAAGGATGGGGTAAAGCCAAATAAGGTACCATTCAAAAATTTATGTTGAAATTTGCAGCCAAGAGCTTCAACCATTAGAATGAAGAGATAGGGGGACAAGGGTTCCCCTTGATGGATACTTCTTGACATCAAGAAAAAACCCTATGAATTTCTATTGATAATCATAGAAAAAATGGAAGAGGTAACACACCCTTGAATGAGTTTCAAGATTTTACCAGAGAACCTAAATGTTCAGTAAACTTCAAAGAAAAAATTTCAGGACACTTTTTAATAGGCTTTAGATATATCCAGCTTAAAATCCATACTTTCTTTTTTTCTTTTTCCCATAGAGTGGAGGGTTTCATGGACCAACATGATAGCATCCATAATTTTCCACCCCAGATCAAAACCTTTTTAAGTAGGATGGATCAAATCATGTAAAAAGGGTTTAATGTGATTGACCAACAACTTAGAGAAAATATATAGAACGTGTTGCAAAGACTAATGGGGAAAATTTTAGACATTCTATTGGCACCAAAATTCTTGGGATTGAGAGAAATGAAGGTGTTATTGAATCCCTTGAGGATATTACTAGAAGAGAGGAATTCCATAAAAACAAAGGTGACATATTGCCCAATGATATCTTAGAACTTTTGGAAGAAGAAAGGCGGGAAACCACTATGACCAATGGAATTGTAAGGGCTATGGGAGAAGACAACCTCCTAAATCTTGAATCAGTCGAAGGACATATTTCCAATAAAAAACATCTTGTGGGGATAGAGAAAGGGGGATAACATCAAGGAGGTCATCCTCCAGAGGATTGGTCTTGGCCAGATTGAGGAGGTTGTGAAAGTAAGAAACAAAAGCACAAGCCAAATCTTCCTCAAAACACAACACTAAACCATCATCAAAAGCCAACTCAGAAATGGCATTCCTCTTCCTATGTCTAGAAACATTCATATGAAAGAACTTGGTATTTTTGTCCCCCTCACAGAGCCATTAATTCTTTGCCCACTGTTTCTAGTAAATCTCTTCCTTCTCAATAATGTTATGGAGACCACTCAACAAATTATTTTCTTTATCGACCAAATCTCCATGGGCACCCACATCCATATCCTTTTGGACCCATCTAAGCTAATCCTTAAGAGATTTTTTTTCAAAAACATTACCAAAGGAAATCCTACTCCATTCTTTTAGATTGAATTTAAGGACTTTAATTTTGAAAGTAAAATTATACATAGTAGAACCACAACCAATGATATTCCACCACTTAGAGATGTCTCTAAACTATTGGTGATACACCCAAATTAGCTTGAATTTTTGAAGGGGCACTTAGCCTTAGGAGGAGGGCTCTTCCATCGAAGAAGCAACAAGGTATGATCAAAGATAATCCTTACAAGATAAGACAAAGAGAGGGAGGACATATCATAGTTGGAGGACACCAAACATCTATCGAGCCTTACCTAAATAAGATTGTCTCTAGCCAATTTATTTCACCCAGTGAAAGAAATTCCATCAAGGTCCAGATTAGATAGACTACCACCATACAGGAATGTATTAAGGTCCAACATACTGTCATAAAAATACATAATACCACCCAACATATTGGAGAGAAAAGGGGGGTATTGAATTCTCCCATCACCATCTAGTTACTATGCAAAAAGGTGATCCTACACCCCAACAAATCGAGAAAAGTATTCCTTCTTAGGACCGCATTATTAGTCACATAGAAATTGGATAGAACCCATTCATGAAGTTAAAAACATTGAGAGAAATAAACATTGAGAATATTTTTTCCCTTATAAATTAGGGATCCCTTGAGAAAAGGTTTCCACTAGAGGCCCCAACTCTATCAATCACTAAATGGAGCACATTGGGCCAAATAAAATTGCTAGATTTGTCAAAATCGATAGTAGTCATCTTAATTTTTTGTAAAATGAGAATGTCAGGCCTACACTCTATAGTAAAATCTTTTAAAATATTATTCTTATGAAGGCTATTGAGCCCTTAGATATTCCAAGTGAGGATCAACATTTCTTATTATGTTTGGATCCAATCTACTCCAAATTTTTCTAATTCCCATTAGAAATATCTCTTGTCGTATTCTTTTGTTTGGTGTTTTTAGTTGACTTCTTCTTGACCTTAGAGTTGGTCCTAACATCAACAAACTTCTTTGGGATACCTAGCTTGGGTGAGCTAGAAAAACCATAAAAAAATGTGACATCAAGTATAGAAGGAACCACACAAGAGATAACCAAAGTAGGAAAAGATACCACAACTTTAGGGATCACCGTGAGGACACCAATTGAATTCTTCTCAAGAATACCATTAAACAAGGGGTTTGAAATTAGGGAAAAGTATGGCACCATTAGGCTATCCTCTACTAGGGGAGAATCCATGGGGAAACAATGGTCTACTAAAATAGAATAGGAGAAAAGTGGGTAGATGGTATTCTAGGTAGAATGAGCAGGCTCAGTGTGCTCACACACCAATGAGGGGGGGACCAACAAACAAAGGAGGATGAACTCACAATTTTGGACAAGGGAGCAAGAAATGAATCTTAGGTGTAGCCGAAGAGGCCAACACCAACACCGGTTTGGGTGGGGACAAGCAAACCTCCTATCTAGGGGACCAAGAGGGCACATTATTGCTCTTTCCCAAGGGGGATGAAACCTTAGGTAGACCTTTAGGATAGAAATTGCACAAATTTCCAATAGAAGAAAAAACTTGACAAAACAGAGTAGAGTTTTCATATTCAATGGCTTGAGACAACTTAGTAAGCTCAAATTCCAAATTAATTAAGGTCAAGAGAACCTTATTTAGTTCAATGTTGATGGAAAAACAAATAAACACTAGCTTGGTTCATTCCTTCATGACATAATCTAGAGAGAGAAAGTTTCCAAAGGATTGGCCACTCCCACAATAATCTCCTCATCCCAAAACTTTAGGTGAGGCTTGGGAGCCAAAACCAAATTGGGAGCACGCCCACCAAGAGAGAAGATGGAGAAAATCCTGGTCACCACTTGCACAAAGAAAGAATCTTCTTGTCAAAGAAGCAAGGCCCCTACCTAGAGTGGACAAGTAGTCCTCGTGAAGGGTGAAGTTGAAGAAAAATAGGCCTTTTGGGAGAGATGAAGTGGAAAAGGAACCTTTAACAATCTAATGGAAAGAAGCCCACTTGTGAATAGACTCAATGTTAGGTCACCTACCCAGAAACCTTACAATAGGATAATTTTCCATTTTGCCCAACAAATGATCAATGGAAGGGTCCTTGATTTTTAAAGTGGTGCCCTAGTCCGAGTGAAAAATTTGGACCCTATCCCCAACCATGCATGCCTTTTTTGGGACCTTCAAAAATCTCTTTCCAATTAAGTAGTGGAGGTACCTTTAGCAGATCAAAAGAGATAGGTGGTGACTCAGTAGGCCTGGGATTACCATTGGGAGACACACCCTACCTAGAAAAAGCACCAGAAACATCTCGCACTAGAGGATGGGAACTAGGAGATTCTCGACCAACACCATCTTCTCATGCACTACAAATTTCAAATGTATTTTAATTGTGAATATGGTTTTCTCAAAACATAATTGATGTTGAAACTTAAAAAAATAACAATTTTTTTAATTACAAACTAAAATGTATATATAAAAAGTTATTTTACACTAAAAATAATAAAAAATAATGCTAAAACAATTCTTTTAGAAGAAAACCAATAGAAAATCATATACCTTGCAAGAAAATTGGTTTAAAACGACAATTTCAAAGATAGGTATCAATTATGTTAGATATTTATTTTCTTTTGTTTTCCCTCCTTGCACTATTGTGGGTGAAAATGTTGAAATGATAAGTTTAATTTTTTTTTGTTTAAAGTTCTGTAAACGGATATCCATTCGGAACTTAAACATAGAAAATTGTCGCTTGATGTTTTGGGAGATAGAACCACCAATTTACTTCAAGTTTCATTCAAGGAAACATTAGAGATCTCAATCTAGTGATGGGAATGAGAGAAAGAGATTAGAAATAAGGTATCCTAGTAGTGTGATTAAAGATTAAAGGGGGTTCACCACCAAGAAAATACTTGGAAAGAAGGAGATGAATGCAATGTGCCAATCTAGCTATGAAATCTAGAAAATTAAGAACCCGAAATTAGACTGATAAAAGAGAATGAAACATAAAGGTACCTAAAAGAGAGATGTGGTCAAAAAAATCTCTAAAACCCTTAAATTCTAACCTTTAATTCTCACAGGGACTCATACATTGGTCTGGGTGATTTAGTCGCAGACTAGGGTTTCTATGCAAAATTGGAATCTCTTAGCGACTGATCTAAATCTTCTGAAACCTTAAAATAAAAGGAAATACTAGGATTCATATGTCCAAGGTGGTGATTTAGTCCCAGTATTAGGGTTTGGCTGAAACTTCGGTATTCTCTGGTGATCTTTTGTAGCTTCTCTCCTACTAAATCTCTAAATTTGAAAGCTTAAATTCTAGCTTGTAGGTGACTTTCTATGAAGATGAAAACCTTGTGACAACCTTGAAAACTTTCTTCAATCTTGAAACTTTATCCTCAAAGTATATTCAAGCTCAAAGAACCTAGATTTGTAATCACACATGTAGAGAGAGAAAGAAAAACTTGTTGATTGTTAGGGAATAGAGGTTTTCCTTGGTCAAACCTTGTTTAGGTAATTAAACATTGTGATGAAGTAATGATGTAGAAACATGAAATATGAAACATGAAACAATGATACCTTGAGTGATGTCTTGAAATGTAAATCGACAATCCAAAATGAAGTGGCCATGTAGAATGTAGATCTTGATCTTGAATCGGATATGAAATAATGCTTAATTTGGATCTTGAATGCTACATGACAATAGTAGCTCAGGGTGCTAGCAAGAAGTTGAGTCCACTTTTTGGCCAATAAGTGGAAGTGTTTTCCTTGATTTTAAAAATTTTACACTTTGACCTTAATATTTGAAGCACTTGGAGATGGAATGTTCTAAAAAGTCACTACTCATAAAATGTAGTGCTCAGAGTCTAGTTTCCAAATGTGTAATTTATTTCAATACCCAGATTATAAAAATTGAGTTTCAATAGGCGTTTCTAAAAACCACTGTTTAAAAGTCACTTTTTTTACCATACCATGCATGTGTATGACATCCATATTTTGACCTAAATTATTGTATTTTTCTAAATCCTTTTGGAAAAATATTTGTGACTCACTCAAGCTTGTTTTTGATATTTTTTGTATTTTGTTGTTGTATATTATTTTTTTTGTTAAATTTTTAATAGGCATATTTGTTGTTTGGAAAAATCGTCATGTACAACACGCATAAGATGACATAAACTTGTCTTTTTTTTATTTTTATTTTTGAATTGAAAAGAATTGTTTGATGTTTGTTCTCATGCAATCCATTCATAAAAAAAATTTGTTGATAAAAAGTTATTAAAATACTAAAAAACACTGATAATTCAAGTTTATGGACCTGTTTAATCAGAAATTAAATTAAAAATAAAAAAAATTAATCCAATTGTAAGAAAATTTACATATTTGGGATCTACACAGTCCAATCTATAATGGTTTTTAATTTCGTCGAAAAGATCTACAAAGAAAGCCTTCAGACGTATGCCCAAAGTTAGTATTTTTTTCTGACATTGCTAGGACCTTCAACTTGCAGGTCAAACTAGGTCCAGGGCTTAGGTTCAGAACCCCAAACCATTTCTCGAACCTGTCAACAAAGCAAAAACCCGACCTACATTTGAAATTCTAAAAAACGGGATCCTGTTTTAGAACAGGTTCCCGTTTTATTAAAAAAAAAAAAAAAATTAATGCTTTTGAAATAGGATCCTTTTGAAAATTGCCAAAATGGAAATTTTTCAAAACAGGATCTCGTTTTAATTTTCAAAATAGAAAATTTTCAAAATGGAAACTTTACAAAATGGGACCTCAGTTTGGAAAGTTACCAAAATGGAAATTTCCATTTTGGAAAATTTTCAAAAGGGGATCCCATTTTGAAAACTTTCCAAAATGGATTTTTTTCAAAACAGGATCCCGTTTTTTGAAAAGTGGGATTAAAAAACAGGACCCCGTTTTAAACGAGATCCCATTTTTTTAAAAACAGGATCCCGTTTTTTTATTTTAGGCTCGAGATCCCGAGCTTAAACAAGATCCCATTTTTGCAATGTCGATTTCATTTTTTTGGCTAAAGCAAAAACTTCCACGTTTCATGGACTCAACTTCTTGCACTTACCCCTCAACAACATGCTTGAAGCCTTATGATGATGGATCTTGAATTGCTGCAATAATCTTTTTCAAATATGACTTTGAATGCTCTTGAATGTTCTTGTGAACTCTTTTGAAAGTGCTCTTGATTGCTTATGAAATTATAGGATGAAACTATGTGAAATAACCTTGTATTTATACTTGTTTATGCCAAATTTCTCGAAATTACAACACTACAAGCGACATCAAATCTAGGAAGATAAAATAATTCCAAGAATTGAATTTAAAATAGGTCTTGATTAGAGTGGGACTCAAATACCCATGGTGGTGTATGATTCCTAGTGGTTCAAAGCTAGGGAACACACTCCAAGACAAGTCTTATTTAATGTGAAACTTGAAATCAAGTCCCAAGACCTAGGTGGAACTCATATCCCCAAGGTGGCATGAGTCCCAAATCACCAAATATGGAACACATGATCCAAAACATTGAATTATGATTGGTTATTTGATAAGTGTCAAGATTATCCTTAGAAAGATGCATTAAATAAGGCTTATAAATGCAAAATAGGACCAATTAATTAATAATTCCCTATATTAGTTTGAAATTGTTAGGATACACTTTAGAACACCCTAAATAAGGTACCTTTAAGTCCATTTTATTATTAATCATTCATTCCCAAATAAAGTTTGAAAAAGGGCTACTTTTTCCTACACTATATTTAGGCCCCACTTGAGTGAGAGGAGGAACTTGCTTCAAACTCACACTAAAGTATACATTCAATAAGGGTCCAAATGTACTAGAGTGAATGGTATAGGATAACAAAGATCAAGGGGGTGGTCAAGTCCCCAGGATCCATGATCCTATGTCAAACCAACATAAGCACAAAGGGACACACACAAGGTGTATGATATGTAGAAAAACAAGACACACAAACATGTAATGTCAAAGTCATAAAGATGAAAGAAAAATAAAGAAAAGATGGATCAAGATTCTACCATTTGTCTCACACGTGGTGGATCAGATCTAAGTTGTTTGTCCAAAAATGCATGCTCACTTTGAGGCAACAAAACTTCAAGCTATCGGTTGGGTGAGTATCCAAAGGGTGGCTTAGTGAGAAATTCATGCGCTCGTATTGGCTTCTCATCATATAATGAGAAAGTCATTCCCATGTTTAGGATTCTCATAACACTAACCATACTAGAGTTATCCCTTTGATAACTTCAATAAGGCACCACAAAGTATGAATAGTAGGATTCATGAGGCAAGAAAAACTTTGTATTCTTGACACCCATAAACAAATAGGATGGCTCCATAGGCAAGAAAAATGTGTCATGTAAGGTGGCCATATAATGGTTATTGTAAATGTGAAATAGTGTAAGGTACACTCAAAGGTATTGTTCTTACTTTATGTAAGGTCTCTTCTTAGGTAACAACATGCCTAATGTCTCCAAGAGAGGAGAATTCAAAGAAATATCACACTCTCGGAGGATATCAAGCCCAATGACACCACCAAGAAAAGGATGTTGACCTCTTTGACATTGGATGAGTTTAGCATTGATGTCAATATGGAATTCACCTTGATGCATATTTGAAAGGCATGAGATATTATGATGTTGGCGATAGTGGATTATCATTGTGATTTTATTAAGGCAACAATAATTATTAAAGTCTTGGACTTTGACTTAGCATATAGTGTCCTAGAACAAAGACCGACACAAGGCAATAAGCTTTATAATGTTTTTGTTGCACATGCAAAATAAATAAGCATGACAAATTTTTTGACACAATGATGTTTGTGGTTTTGATATAAAACATGAGAAAAGACATAATGAATATGTATCAACATCATTTCAACCCTAAATTTTATCATTGACAAAACTCATAGGTAGTTGTGCTAGGGCTTGGAAGAATGGTGGTATGACAGATGGAAAATGAAGAGAAATGGTTTAAGGTAGTTTATCTCAGCTTCAACAACATGACATCGACCTCATTTTTCTAGTTTACTATCTATTCAATGTGGTAACTCATTTCTATTGAAACCATAGTTTGATTTTTACATGAGTTTATTATAATTTGTTGTTGTTAAAGGTTTAAGTTTGTCTAGAGAGCTTTTATACTCTATTTACAACATGTCAACTTACCTTGTGTGTATCATTGTGCTAAATACATTGGAGTCTAAAAGCGTATTTTTGCATATTATGTCTATGTCAAGTAGTCAGTTAAAAACATTAAAGGAGCTATTCCACGTGTTGTTTAGTAGTTATGAAGTTGTGTGTAGGAAGTTTAGAAAATACAGTTGCATACATAATTTTTTTTTATGAAGGAATATGTTATATGAATTTTATAAAAGTAGTGACATGGTCACAATTCTAGTTTTGATGAATATGTGAGATTTATACAATATTAAGAGTCACTATTATTTTTAATGTTGAAAGCATTGATGAGAAATATGTTATGAGAGATGGAAAGAACTTTAAGTGTTGGTTTTATTTACATATAGATTCTTGAGTCTCAAATAAAAAATGAGACAATCAAGAAGTGATTTGTAATGAAACAAATATTATACAGTGTCCTTTTTATTTTTCAGAATCATTTTTATGTGAGAATATTATTTTCCAATGAGGCACAAAAAGTAGCCAGTGAGGATTTGTAATCAATGGGATTTATTAAGCCAGTGAGGCAATTTTCTCGAGTGGTTTTTATCCCTATGAGGTTTTTCCACTCATAAAGCACCGTGTTATGGTTCTTTTGTGATCTATGTGATTATCATGATTCATGCAATTTAGTCTTGCAACTTCCTTTATGTTATTTGCAACATTTGTTTTTTTCATGTGGTTTAAGGATTTGATTTTGACTATCACATTTGAATACAATCTTAAAATTGAACATTCAATTATTACAAAGAAGTTATGTGTTTTGAAAAACAATTTAATTAAATTTGGTTATTAAATCACTAATTCAACCTCCCCTCTAAGTGTTTCTCATACTACAACAAGTGGTATCAAAGCCATACCCTTGTATTTTTTAACCAACTTAGGGGATTCCTTGTGGAGTACTTTCCATGGAAATTAGGAAGGTTTTTCTACTTCCAGAGCACCATTATTTGATGGTATTGGCTATGATTTTAAAAAATATAGAATGCAAAGTCATATAACTTCTCTAGGCTATGAGGTTTGGCATGCAATTGAGACTGGGTACAAAGCCAAAGTGAAACCCTCTACTACATACCAGAAAAAGTATATGAATTTGATGCAAGGGCTGCAAATTCTATTTTTTGTGAACTGACTAATGATGTGCTTGTTAAAATTATGGACTCTAAAAGAGTAAAGTCTATCTAGGCTAAACTATCTAGTATTTATGAGGGTGATGAAAAAGTTGAAGAGGCTAAATTACAAACTTTTAGAACCAAGTTTGAAGGCCTAAAGATGATTGAGGAAGAGAAGGTAGCTCATTACCCTCTTAGGGTTCAATAAATTGTAAAATCAATTTGTTGTCTCGGTGAAGCTTCAAAAGAAAAAGTTGTTAAAAAAGTGTTAAGGTCATTGACACCTAAATATGATCCTACAGTCTCAGTTGTAGAAGAGAGAGACATAAAAAATCTCATGAACTTCATGGTGTCTTTACTTCCTATGAAATGAGAATGTGTAATGATAATCCCACTATGAAAGAAGTTGCCTTTAAATATGTAAAAAGGGACAATGACATAAATTCTAACTCAGAAAAATTAGATAACAGTGAATCCATCCTTGTGAGAAAACTGAGAAGAGGGTCAAGTAGATATAAAGGGAAGCTTCCATTTAAGTGCTTCAATTATGGTAAAATTGGGCATTATGCTACTCAATGCCCTAACAAAGACCCTAAAAGTGATGAGGAAGATAGTAGAAAATAGGGAAAGGAAAAATAGTATAATTTTAAAAAGAAGAAAAGGTAGTTTGTTGATGTAACAGACAGTCACTCAGAAGCATCCATTGAAGAAGGAGAAGAAACCCTATTCATGACAATAATTAGTCCAAATCATAATCAAAATGAAAAGATTTCAGATCAATCTAAACTTGATTTGGATTTTGAGGGTGAGATGAGAAGTTCTCTTAGTATTAAAATCAAAAAATTCAAGGAGGTTGTGGTACAAAAAAACTAGATCTAAAAAGACACTAAAAATTTGATTAACAAAATAATTAATGAGTTTGAAAAATGGAATGTAGATCTGAAACTGGAACTTGAAGTTACAAAAGTTACTAAAATCCAATTGGACACCAAATAAAAGAGATATTGCATATTAGAGGAAAAAATTGATAAGTTAGCAGACCTTTTGGGAAAATAACAAGACCATAAGGATAAGACTAGTCTAGGGTTTGTAGAAGGGAAAAGCTCACATTCTAATGAATAGCAATGTGTTGATGTCACAAATACAAAGTCTATGAAACAATCAATTAACAAAATTTGTAATTCATTGAATAAGTTAAAATGTTTTAATTGTTGAAACCTTGGACATATAGCCAGGTTTTGCAAACCTAACTTTGAAGTACCAAAAAATAAAACCAACATTCATCTCAAGACACCTTCCAATGTAGATAAAAAAAAATTGGTGTGGAAACCAAAGAGAGATGACAAAAAGGATGAAGCAATGCTTGTTCAAACAACCCTTCATTCTCAAAAGGAAGAAAAATGGGTTATAGACAATGAATCCTCTCACCACATGACTGGTGAAAAGAGAAATTTTGTCAATATTGAAGTATTGGTGGTTTAGTCAAGTTTGGGAATGATTTATGTATTTTGATCAAAGGAAAAGGTATCATTCTTCTAGATGATGACAATTTTTTGCATGATGTGTACTTTGTATAAGGTTTAACATACAATATTTTGAGCGTAAGTCAAATTTGTGGCAACGGCTTTAACATTACATTTAATTCTCAAGGTTACGAGTTAAGTAAGAAATCAAGAATGATAGTTGTTGTGGCTTAAGGACAAAAAGGAACATCTATAATCTTCATGACACTATGAATAGAAGGAAATTTGAATCTAAGCTTGTGAATTTTGCGCAAGTGACATCTATTAGTGCATAAAGGAAGCATGGAGTTAGGGGGAGATTCTTATAGATTTATCATTCAAACCCCTTAATTAGTAAAGAAGTTGTATCTTTGCAGTGATTTGGTGTTATGATGGTGGCAATAATTCTAGTTTGGTAATGTCTTTTGAGTCTTTTAAAATGCTTCAACTTCTTATCTTTAGACAACTTGTTGCAGTGATATTTTTGGTTGGACAATGGTTTGGTGGTAGTTCACTTGAAAATTATATACAATTTACACTCCCCCTCCAATAACTTGTTGCAGATGCAATTCTTTGGACATTTAATTTTTCTTGGCAATGTTTTTTTTTTTTTGTCTTAGTTCATTCGCAACTTTCTTCACAGGCTCTTGCCAGTATTGGAAATGATTTGTTGTAGCGAAGTGTGTTCTTGCATATGACAGCTGATAGTTTGTAAATATTACTTATGCAACCATTTAACAATGTTAGAAGAAGTGTAATAAGGTAACAGTGTGAATTGATGATGAACAACCATTTAAATTTGATTTGAAGTGATGTTCATTGCATACCCTCATTTGGAAAAATTTTGTTCTAAATATATGGTGCACAGTAGTATTTTTATGTGACAGTTTCTTCATACTTACACAATAGTGTACACTAGTCAGTGATTCACCTCTTGATTGGTTGATATTATACTATTTAGCAGTGATACTAGTTTGGTGGTAGTGGTTTCATTAAAAAATGTAGTGGCATGGGTTAGTGAGAGTTTCAAAAAGTGCTTTAATGATAAGGACAATTTATTAAAGGAGTAGGTTATGCATAATCATTATGAGAGAATATTATGCTTGATCATTCTGATAATTTTTACAGTTTCGTGTAAACAACCATCATACTTTAGTAAGCTTGAATATGAGTCTCTTGAGAGAGTGATTTTGATAATACCTTTTCTTATCTAAAAATATATTTCTGCTCAACTTTTCTAATAGCGATACCAATCTTGCTATAACATTATTTTGACTATGGTTTTTATAATGGGAGCAACGTTACTCTTGATCACATACTTTAGTGTTTCTTTTCTTATTCACTGATGCTTGGAAAATGACAGTGAGAGAAGAGTCTATCTTGGAGACCTTTCCCCACATGATTTTATGAAAATTAAAATAACAATACTAAATGACAATGCTTGAACACAAAGTTTTCTTGACCTTGGAAAATACAAAATGCATGCAAGCGACACTTGGTGTTAATACCAAAGTGTTAATCATACCTTGAAAGAATAGTAGTTGAAACATTTTGTTTGTCTTGGAAGAGAGATTGTTTTGGGCTATACATGATTTCTTGAAAATGATTCATTAGTGAAGAGGCTATATAAATATTATTTGTACAACAACATTCTTGGTCTTGAACAATTTCCTATGATAGTATGTTGGTTGTTATTTTTAGGGGGAGCAAATGATATTTTTGAATGCAAGATTTCAATATCTCTGATGATTCATTTTTTTACCATTTTATTTCTTTCATATCTAGCTCTTGTTGCAATGACATGTTCATTTAGTAAATTTTTGATTCACAGTCTATGTATGATGCATTGATGTGGCTATGATGACAGACTAGACATCATGGCTCTATTGTTTTAGTTTGTGATCTCTTCCTATTTCCTTGCACCATGGTTATACAGTGAAAATTGTATCACTTTTTGGACATGACAGTGATATGCATGGTTGGCATGTGTGATTTGATAGTATTATTCTCTATGGAAGTCATTATGGTAGTGATTTTATTGTAGGCTTATATATTTTGGATCTAATAGTGTTTTGGTGTTCAATATGATAGCATTTCATAAGTCTTGTTCAATTGGTTTCTTGGTGCTTGACTCTTTTATATAGGTTCCACTATTGGTAACATATTGCTTTCACAGTTTCTTTATCTTATGCAATTGTTATTTGCTGATATTCAGTTGCATCATCCTGTACCTCTCTGACCTTTGGCATTGTTGTCGAAAGGGGGAGGATAATTCCTTACAATAACTTTGTTATGCTTGGTAATGCATTCATTTTTTTGACATATTCATGATGGTCATATTTTTCTAAAAAATACATGATGGTCACTTGGTTTATTACAGTTTTTATTGCTGGTGTTAATGAAATTTTTATTGCATTGTTTAATGCACTATTAGTGAGTGACAATTATGTTTCAGGGTATACATATGTTTTAGGTTATACATGGTTCATGTTCTCATACATTCATGATAGTTTGATAGTTTGAAACTGATTTTATTATCACCTGGTTATTCTTGGCAGTGATCTTATATGTTTTTCATAATCATTTTTACTAATCCATATATGTTAGTGATACTCTTGAAAGCATAAACTCTTGACAACATGATGATCTTGATGTTAGTCTCATTTCATGATGGTTTCATTTCTTAGGCATTTGGCAATGATTTTTTTTTATGCTTATATAGGTGATCATTTTTTTATGACAATGACAAGGTGTTTGACATCAATGCCAAAGGGGGAATTTGTTGACCTCTTTGACATTGCATGAGTTTGGCATTGATTTCAATATGGAATTCACCTTGATTCATATTTGAAAGGCATGAGATATTATGATTTTGGTGATAATGGATTATCATTGAGATTTTATTAAGGCAGTAATAGTTATTAAAGTATTAGACTTTGACTTAGCATATAGTGTCTTGGAACAAAGGCCAACACAAGGAAATAAGATTTATAATTTTTTTGTTGCACATGCAAAATAAATAAACATGATGAAAATATCGACACAAAGATGTTTTTGGTTTTGATAGACAACATGAGAAAAGATATAATGAATATGTCTCAACATCATTACAACCCTAAATATTATCATTGACAAAACTCATAGGTTGTTGTGTTAGGGCTTGGAAGAATGGTGGTATGGCGGCTGAAAAATGAAGAGAAATGGTTTCAAGCAGTTGCTCTCAACTTCTACAAAGTGACATCAACCTCATTTTTCTAGTTTGCAATCTATTCAACATGGTAACTCATTTATGTTGAAACCTTAGTTTAGTTTTTACATGAGTTTATTATACTTTGTTGTTGCTAAGGGTTTAAGTTTGTCTAGAGGGCTTTTATACTCTATTTATAGCATGTTCATTTACCATGTGTGTATCATTATGCTAAATGTGTTGGAGTATAAAATTTTATTGTTGCATATTATGTCTATGTCAAGCAATTAGTTAATAACATTAAAGGAGTTATTCCGCATGTTGTTTGGCAGTTATGAAGTTGTGTATAGGCATTTTGGAAAATATAGTTACATACATAGTTTTTTTATGAAGTAAAATGTTATTTGAATGTTATAAAAGTAGTGACATGGTCACAATGTTTGTTTTGATGCATATGTGAGATTTATACTCTATTAAGAGTCGCTATTCTTTTTAATGTTGAAAGAATTGATGATCAATCTATTATGAAAGATGGAAAACATTTTAAGTGTTGCTTGTATTTACATATATATTCTTGAGTCTCAAATGAAAATGAGACAATCAAGAAATTCTTTGCAATGAAATAGAGATTATACTCTATCCTTTTTTTTTAGAATCATTTCGATGTGAAAAGGTTATTTGTCAATGAGACAGTTGCTAACTTGAAAAGAAAGTGATTGTATAGTAACATTAAATACCAGTGAGGCTATAATTAGTGAGGTTCCTTTGCTAGTGAGGCTTTGCTAGTGGGGCACAAAAACTAGCTAGTGAGGCTTTGTAATTAGTGGGATTTATTAAGCCAGTGAGGCAATTTTACCGAGTGGTTTTTTATCCCTATGAGGGTTTTCCACACATTAAAGAATTTTGTTATGGTTCTTTTGTGATCTATGTGGTTATCATGATTCATGTAATTTATTCTTGCAGCTTCCTTTGTGTACTTTGCAACATTTGAGTTTTTCATGTGGTTTAAGGATATGATATTGACTATCACATTTGAATAAATTCTTGAAATTGAACATTCCATGATTACAAAGAAGTTATGTGTTTTGAAAATAAATTGAATTGAATTTTTTTATTAAAACACCGATTCACGTCCCCTCTTCATTTTTTTTGTACTCCAATAAAGGACACATCATAAAAGGAATAAAATCACACAATAAAATATAAGTGTCGATGTATGCCCCCACTTCAAAGTGGTTTTTGAAACCATTACTATCAGCAATTCCTTTAAAGTAGAAGAAGACATGAGAGGCTATTTGGAAAGCCTTATGACAAGTCATATATATTCTCAAATGAAACTACATCATTAATAAGGGATTTCCCTTAAAATGTAATGTTAAATATAGAAATAAAATTATGTCACATGCAAGCCAACCACACTCCAAGCCTTCTCTTATTTATATACATGGAAGGAGGTCAACTATCCAAAAGAGACAACACCAAGTGTCATACATGGACAAAGCTACCTAACCTCTTGTCCCAACATAGTGCAAGAAAAGGATGAGCCAAGGTGATTGATGAGAAACATGCTAGAGTTAAAATTAGTATCAATTAGAGGAATTAGGTTCCCCACCATAAGGATGAGCACAACACTGATTAAGATGTTGAATTTTATCACTTAAAGCCTTACATTCATTAGTAGAATGACCATGTATGATATGCACAAAATGAACTCTTGTAGTATAATTTATTTTGTTTTCTTGGAGGAATCTCGACAAGACACTCTCTTGATCAATAGTAGCAGATGTTCATGTATTTGTACAAGATGTCATACACACACTAAATGATAAGGCCTTAGATGAAAATTGAGACAAAGGTGGTGAACCTAGATCTTTCTTGAAAGAGTATGGTATATACTACACTTGGTTTCTATCATTTTGCTTCGTATTTTTATTGTATCCATGTTTAGGAGGTAGTTTGTATCCAGGACCATAACAATCTTCCAATTTAGATGAAGGAGGTTTATGCTTCTAAGAAGGATTGGTTTCTTCATGAGAACATAAATCCTTTTTATGTTTCTTAAAGTTATGCATCATCGTCTCTTGAGAGATGGGAGATAAATAGCCCCCATCACCACCATGGGGTAATGTTGTTGACATAGAACCAAGTTGAGCAAATGAAAAAAAGGTTTTTTTGGTTTAGATTATGAGATTTTATACTCTCCCATAATGGAGGGTGTAAAATATAATGAACCCCAATCATCACTAGAACCTGTGTCTAAAAATGAATTATTTTTATATGATTCTTTGGACTTTGAGGGTGGGAGTTTGGATTCTTCATTGAAACGAGGTGTAAATTATAATGACCCCTAATTATCACTAAAGAGTTGTGTTGTAGGTGAAAGACAATTAGGATTAACATCAAATTGTATAGGTTCAAATTTTGATTTTGGAATGAAAGTATTAAGGGAGTTGGAAGTGTTATGATCATATGATTTATAGCTTCGCTCATCTACTTCAACCGTGTATATCTTATTGTATTCAAATTTAAGCTCACGATGAATAGTAGATGGGACTCCTTTCATAGCATGAATCCATGGTCTGCCTAGGAGAATATTGTATGAAAGTGGTCTTGGCATGATATGGATAGGGGTAGGCAACACTACAAGTCTGACCTCAATAGGTAATGTGATCATTCCTAATGGCTGCCTATTAACATTGTCAAATCCATAAATATTAGCATAATTAAGTTGAATAGTCCTCTTTTCCATGCCAATTTTATCTAGGAGGTCAATGCTAAAAACATTAAGACCTGATCCATTATCTATGAGAGTGCACCTAACTGTGGTTTCATTAATGATCACCTTTATCATCAAGGCTTCATTTTTAGTTTCAATCTAGAGTGAGGGTAATTCATGTTTAAGGAATGTGATTTATGATTGTGTGACTTGTGTAGACACATAAAATATATAGATTGATCTTACACATATGATCCTGATCTTACTAACACTAGTTCATCCTAAATCATCTTCTTTACTAATCAATTTAGCTAAATAATATTTATATGATTAAATTCATCATATTTTCTCTCTTAATTAAATGAATCAAATTTATCTGATTAAGTCACCCACTTCAATTAATTGAATAAATTATTTAGTTTAATTAATTTGATAATCCCTCTTGTAATTAAATAATTCAATTTATTTAATTACTCTCCAAGGTCATCTCTTTTAAATTAAATAAATTAATCTTTATTTAATTTAATCTAACACCATTCTCCTTAGTTAAATAAATCAATCTTTATTTAATTAAGTCCAATCCATTATTCCTCTCAACTTTGATTTATTTAAATCCTAAAATCTAAGTCAAAATTGTCAAATCAACTAATCTTCATCTAAATTAATCAAATCCTAATTAATCCTAATTCTAATCCATCAAATCTTCTAGATTTTTCAACTTGCATAATAAATCAATTTATTTGATTTATTAATTCCTTCATTTTCTCTCAACTTGGCATCAATAAAGGGAATATTCCTCAAATTTGAAAATCCCTCCAAAAGGGATGAGTACATCCAACAAGGCATTAAAGGCCTCTTACATGTCATTTTCCTTGAGCCAAGTGGCATTTACTCCATTCTTCTCTCCCTCCAACTAGTCATCTCAACAATTTCAAATTCCACCTAACTTCATTTATTTGCACATTCATCAAAATGTGCTCATTCCTCCTCCAATCACATGTGGACAAGTGGCATTCTCTCATTGGTTGGTATTTTTTCCCAAATCCTTCAATCTTCCATTCTTAAAATCTATAAATAGAGGGCCTCTCCTATTGAATTGATCATCCACAATCCAAGCAAGCTTACTATATTCAATTTCACTCACAACTTCATCCATCTCCATTCAGGTTTCATAGTTCTTTGTCAGATCCCATCAAATTTATTGTCAAATTGCACCAAGGAAGCACAATCATCATCAAAGATCACCAAATTGCATCAAGGAATTGGGAAAGGGCCATTTTCCACATGAAAATGGCATCAATTCCCCCATGGGATTGAGATTTTGCTCATTAGAATAGGATTTGATAGCTTTCATTGTTATGTTCTTTATTTTATTTCCCATTTTCATGTCTCAATCTGATTTCATGGGGAATGTTGATCTAACTTACATAATGATCTGATTATATGTTTGTTCTCTTGTGTTTGTGTAGGTATAGGTTCACCATTCACATTTTTGTGCTAGAAGGAGGGCATGTCTAGAGAAATTCATCACATTTTTCTAAAAGATCTGTGATTTTTTGCTAATGTTTTGTGTCTATAGGAAACTCCACTGCTATCAGTCTAGCGGTGCAATATAGCAGCACTGCTAAACTTCAAAATGTTCCATTGTTGTCTTCCCACTTGAAAATTTGTATTTCAAACTACTTTTCTAGGTGTTCAAATCACAAACTCTATCGCTTGATCAAAGAATGCCGCAATCACGCTCATTGATTTTGTGCAGAGTGTTGCTATTTGTCCCAAGCGGTGCTATACAATGTTGTTGACCTTCTCAAACCATGCTACACCCATGGATTGTGCTGCTAGAGTTGGGTAAAAGGTAGATTTCAGTTTATTTTCAACATGTGGTTTTTTTGTTTTGGTTATTTTCTGACTTCTAATTGGTTTTTAGTCTTTGTTTTGTAGTATTAACTAGTTTTAATAGGTTGGTTTGATTAAAGTGAAGGAAAGAAATGAAGACCAAGAGTTCTCTATGTTATCATTATCTTATTATATTAAGTGTTATTAAACACTTTGGGGAGAAATTATAATCCCTTTTCTAAGAATTTGTTATATTCTTTCTTTCTAGGACTTACTAAATTTTGTTTGGGCTTAAAAACAATAAAATAAAATGATTTAAAAAGAATCATAGGCAAACATACTAGATTTTGTTTTGGACTTAATCAATGAACAAACAAATATCACACTTCCAAGTTGGTTCATAAAAAGAATTCATATCATTGCTTTGTGGTTAAAATGAACATGTGTACTCTTTGTTTTGTAATCCCTTATCCAAATTAATATCATCTAAAAAGACGTATGCACTTCTCTCATGCTTCAAGGTGATCTTGAGAACCAAAATTCTTTTTGTGATATTAGGTTGTTAAGTGATTACCTCCACACTTCAATTTGGATTCTGAAAATTGAACAAACCTTGTGAGAGTGAAGAAAAGGTATTGTGTGTGTTCCCACCTAAATGCATTAGGTGTTCAAACTAAAAATACACTCCTTCAGTATTGTTCACCCTTAGAGAGCCTACCTTGGTGGAAAAAAGTACTCACCCCAAGGGAATGACTTAAATCGGTAATGAGCTAAATGCCAAGCTTCTCCCAAGCGGTATATAAATTTGAACGTTGAGGAAATTTGATCATTATAGGAACTCCTATGTACAAGCATGTGATACTCTTTGTATGAGTTGATATTTCCTCTCATGTGGCTTTCTGAATGGGTACCTTGATTAAGATCCAAATTGTGTAAAATCCAAAATCCTTATCTGTTTTTTAATGCAAGAATGTTTGTTCTAAAGCCTTCCCACATTTTTACGGCTCTTGGTAGAGATGAGAATTATGCCATTGGATTTTCATGGGTACTGGTGCTTGGATGACCCAAGAAGCAAGTGCACTGTAAGGGGTATCCTATGTGGTCAAGCATCTAATCATCTGCTAAGAGTAAGCGTAGCTGGATTCCTCCAAGTGGGAAGTCAAAAAATATTTCCTCTTTTATCCATAGGGTTGTCCAAATTCTTTGAAATCAAAATGCTTTGCTTGGGTCTCAAAACATTTGAAAACAAAAATTCACAAGATCCTCAAAATTTTAAACCCTTTAGGGGGAGAAAATACCTTTGACAAATCCAAGTGCAATTGCTTTCCCTAGAGATTTCATCCTTAGAGGTTTCTAAGTATTTGGATTTATATCATAATTTTTTCTCACTAAAGTCAGCATTAGGAAACTATTGCCTTAATTTCCTTGATTCTCACATAATGGAATTTGTGGTATGATAATAAGTTAGGACATTAGACATCTAGTTTGAAAATCTAATCAAGAGAGTGTTTGTGGTAAAAATAATTCATTAAGAAAAACTAAGAAACAATTGAACCCCACACATGTGCATTTCTAAATGATTTCCCAAAAAATCAAAATTTGAAAACCAAAATCCAAAGCTCTCAATAAAAAAAACTCACAAGAAAATTTTGTCTATGCTTTATGAATTTAGAGAAATATTGGCTTTCAAATTTTACAAACACTCATCAAAGAACAATCCTATTTTTTATGAGTTTTATTGTCAACAAAATCCAAGTATCTTTCAAAAGTTTTTTTTTCTCACATAGGGAGTACCAAGCATGTCCTTCAAATACCAAGGTCTTATAGACATGAGTTATATCTAGGTCTATTCTAGGATCAAAGACATCATTCTCATCCATCCAGTTAACTTTAAGTCAAAATCATCTCATCAACAACTCTTGGAAATATTGAAAAAATCATTCATGCTAGACTTTTGGCAAATCCAAATCATCTTGTTTGGTTAGATGAATCCTTCTTCAAATATTTGATCAAATTATCAATCCTCATAAACAAGTTTACCTCTCAAGATAATATCCAACATCTTGAGGTTTATAAGTTCATTATCCAAAAGAAAAATCAAATCAAAATCATCTTGTTTGGCTAGGGGTGTTTAGATGAATCCTTCTTTACAAACTTAGCCAAATTATCATCATGTGTACAAGTTTACTCTAGGACAACATCCAAACTCTTAGATTTTATGAGTTCGCTATCCAAATCAAAATCCAATCAAGCCAAGGTCGAAACAAAACAAAATAAAATCAAACCAAATCAAATCAAGTCCTAAAGTCTAGTATCTCCTTCAAGAATTCTTAAGAGTTCAATCATTCACATCATACATCTTCCATTTATTTCATCATCACACTTTGATCCTTAATCATCCTAGTTCTTCTCTTTTGTGCCTAAAGTTAGATCAATCTAAAGGATTATAGGTTAATCTCACACATTCTTGAAAATTGATCCCTATGTTATGGTGAAAATTAGATCACAACACAAGAATAAAATGGAAACCAACAAAGATACATCAACTTCAAGTGATTTAAACCAAACCACTCCTGAAATGAATCCCATTAGATCAAGTAATCCTCTAAGAAATATTCCTCTATCATCAAAAAATCCTCAAGAGGAAGGTTAAGTAGAGGACATTAGCGACAATATCTTGGGGATGGCACAAGATGAAATCCTTGAAATGGTGTAAAATATTGAAACTCATAGAATTTTCAATGCTATTATGAGGTTAAATCCCTCCAAATACATGCTTGAATTGGAAAAAGAAGGAGCTAAAATCCCCTCTGATTATGACGTAAGGACCCTTATGGAGAAAACCCTTGGGATCATGCCTCCAATCCCACACATACCTCCATATCAAAGCATCCTGCAAATCACATCATCTATTGCTGCAACTCCACCAATTGTCAACAAGAGAAGCTCATTGCTTCATGCACTTCAAGAACATCCCCTTGTGAAAAAACAAGATTTGTATGTGAACATTGTATTAGGCCAATCCATCCCATTAAATCCATTGCACCCATATTTTCCGCTTGCATTTCATGATCCTACCGATCCATCCTCTTTTCACGCAACACCATTTTATCCTCTCAACATGAAAACCTCTCTCCCCATGACCTCACAATGGGAAGGTGAATTGTTTGGAGTAGGGGGAATCTTTGATCCCTCATCATCATTGGCATATGTTCAAGGGAATGCACCTCCCGTTTTCCCACCATTTCCAACTTCGCCATTAATAGATCTATATCACCCCTTGGGTTAGGCCTTCCCCATCTACCCACCATCAATCAACAGAATATGAGAGAACCTTCGATCATGAATCAAAACATCATACTAAATCCACCCATCTTGCCATCAATATTGTAACAAAATGTGGCAACCATCCAAGCAACACCAGCAATCAAAAAATCATCTACCATTCCCCAATTATCTCAAAACATGGTCTCCTAGGGACCAAGCATCTCAATCACACCATCCACCAACCAAACCCCAATTATCAATACAACAGTCCCTCTCATCACAACAACCAACACTATTCCAAATCCACCACCACCACCACCAAAACCCAACATGGAAAACTCATTTAGCATCATGTTGCAAGTAGGTCAATAAGCCACCTATCAAAAGGCACTTAAGAAAATCCAAAATCAATAAGTTGCATAGGTAGCTACCCAACAATCACAAGTGCAATTAGTGGCACAACAAGGGCAACAGGCTACCCAAGCCCAAGCTTTACTGCAACAACAGAAAGCCACCCAAGCTACACAAGAAGGTCAAGTTGCTCAAGCCGTGCAAGCTGCCCAAGCAACACAAGCAACCCAACAAGCACAAGCTCAAGCTCAAGACCAACATCAAGCTCAAAAAGAACAAGTGCAAGCTCAATACCAGACACAATTACAAGTAGCTCAACAAAAAGCATATCAACAAGCCCTACAACAATATCAAGCACAACAACAAGAAACCCAATAAATAGCTCAACAACGAGCTTTGTTGGCACAAAAACAATAAGACCAACAACAAGCCTTGTTGGAATAGCATCAACAAGACCACCAACATGCATTGTTGGCACAACAACAAATGGAGGCATTTCAACAAGCCTTAATCATGTAGTAGAGCTTGCAAAAAACTCCTACCAACATACCTAAAACCCCACCCATCAATCATACACCTCAACCACTTTAGAACACATTCACTCCACCTTTGGATCCACAAGATGATGTGACAACACAAATTAAGTTTCTCTCGCAACAAGTGCTCGATCTCCAATTAGGGAAAATGACAAGGACACCAATAAATTTGTGTCCTTATCCCTACAACAAAATCCTTTCAATGGTACCATTCCCAAAGGGTTTTGAAATCCCTAAAGTTGACAAATATCATGGGTTGGGGAATGCAAAGGATCACATCAGGGAATTCCAAGTACATTGTATGGAAGTCGCATATAATGATACATATCTGAAGCACCCATTTCCTCGAAGCTTGGTTGGCCTTGCCATGGAGTGGTTCTCTCACTTGCCTTCTAACATCAAAACGTTCCAAGAGATCATCGACACATTCATAAAGAATTATGCATTCAACATTGGCATGGATGTTAGTCTAGAGGAACTATCTGCGCTCAAACAAGGAGAGGGGGAATCCTTCACTTCCTTCCTACAATGATGGTGATCCAAGGCCAATTAGAGCAAGTGGGCCATGCCAAAGGAGAAAAAAATTTACACCATCATTTCCAATCTTGATAAAACCTTCGCATTCCATCTAAAAATGTAGTGCATTACCACTTATGACCAATTGATCCCCATGGTGCTCAACATCAAATGAGCCCTCATTGCACAAGGAGGCACACCCATCTATCCAGAACATCAAGAAAACCACCCTTCCACCAGCTATAACGAAAATCCTCACACATGAGTGAAAAATAGGAACACCACTAATGATGGTGTGGTTGACGCCAAGGTCATGATTAGTGCTCCAAAGCAGAACAACCAAACATATCAACAACCGCAAAAGAACAATCGCAACAACACGCAAACCAATGTGGTAGCACAACAACAATCCAATAATCAAATCGACAATCTAAATAATGAAGGAGGACCACCTCTTCAAAAAAAATATCCCCCCAAGAGGAATTTCACAACCCTTGGGTAATCAGTTGAATCCATCCTGAAGAAATTGGTAAATGAGAATCTCATAAAAATTCACATTTATGAGAATTATCAAGAGCCCCAAGTGAATCCATTATGGTACAATGAAAATTACCTTTTTGATTATCATAAAATAAAGGGACACACAACAACCAATTTCATGAAGCTGAAAAATGTAATCCAAGACCTCATCAATGACAAAATCATAAATGTGGAACAACCAACAAGAAATCAAGATCTTAAGATCTACACGAATCCGATGTTGGATCATAACCAAGGAAATAAAGAAGGGAAATAAAAGTATGCCAATGTGAACCATGTGTACAATCAAGTTTTCGCATCCCTAGATGAATGGGTCACTATTGTTAGCATCAAGGGAGCCAAAGCTGATTGTGGAGTCACCACACATGATGGAAAAGTCACCATTGTTGGGTCATCCTAGCCACCTAGGGAATCCACCTCAAATCCAAAATCCACTCCTAATGGCTACAATGTCTTGGACTAGTTTAAAAGAACCCTTTCTTAGATCTCCATCATGGATTTACTGAAGATTTCATCTGCCCATAGATAAATCCTTGAGGAAGTATTGGCTTCATCTACTATCTTTTCCAATCTTGATACTGAACAATTCCAATCTATGGTAAAAAAACATTACCACCCCAAGTCTCCTCACATTTTTTGATCAAGACTTCCCCACCCAACCATCTCATAGTCACACACTCCACCTTGAGGTCCTGGTTCATAAAATTAAGGTCAAAAGTGTCTTGGTGGATGGGGGTGCATGTCTCAACATCTATTCTCTCAAGCTCATAAAAAATCTGGGATTCTCTGAGGATTCCATTGAAAAAGGTAAGGGGATCACGATAAGATCTTATGATGATCAAGAAAGAGTGTCTTAGAGCACTATCCAACTCCCTATTAAACTAGGTCCAACCATTATGGAGACCACCTGTCAGGTTCTTGACCTTGATCTACCTTATAATATCCTCCTGGGGCGTTCATGGATCCATGGGATGCAAGCAGTTGCATCAACCTTCCATCAGTGTGTCAAGTTTCCATACCAAAATCAAGAGGTCACAATCTACGGTGATCCTGAGCCCTTTTCTTATTGCAAGAACCTCGAATAAAAGTATTATTAAATCCCCCAGGCCCCAAAGATTGATGAAGGCCCTTTAGCTCTGTATATAGACCCAACCAACATAGCCTCCACTTCTAGGACAAAGACACCCACCATTCCTGACATATTTGAAATCAAAGTCATAATCGAATACAATGGGTGTGGGGATTACAAAATGAATAAATGAGCCTTTGTGGTAGGGGAGTTACCACAATCCCCTAGATCCCATGGGCATCCACAACCTGCCAATACAACAAATCAAACCTTCAGAGTGAATCCCTCTCGATTCAGAAGTTGGGGAGATTTAGGCTGAGAAGTGGTGGATGAGAGAGATGTATCCAGTCTCCTCTATCAGGATGAAAGACCTGTACTAGCCCTTCCCATTGATGATGCTAATAGAGGACTTCTATTAATGTTTGGCATGGGCTATAACAAGAATGAAAGTCTGGGAAAGAACAATAATGGACGATTGGAACCTATCATTGTTGAGAAACGCATGAAAAATATTGGCCTTGGGTGTACCCCTCCAAGTGTAACCATACATGGAAGAAGTCCCCCTGTTAAAGTAGTCAGGACTCCCCCTCAGCTACCGACAACTACCCTTCAATTACAAGTGTCTATAGGTCTACCCTTAGATAACTTTACCTTTGACATAACTGGTGTGTGTAGTAGTGACGAGGATCCCATAACTAACTTGCATATGATTTTTGAATATTCCTCCCTATTCATGATCAACACCCTATCTTTTGAGTCATATTGTCAAACTCATGAAATAAATCTTGTCTATCCCCAACTCATCGATTACAACCAATGCTGACCACCAATTCTGGACACATTCTTAAATGATGGGGTAGTCTCAAAATTCATGGGATTGTGGTATATGGTGCCATATGGAGATCATAAAGCTAGGTTTGACATCATATTGGATACACAAGCCTATTACGGGGAAGTGATTGAATCCTTCAGTCACAAAAGTGAAAATTGAGAATAGTCTCTAGGTTTTTGACTGAAAACCACACTATGGCAGTCTTTGACCTGAAAATAGTAAAAAATAAAGGATTCATCCAATGGTGAAAACATCTCTAAGGCATTAGAGGATGAAGGATTCAATCTTCCTCTCAGTGTTATTCACTAGGAGAAGTCAACGGTTCTGGAAAAACTATGCAATCCAGTTAATCTAGAAATAGAAGAACTACCACACATAACATTCTATGTCGAGTCACTTCTCACAGAAGAAAAAGAAATCCTAGTTGTGTTCCTAAAGGAAAGAGAGGTAAAATTCACATGGAATTATGCTGATATGCCTGGGCTTGATCCAGAAGTTGTAGTTCATCACCTAGTTGTATATCCTGAAGTGAAGCCTGTGAGACAAAATTTGACAAAAATGCATCCCCAAATTGCATTGCTCGTCAAAATGGAAATACAAAAGCTCCTAGATGTAGGGTTCATATGACTGATCAATTATCTAGAGTGGGTCTCAAACCTTGTACCTATTTCAAAGCCCATTGGGGGAACCCGCATCTACACAAAATTCGGAGATTTGAAAAAAGCGTGTCCAAAGGATTACTTTCCACTTCCAAAAATTGACATGATCATGGATATGATGACTAACATTGAGATGCTATCATTAATGGATAGATTCTTAGGATACAATCAGATCAGGATAGCTAAAGAGGACCAACACAAGACAATTTTCACTTGTCTGTGGGGGACATATTGCTGGAATATGATGCCATTTGGGTCTAATAATGTAGGAACAACTTAAAAAAGGTCCATGACACTCATCTTTCATGATATGATCTAGAAAAATATGGAATATTATGTGGATGGCATACTGGCTAAATCAAAGAAGCGGTGGGATCACATACAAGCTCTAAGCTCCATTTTTGACAGACTAGAAAAGTACAAGTTTCAACTTAATCCAAAGAAGTGTGTCTTCAAAGTACAATCAGGAAAGCTCCTAGGGTACATCATATCAATGATAGGAATTGAGGTAGATCCCACCAAAGTCAAGGAAATCCTCAAAATGGAAGCACCAAGGACATTGAAGCAGCTAAGAGGCCTACAAGGAAGACTCCAATCCATCTGTCGATTCATAGCACAACTAGCAGACAAGGCAATCCCATATTCTCATATGCTCCACTAGGAGGTAGCATACAGATGGGATGAGAAATATGACCAAGCGTTCAACAAGATCAAGGAGTATTTTCTCACACCACCAGTCCTTATGCCATTGGTTCTAGACAAACCTTTGATCTTATACATATCAACAATAGTAGTAGCTCTTGGTGCTCTCTTAGCACAACACGATGAAAATGGAAAGGATAGAGTTATATATTACACCAACGGGACCATGGTGGGACAGGATTTGAACTATACACCCATTGAAAAAGCTTGCCTAGCAAGGGGGTTTTTGCAACATAGAAATTCAAACATTACATGTTAGCACATCAAATCAAGCTCATTGCAAAAATAGACCTACTCAAGTACCTACTTTCCAAAGAAACTCTCATAGGATGGATGGCTAAGTGGGTTATGATCCTAATAGAGCATGACATTGAGTATGTAGAACACAAGACTATTAAAGGATAAGTAATCACAGATCAACTAGAAGAAGCACCTATATATGTGGAGAATTCACTTGCTTTAGAGTTCCTTGATGAATCAATCTTCAACCTTAGTGTAGCAGATCACTGGAAAATGTATTTTGACGGATCCTACACACAACACAGGCTAGGAGTGGGAATATTCTTCATCACTCCGCAAGGGGACTACATACCTCAATCATAAAAACTATCATTTCCGTAGACAAACAAATCATGGAATATGAGGCTCTTGTCATAGGGTCAATAATTGCAGTGCAGTGGTAGATCATGGCACTTAAGGTCTACGGGGACTCACAGATCGTAATCAACTAGGTAATAATGAATATCAAATAAAGTATGACAAATTGACTCCATACAAAAATTTGATGGAATGTCAAGGAGTCCTTCATTGATATCATATTTGAACAACTACCTAGGGAAAATAACAAAGCAAAAGATGCAATGGCTATGATTGGATCACTCCTAGAGATCCTTTACAACGTCCCAAAATAGGAATTACTCATAGAGCAGCTTCTCGTACCAAAATTTGATGTACTAGAGTCTGAACTCATGTGTGAAATCATTGGTCTCAGTGATCCTTGGTACCATGATATATACACCTACCTGAGAATAGGATTCCTTCCCACCGACATAACCCTGAACCTCAAAAAGAGCCTTTCTTGAAAGGTCATCCTATTTTGTCATCTTAGGAGATACCCTATACCATAGGAGCATCATAGGGACCCTTTTACATTACCTAAACACTGAGGAAGTCTTCATTGCTTTAACCAAGGTACACAACAACATTTGTGGTTCACACTCGAGTGACATGACTTTGGCTAAGAAATTGTTGAGGACATGATAGTATTGGCCTACAATGGAACGCGAAGCACATGACTATGTCAAAAGGTGTTTGCAATGTCAGCAACATGGGGACCTCATCCATGCACCAACTCAGGAGCTTAACCCAATTATCACACCTTGGCCCTTTTCACAATGGGGGATCGATCTCATTGGTAAAATCACCCCCACCTCATCCAATGGCCATAAATTTATCATCACCGCCATAAATTACCTCACGAAGTGGGTTAAAGCCATTCCCATGATCTAAATTATAGGAAATAAAATATCTAAGTTCATCTTGAATTACCTTATTTTCTGATACGATGTCCCTCAAGCCATTATCTCAAATAATGGGACACCTTTTAAAAACTAGGATGTTCATGACATGCCAAAAATTCAATATCCAACATCACTTTTCTACTCCATATTATCCCCAAGGCAATGGCCTAGCAGAAGCTACAAATAAAACCATCCTGAAAATCCTCAAGAAAACAGTCAATGATGTTGTTTGTGACTAGCATCTGTAATTGAATCTTGCCTTATGGGCCTACCACACACCAATAGGTGCCACCCCCTTCTCCTTGGTCTAGGGATGAGAAGCCATACTCCCTGTTGAGATCGACCTCCCATCCCTAAGAATATCATTGCAAAATCTCATTATAGATGAAGAATACTAGGTCTCATGACTGAATGAGCTAGAGCTAATGGATGAGCAATGTATGGATGCCTTTAATCACTTACAAGTCTATCAGAACCACCTCAACTGAAGCTACAAAAATAAAATCAGGAGGCGAACCTTCCAAGTCGGTGAGCTAGTACTAAAGGAAAATAAGAAGAGTGTGCCAAATCTAGAGAGTAAGGGAAAATTTGATCCCAACTAGTTGGGACCATTCATCATCATCGTGAGCTACAAATCAGGAGCCTACCAGCTATCAGCACCTAAAGGGGAACCTCTACAAGAGCCCATGAATAGATCCCATCTCAAAAAGTTTCATGCTTGGATCTTTTAAGGGTAAAACAAAAAATTAAAAAAAAAGTCAAAAAAATATCAAAATCCAAAATAATCAGAAAAAGGATTGAAAAATAGTAAAGAGAAAAATCATCCTCTAGTGAAAACCACTTCGGTGATGCTTTGGGCAAGCACCTTGGTGAGAACCAAGAAAATAGACACCTTGCGTAAATAAGCACTCTTCATCCACCGGGATCTCTGCAATTGACCCCGCAACACTCATTTATCCATTGCCTTTCATCCCCCTCATCCTTCCATTCATCCATCCACTTACGTATCATAGCTTGATCTTGTGTTTGTATCATGTTCCACCCTAGTACTACTTAGCACATTCTTAAGGTTAGTTTGTCTTGCCTATATCGAAGTAGTATATCACATCACATTGGGGGCATGTTATTTTACCCGCATCAGATCAAACTAATGTAAATTCTTGTGATATTCCTTAAAATAAAAAAATCCAAGACAATTCAAAAAATCCAAAAATATTAGAAAATCCAAAAATCCAAAACATGTCAGAAATCCAAAAAATGAAAAGTGGAGCCATCTTGTTGAACTACGTCATCTTTGAGCTTGAACATAGGCAAGGTGGATCTTTGATCAGCCCCCAAGACACATTAGGTTAGTTCCTTAGAAGTCTGTTGCAATAAACTGGCAAGCCATTTGTCCATCTCATCATTAAATTAAGTTTGTGTTACTCGAACTACGTGGTCTTTGCGTGTGTAACGTACACAAGGATAATATGTTGATCATCTCCCAATACCCCTAGGATAGGTTTTTCAATTAGGTTCTTGGTCAAAATCTTAGAAAATCCAAAAACATTGCAAAATTTGAAAATCAAAACATTCATAAAAAATCTCAAAATCCCAAAAACAACCTCACAACATTTCAAAATATCAAAAACATCCAAATATTTGAAAAAACCACCCATATCCATCTCTCTCTCACCTGAAATAATCTCATTCATAATAAATCAATCATCATTTTCATCCTTTGGTAAAGCAGTTAGAAGCAAGTCTAGTAGGTTCTAAAAGAGAAAGCTCAATCATCAAAGTCTTAAACCTAGGTTAGTAAGTAAGCAAGTTAATCAGCTCTTGGTATCAATAGCTTATCATCTAGTCAATCCAAAATCATTTGATAACAAGGGTATGTGCAGGATCATCATGGAAAAAATAGGCCCTTAAGTGGCAATAAAAAGACAAAAAATCAGAGTTAGACAACTTGACGTAAACATTTGAATAAGCTATCTATATTATTTCAAAAAAAATGTAAAAATAAAAGCTGTAGAAAATTGAATGTAGTTTCTAAACTACTAGACCTTATGGGTAGGTGCATGGAAATGGGTAGCCATTTCATGGACAACTTACTTTTTCATCCTGAAATAGCAAAAACATGAACACGTTATAGTAAAACGCGCTTGCATTATGGCTTGGTAATGACCGAGCCTACATTGAATTTATTTTTTTCTCTTTTTCTTATATCTTTCCTCTTGTTATCTTTCAGGGAAACTATATACATGAAATAAATATTTATATATGGACATTTACTTTCTTATACTTTAAGTTATATTTCATGTATATACTTTCAGGATGTTTGAGAGTGGTTTCAGATCTCTAGGAGTTATAATGCAAATTCTAGTTTTTGGAAGATCTTTAAAATTTCAGACTTAGTCAAATTTCAGTAATCAGGAGGTCAGATTTTAGTAGTCAACAAGTTCTATCATTTATCTCTCTCACTCTCTCCTTCTCTCTACTCTTTATCTCTCCACTCCCTCTCTCTCTCCCTTCCTCCTTCTCTCCCCTCTCTCTCTTCTAGTTTTTGGAAGATCTCACAAATTTCAAACTTAGTCAAATTTCAATAATCAGGAGGTCAAATTTTAGTAAAAAGAATTGTATTATTTCTCTCTCTATCTCACTCATTTTTATCCCTTACACTCTAGACCTCTCTCTCACTATCTCTATCCCTTTTTTTGACTCTCTCTCTCTATCTCTCTCTCCTTTTCCCTCTAATTATCTCTACCTCACTTATCTCTCCCTCTCTCCCACCTTCCCTCTCTACTTGTCTCTATCTCCCTCCCCCCTCTCTCTCTACCTACCTACCTTTCCCTCAATCACGCCCTACCCCTCTCTCTATTTCTCTCTAGCAAACCTCTCTCTCACCTCCCTCTCTCTCTGTCCATACTTCTCTCTCCCTCTCTTCTTCCCTATCTACTCTTTATCTCCCATCTCTCTTTACCTACCTCTACATCCATCAAACCTTACCACTCTCTCTACACCTCTCTCCCTCCCTCTCTCATTCCCTCTCTACTTGTCTCTATCTCACCTCTCTCTCTACCTCTCCCATCTCTACTTATCTTTATCTTCTCTCTCCCTCTCTCTACCTACCTCTCCTTCAAACACTCTTTATTTCTCTCTATCTCACCTCTCTCTCCCTCACTACATCTCTCTCCCTCTCTCCCTCCCTCTCTACCTAGCTCTCCATCCATCACAACCTACCACTCTCTCCATTACTCTCTATCTAACCTCCCACTCTCTCCATCCATACCTCTCCCTCTCCTTCCCTCTCTACTCTCTACCTCCCTAATCCTTCTCTACCTACTTCTCCATCCATCACTCCCTAAAATTCTCTCTACACCTCTCTATATTTATTCTCTCCCCCCCTCCCTCATTCCCTCTCTACTCTCTCTCTACCTCTCCTTCCCTCTCTAATTATCTTTATCTCCCCTATCCCTCTCTCTCTCTCAATAGATGTCTCCCTCCCTACCTTTTCCCCTATCTACTCTCTATCTCTCCTCTCCCTCCCTCTACCTCTCTCTCTCACTCTGTCTCACTCCTCCCTTACCCTCTTTCTCTCTCACTCTCTCCTCTTTATCTCACCATTCTCTCTTTCCCTCTTTGTAACTCTCAACTTCTCTATATGTCACCATTCTCTCTCTACATATCTTTATCTCACCTATCCCTCTTTACCTCTCCCTTCCTCCCCTCTCACACACCCTCCCTCCTTCCTTCCCTCTATCTCCATCTCTCTCTACTTCTCTCTATCTCACCTATCCCTCTCTAGTTGCATATCCCTCCATCACTCCCTACCACACTCTCTCTATTGCTGTCTATCTCACCTCTCTCTCACCTCCCTCTCTCCCCCTCCATACCTCTCCCTCTAATTCCCTCTCTACTCTCTATCTCCCTAATACCTCTCTACCTACCTCTCCATCCATCCCTCCCCACCACTCTCTCTATACCTCTCTATATCGATTCTCTCCCTCCCTTATTATCTCTCTACTTCTCTCTACCTCTATGTCTTTCTCTAATTATCTTTATCTCCCCTAGCCCTCTCTCTCTCTCACTATATATCTCTCTCCCTACCTTTTCCCCTATCTACTCTCTATCTCTCCTCTCCCTCCCTCTACCTCTCTCTCTCACTCTCTCTCACTCCTCCCTCACCCTCTTTCTCTCTCGCTCTCTCCTCTCTATCTCACCATTCTCTCTTTCCCTCTCTATAACTCTCTCCTTCTCTATATGTCACCATTCTCTCTACTTATCTTTATCTCACATATCCCTCTTTACCTCTCCCTTCCTCCCCTCTCTTGCCCACCCTCCCTCCTTCCCTCTATCTCTATCTCTCTCTACTTCTCTCTATCTCACCTATCCCTCTCTACCTGCATATCCCTCTATCCCTCCCTACCAAACTCTCTTTATTTCTCTCTATCTCACCTCTCTCTCACCTCCCTCTCTCTCCCTCCATACCTCTCCCTCCATCTATACTTCCTTATCTACTCTTTATCTCTCATGTATCTCTACCTATCCTTCCCTCTCTACTTATCTTTATCTCCTCTTTCCCTCCCAAACTCTCTCTCTCTCCCCAATCCCTCCCTCCCCCTATGAGGGTTGAGAGTGTAAGGTTTAGTGTTTAAGGTATAGGGTTGAGGTTATAGGGTTAATTTCATAGGGAATAAGGTTTAGGGTTTAGGATATAGGTATAAAGTTGAGGGTATATGGTATAGGGATTATGGATGAGGGTTTAGGGTTTAAGGTATAGGGTTGAGGGTTGAGGGATAGTGTTTAGGGTTGAGGGTATAAGGTTAAGTGTATAGGGTATATGGATTATGGTTTAGGATATTGGGTATATAGTTGAGGGTATTGGGTTGAGGATATTAGGTTTAGGGTTGATGGTTTAGGTTTTAGGATTTATGTACAAGTTTAAGAGTTGAGGGTTGAGGTATAATGTTCAGGGTTCAGGTTATGAGGTTAAGTGTATAGGGTATAGGGATTAGGGTTTAGGTTGTAGGGTTAAGGGTATAAGGTATAGGGTTAAGACTTGAGATTTTAGGGTTTTTTTGTTTAAGTATAGGGTTGAGGGATAACGTTTATGGTTTAGGGTATAAGGTTGAGGATGTAGGGTAAAGAGATGAGGCTTGAGGGTTGAGGGATAGTGTTCAAGGTTGAGGGTATAGGGATTAGGGTTTAGAATAATGGGTATAGGGTTGAGGGCATAGAGCTAAGTGTATAGGGTATAGGGATGAGGGTTTAGAATAATTGGTATAGGGTTGAGGGTATTGGGTTTCAAATTAAGGTTTAGGGTTTACGTTTTAGTGTACAAGGTTGAATGTAGGGTTTAGGGTTTAAGTATAGGGTTTGGGGATGATGTTCAAGGCTTAGGTTATAAGGTTGAGTGTATAGGGTATACGGATGAGGGTTGAACTTGTAGGGTTGAGGTATAGTGCTGAAGGTTGGGGGTGTAGGGTTAACTATATAGAGTATAGGGATTAGGGATTAAAATATTAGGTATAGGGTTAAGGGTATTGGGTTTAGGGTATTGGGTTTAAGGTTTAGGGTACAAGGTTTACTGTAGGATTTAGTGTTTAATTATACGGTTCAAGGTTCAAGGATAATGTTTAGGGTTTAGGGTATAGGGTATAGGGATGAGGATTGAGAGTGTAGGGTTTATGGTTTATGGTTTCAGGTATAGGGTTGAAGGTATAAGGTTAAGTTTATAGGGTATAGGGATTAGGGTTTAGGATATTAGGTATAGAGTTGATGGAATTGGGTTGAAGGTTTAAGGTTAAGTTTATAGGGTATAGGGATTAGAGTTTAGGGGAAAGAGAGAGAGACCTGAGAGAGGGTGAAATTGGCAACGTAACTTGCCCTGTTTGAAAAACTGGGTCCAAGAAATGGGGTCTCTAGGTGATTTACTTCATCGTGAGACCCCATTTCTTGGACCCATTTTTTCAAACAGGACAATT
>CM021105.1:170465075-170611499 GCA_007115665.2 Sequoiadendron giganteum
CCATTTTGTCAAACAGGGCAAGTTAGGTTGCCAATTTCACCGATTTGGCAAGCTAGTGGGCCCACTAGCTTGCTAATTCAATGAAATTGGTAATATAGTTGCCAATTTCACCCTCTCTCAAGTCTCTCTCTCTCCCCCCTAAACCCTAATCCCTATACCCTATAAACTTAACCTTAAACCTTCAACCCAATGCCATCAACTCTATACCTAATATCCTAAACCCTAATCCCTATACCCTATAAACTTAACCTTATACCTTCAACCCTATACCTTAAACCATAAACCCTACACTCTCAATCCTCATCCCTATACCCTATACCCTAAACCCTAAACATTATCCCTGAACCCTGAACCCTATAATTAAACACTAAATCCTACATTAAACCTTGTACCCTAAACCTTAAACCCTCAACCCTATACCAAACATTCTAATCCCTAATCCCTATACTCTATACAGTTAACCCTACACCCCCAACCTTGAATAATATACCTCAACCCTACACGTTCAGCCCTCATCCTTATACCCTATACGTTCAAACTTATAACCTAAGCCTTGAACATCATCCCCCAACCCTATAATTAAACCCTAAACCCTACATTCAACCTTGTACCCTAAACCTCAATCTGAAACCCAATACCCTCAACCGTATACCCATTATTCTAAACCCTAATCCCTATACCCTATACACTTAGCCCTATACCCTCAACCCTATACCCATTATTCTAAACCCTAATCTCTATACCCTATACACTTAGCCATATACCCTCAACCTTGAACACTGTCCCTCAACCCTCAAGCCTCATCTCTTTACCCTACATCCTCAACCTTATACCCTAAACCATAAACATTATCCCTCAACCCTATACTTAAATAGAAAACCCTACAATCTCAAGTCTTAACCCTATACCTTATACCCTTAACCCTACAACCTAAACCCTAATCCCTATACCCTATACACTTAACCTCATACCCTTAACCCTGAACATTATACCTCAACCCTCAACCCTTAAACTTGTACATAAATCCTAAAACCTAAACCATCAACCCTAAACCTAATATCCTCAACCCATACCCTCAACTATATACCAAATATCCTAAACCATAATCCATATACCCTATACACTTAACCTTATACCCTCAACCCTAAACACTATCCCTCAACCCTCAACCCTCAACCCTATACCTTAAACCCTAAACCCTCATCCATCATCCCTATACCATATACCCTCAACTTTATACCTAATATCCTAAACCCTAAACCTTATTCCCTATACAATTAACCCTATAACCTCAACCCTATACCTTAAACACTAAACCTTACACTCTCAACCCTCATAGGGGGAGAGAGAAATAGGGGGAGGGAGGGATTGGGGAGAGAGAGAGAGGTTGGGAGAGGTAGAGATACATGAGAGATAAAGAGTAGATAAGTAAGTATAGATGGAGGGAGAGGTATGGAGGGAGAGAGAGGGAGGTGAGAGAGAGGTGAGATAGAGAGAAATAAAGAGAGTTTGGTAGGGAGTGATAGAGGGATATGTAGGTAGAGAGGGATAGGTGAGATAGAGAGAAGTAGAGAGAGATAGAGATAGAGGGAAGGAGGGAGGGTGGGAGAGCGAGGGGAGGAAGGGAGAGGTAAAGAGGGATAGGTGAGATAAAGATAAGTAGATAGAGAATGCTGACATATAGAGAAGGAGAGAGTTATAGAGAGGGAAAGATAGAATGGTGAGATAGAGAGGAGAGAGTGAGAGATAAACAGGGTGAGGGAGGAGTGAGAGAGAGAGAGAGGTAGAGGGTGAGGGAGGAGCGAGAGAGAGTGAGAGAGAGAGGTAGAGGGGGGAGAGGAGAGATAGAGAGTAGATAGGGGAAAAGGTAGGGAGAGAGATATCTAGTGAGAGAGAGAGAGGGCTTGGGGAGATAAAGATAATTAGAGAAAGACAAAGAGGTAGAGAGAAGTAGAGAGAGAATAAGGGAGGGAGAGAATCAATATAGAGAGGTATAGAGAGAGTGGTGGGGAGTGATGGATGGAGAGGTAGGTAGAGAGGTATTAGGGAGATAAAGAGTAGAGAGGGAAGTAGAGGGGGAGGTATGGAGGGGGAGAGAGGGAGGTGAGAGAGAGGCGAGATAGAGAGAAATAGAGAGAGTGTGGTAGGGAGTGATGGAGGGATATGCAGCTAGAGAGGGATAGGTGAGATAGAGAGAAGTAGAGAGAGATAGAGATAGAGGGAAGGAGGGAGGGTGGGTGAGAGAGGGGAGGAAGGGATAGGTAAAGAGGGATAGGTGAGATAAAGATATGTAGAGAGAATGGTGACATATAGAGAAGTGGAGAGTTATAAAGAGGGAAAGAGAGTGGTGAGATAAAGAGGAGAGTGTGAGAGAGAAAGAAGGTAAGGGAGGAGTGAGAGTGAGTGAGAGAGAGAGGTAGAGGGAGGGAGAGGAGATATAGAGAGTAGATACGGAAAAGGTAGGGAGGGAGAAATCTAGTGAGAGAGAGAGAGGTATAGGGGAGATAAAGATAATTAGAGAGGGAAGGAGAGGTAGAGAGAGAGTAGAGAGGGAATGAGGGAGGGAGGGAGAGAAGAAATATAGAGAGGTGTAGAGAGTATGTTAGGGAGTGATGGATGGAGAATTAGGTAGAGAAGTATTAGGGAGGTAGAGAGTAGAGAGGGAAGGAGAGGGAGAGGTATGGATGGAGAGAGTGGGAGGTTAGCTAGAGAGTAATGGAGAGAGAGTGGTAGGTTGTGATGGATGGAGAGCTAGGTAGAGAGGGAGGGAGAGAGGGAGAGAGATGTAGTGAGGGAGAGAGAGGTGAGATATAGATAAATAAAGAGTGTTTGAAGGAGAGGTAGGTAGAGAGAGGGAGAGAGGAGATAAAGATAAATAGAGATGGAAGGAGAGGTAGAGAGAGAGGTGAGATAGAGAGAAGTAGAGAGGGAATGAGGGAGGGAGGGAGAGAGGCGTAGAGAGAGTGGTAAGGTTTTATGGATGTAGAGGTAGGTAAAGAGAGATGGGAGATAGAGAGTAGATAGGGAAGAAGAGAGGGAGAGATAAGTATGGAGGGAGAAAGAGGGAGGTCAGAGAGAGGTTAGCTAGAGAGAAATAGAGAGAGTGGTAGGGCATGATGGAGGGAGAGGTAGGTAGGTAGAGAGAGAGAGGGGGGGGAGGGAGATAGAGATAAGTAGAGAGGGAAGGTGGGGGAGAGGGAGAGATAAGTGAGGTAGAGAGAATTAGAGGGAAAAGGAGAGAGAGATAGAGAGAGATATTTCTTGAGATCAAGGGAGAGAGAGTTAGAAAAAGGGATAGAGATAGTGAGAGAGAGGTCTAGAGTGTATGGGATAAAAATGAGTGAGATAGAGAGAGAAATAATACAATTTTTTGATTACTGAAATTTGACCTCCTGATTATTGAAATTTGACTAAGTTTTAAATTTGTGAGATCTTCCAAAAACTAGAAGAGAGAGAGGGGAGAGAGGGAGGAAGGGAGAGAGAGAGGGAGTGGAGAGATAAAGAGTAGGGAGAAGGAGAGAGTGAGAGAGAAAGATTATAGAACTTGTTGACTACTAAAATCTGACCTCCTGATTACTGAAATTTGACCTCCTGATTATTGAAATTTGACTAAGTTTGAAATTTGTGAGATCTTCCAAAAACTAGAAGAGAGAGAGGGGAGAGAGGGAGGAAGGGAGAGAGAGAGGGAGTGGAGAGATAAAGAGTAGAGAGAAGGAGAGAGTGAGAGAGATAAATGATAGAACTTGTTGACTACTAAAATCTGACCTCCTGATTACTAAAATTTGACATGTTGATTACTGAAATTTGACTAAGTTTGAAATTTTAAAGATCTTCCAAAAACTAGAATTTGCATTATAACTCCTAGAGATCTAAATCCACTCTCAAACATCCTAAAAGTATATACATGAAATATAACTTAAAGTATAAGAAAGTAAATAGGAGGAAAGAGATAAGAAAAAGAGAAAAAAATAAATTCAATGTAGACCAAAACGTGAGCGCATTATAATGCACTCGCGTTTTGTCAATAAATTTACAAAACGCAAAAAATGCATTCACAAAACACGTCAAAACTAAGATATAACGCGAGCGCGTTATAACGCGCGCACGATATAACACTAGCGCGTTATAACACTAGCGCGTTATAACGCGAGCGCGTTATAACGCGAGCGCGTTATAACGCGAGCGCGTTATATCTTGCTTTGGGAATTCCCGAGCCTTAGGCTTGGTATTTGACTTGGAATACCAACCCAAAGGCTTGGAGGGCATTCCCAATGACCAGAGACGTGTTTATAAAAAATCTTCCATATTTCACTTAATTGAGTTCATGCTCACCGTCAGGATTGCACATGGTTCAATATCAAAAAAATCAAGAACATGGGTAATGTTGGGTTCTCTCTTAGCTATACAAAAATGTAATTTTTTTCACTTTCTGAAAATATTAGGCCTTTCATCCATAATTTATTTTATTTGTATGTCTTTTTTTTGCCAAAAAGTAGTGTTTGGTAATTTTTTCATTATAAATTAACCGTTAATCAATTTTTCAAATAAATTATTTTTTAGAAACTAGACTCAATTCTACAAATTTTAAAAAATAAATAAAAATAAATTCAATTAGTTTCCAAATTTTGTAGGGGTAGCACGGCCAAAATTCTATTTTTCAGGAAATGTCCAGTTCGAAAACTAGTAAAAAATTAAATATTCATTAAAAAATTATCAGAAAAATCGTGCATCAACTACATACTATTAGCTAACTTTTGACCATTGTGATTTTAAAAATACTAGAAAAAAGTTCACCGTACGAGGGTCATACAAGAGTTGCTATGCTATGTTTTTCTGACAAAAATAACACCAATTTGTGTACGTCCCTCATTTAAACCCCTTAATCTCAACCATTTTCAAAATAAATTAGTAGTTTAGAAAGTAGACTCAGAGAACTTGAATCATTCTTTTTGTTCCATCTCAAAATTTTGAGTGTAAGTATCCTCAATTTCATGTCCAAGGTCAGTATTTCCTGATTTTAGAAAAAGTTGTCCATTTAAGTCCCCTTTTTGGGAACCATCTTGGTGCACTTACTTTTTATTTTTAAAAAAAAATCTATTAGGTGAAAATTTGAAATTTCAATGCAGTAGTATTTAAATTTCAGGGTAAAAATAAGAAGTAGGTGTCTGTCTGACCACCCTAACCACAATAAAATGATAATATTTTTTTATAAGCTTTTAGATATAAGTAGAGGACTCATGTCCCGATGTGATGCATATTTTTTTATAATTTTTTTCCATTTAAATAATAATTATGAATTGTTAATTACAAATTTTGAAAAATATAAAAGCTCGTAACCACCTTAACTTGGTCAAAAATTCATGAAATTCAATTTTTTTTTTAATCCTATAGTATGCGAAGCATAGAATGTGATGCATGTTTGACATTCAAAAAATGTGATACCATTTGAAAGTTATAGATGTTTTTCAATGAGCCTATCAATCAGGACTTTATTCGTAATTCTAATAGAAAATGAATAATAATTATTTATTAAATTCAAAGTAAATCATAACTTATATTGGTGGAAAGCTGAGAATCGCCTCTAAAAACCCTTTTCGTTTCATCAGTTTTGGGTAAAAAAAAAGTCATCAGCCACATGGGCCATCATATGGCTTACATATCACCACTTTTTGGCCCATCATGATCCTGCACATACCCACAACATGTCTTAGGATGCATCCTTCCTACAATGGACATCAACATTAGGCATCATCGTAGTTTAGTCTTGGCTAGTGGTATGAAGAACATTAGCTTGTTTGTTTCCTTTATCTTGTCTTTTTGACTTATCTTATTTTGTGCTCATTCTAATGACCTCTCGATGATGTCTAAACATAACGATTTAGAGAGAAAGTAATGGGGCAATGATCATTATCTTTTTATCTATTGTGCTTATTGGATATTCTTGTAATATAACTTCATCATGTGTGCTTTTTTTGGTTTATAGGGAGGGTATTTTAGGTGTCTTGTTGACCACATAGAAAGGATTTCTTTTCTATGTTGTGGTCCAACATGTTTAGAATATCTGAGCTACATTCTGAATAAGGTTCCATATGTCAAGTATGAATAGGATTACTCCTATCTGATCGTCAAGTCAAATTCCATCACACTAGGTACAGTGCCATCTTGGGTCTTTATACCTTGATGCATCGTATCTATGTGTATTATCAAACATAAGGTAAATGGCCCTTTTAAAAATCCCAATTGCTTGAGTGTAGATCTTGAAATGCTTGATAGATCTTGACTTGAATTTTTTTCTTGAATCAAAACCCTACATCACAAATGTTAGCCCAAAAACACACATGATGCATGATGTTTGAATATTGATAATGGCTCCAAATTCTTGATGAATTGCTCTTCAATGCTCTTATGAACTCAAACTTTCTATTAAGAATGCTCATTAAACTTGCTATATTCTTGGATGATAAAATGAGTGAAAGAACCTTGTATTTATACTTATCCATACTTAATATCTCAAAATTATACCACAACAAGCCAACATATGAATTCATTAATTAGAGGAGGCTAAATCTTGCAAAGATTTGAAATTAAATCTCGAAAATAATTTAAGGGGGACTAAGATGCCCTAGGTAGCATCTTAGTCTTGAGGCTTGAAACTTAGGGCACAAACTCCAAAAAGGGGGCCATTTAAGGTGCTTTTGAAATTAGGGTCCCAAGACCTTTGGGGGAAAAATACGCCCTAGGTAGCATCTTAAGGCTGGTCCAGAAATTAGGGACACAACCAAAATCATTAAATTATCATTTACCCTTTGATGTTTTTCAGGATTAGCCATAAAAATATATAGTTTATCAAGCTTGTGGATACAAAATAGGACCAATTAAGACATAAACAAGGATAAATAAAGAAAGGAAGGCCTAAACAAGTATGAAAATGCAAGGGTATGCATTTTCCTACACTACAATTTTAACACATACACACAAAGATCTTGATTCATTCAAATTTATTACATCATTCCATCTAAAATAGAACTCTAAATATATCACCAGTCATGCAAACTTGAACTTTTTGTGAATAATTTTCATTGCATTGTACACCAACATCACTTATCAACACTATCTTTCTCACAAAATGAAGGTATTCAAATTTTTCAAGCAATGATGCTTAATAGTGTGACACTAACATCTCAACATTTCTTGATTGTGTTGGGAATTTTAAGCTACTTAGAGTCTTGAATTTAAATGGGAAAATTCTTTTTGAGGTACTAGAATGTGTGAAAAGAAATAATATTATTTTCTTCCTTGACATTTCTATATACTCAAAATGTATTGCTTGAGTGGATTGGTGAAATAAATTTCCTAGGAAATTTTATATATGCCTAAGAAGTTCAAAAATATTTGATGGATTGATACCCAAGGGAATATCAAACCTTGTTCCTTTATAGGTATTTAGAATAGATTAATATAAACAAACTATTTTTTGAAGATAATGAATTCTTAAAGTTGGAGATCTTTTTCAATTTGGTCAACCTCCATGAAATGTGGATACATATTCATCACAAGGCTAGTTTACAAGTAGAGAAGATGGGATCCTTGCCACATTGGTAAAGATGTGTAATTTGACAATAAACAACAATTTTCTGGGTCATTTTGTTAATCTTCCACCTCCATCAATTTTTTTGGCTATGAAGAGTCTTGAAAACCTAAAGCTAAAAGTATTTGCAATGCCAAATTGGATTTATGGATTCTCAAATTTGATGCAATTGGAGTTAGTGGAATACTATTGTGTTGAATACCTAGCACTAGAAATAATCCAATACTTAAATATTGAGGATTTTCATGTGGAAGGAGGAATAATGGGATAATGCTTCTAAAGAACGTAATTAAATTGTGATTACTGTGAGAAAACTAGTAAAATTGTGTTTCTAGCATTGGATTTTTTACAAAAGGAATTAATATTGTTATTGGAAATTTTGGTAGTTATATTATAAATATAATAACTAAGGAATTGAAATTAGAAACAAGGTAAAAGGTGTTCAAAATATAGTTTTATTAATTTAACATTAAATGGTATGGTCATTATTTTATACATAACTTTTTTTTTTTGCTAATTTTGATATTAAAGGGATAAGGGGGACTATGGTGAAACCTATTCTATGTGTGATGAAATAAGTTTTAATTTTGACAATTGTGTTCAATACTAGTGCTCAATGTTTTTCATGAGAATAATAAATCATTTCGGTAGGAATAAAAAATAATCTGGGAAGTAGATATAAAGACTATATACATAGTCTAAATCATTATACACCTATGAAATACCAATCATGTATAGTGAAAAATCATTATACACCTATGAAAGATTAGTGTGGCATGTGGACGCCCTCACAGTGCACTAGTGTCTAGAAAAATCATGCTAAAAAATGGTGGGAACGGGGAAAACACAAGGGTTAATGTAAAGCTAACACACAAAGATAGTTGCTAAAAAAGGGTCTTGAGCATCTTCATGGAAAAAATATTGATGCAAAGGATAAAATGAGCCTACATGAATACTAAGGGAGTGGACACTAAAGTGGATGCAAAAATGTAGGTGAAATTACCATAGTGTGCAATATTATGACACTACAAATCTAAATTCCTTTTAGGGTTGGAAATTGTTTTTTGTTGAAATAAAATGATGTAGTTCTAGCTAACTAGGAAAATGTACTATTTTGAGATGAAAATAGATAAAGTAGAAACTGATAACCAAAATTTAGGACCAAAAATGAGCAACATAGAGATTGGTGAACTTGTGATTTAAATTTGACCAAGATATAGGTGGAAAATGGTACCAAGGGAACCCTAGAATAGGGATCTAAAATCCAAAAATAACTTCACAAGCCTCAAGTCCCTAGGCTATGGCTTCTTCCTTCTCAATCTCATTATTGAATCTTCATCTATCACTAAAATAATGGAGTTTTTGGATCTTTTCAATTTTAGGGATTTAATCTTCTTCCAATCCTCTTTATATCTGCAACGTACAAATTCAAAAGGAGAGTATGGGTTGTTCCATATATGGGCTTACCTCAATCAAACCCCATGTTGGTATTTTTACCTCGACAATGGAAGAATTTATGATAAAAAGAACTTATCCTTTGAAGGGATATAGGCTAAATTATAATGAAGTTATGAATTGACATGTTGAAAATCACCACTAAGATCTAATCTCCTTGATGGACTGAATTCATGCTCATCACCTTCAAGGATCAATTTTTTCTTTATTTGGATTGATTTGATCACTTGCAAGTGTTAATACTCACAAAATAAATGATCACAAAATATGAATAAACTTGCAGAAAAATATGATGAAGGATTGACATGATGCTTGACTAAAAATAATGTTGCAATAATGTTGATAAATTTTCTCTTGGTTGTCCTTGACTAATTTTGATCTTCAATTTGCTCAATAATTTCCCTTCATGCTTCATATTATTAATTAAAATTATGAAAATACTATGTATTTATATGAAATTCTTCTAATTTCCTATAAAATTAAATCCCAATGGACAACAATTAGGATACGAATTTCAAATAATAAATTGGCAACAGTAAAATATTTAAATTTGGGGTCATTTTTAGAGAACAAGGGTGCAAGGTGCCCTAGTCTAGATCCCACTTTTTTGGGATCCAAAGTGTCGACGAAAAAATATCAAATGGATACTTTGATCTTGCATATTTGATTTTTCAGTAAATGTTTAAAATGGACCATGGAATGCATAATTCAGTAAATTTAGGTGCATAATTAAATCCAAGCACATAGGAGGGAAAAAATTTGAGTGCAAAATTTTGAAAGGAGACAATTTATAATGCTATAAATACTTAGACCTAAAAATAAAAATGATCACATAAATAAAAATGAAAAATTACAGAAGCGGGTACAAATCTAAGATGTGTAGACATAGGAATATTTGTGATATAAATTTAAGGCTGAAATGGAGGGACGAGGGTGTGAACCACCCTAAATTGGGTTTTCTGGGATGATAAAAAATCCAAAGAAGTTGTCAGTCTAATCTAGGCTTTTCTATAACTTGTTGTTGACAAAAAATGATAGATCTGACCTACACACATAGAAAGAGGGGAAAGGTTATGTTGTATAGGTGCTTGCCTAGGCCAAACCCCAATGTTGGTGTTTCCACCTCCACAACAATAAATGATGATATTATAAATCGCATCCCCTCATGGTGGTAGCTAGAAAAATAAATAATAAATTATTCTAATAAATTTAATGGCATAAGACAATGGTACCTTAATCATGAAACCCTTATTGAAGTGATGTCACATTATATGTTTCCACAAAGAACTGATATTGAATTATTGAGTTTCCTTGAATACTTGCAATGGTCAATTGCATAACACGGTAGATTTTTATAGCTATCATGTAGAGAAGAGATGGCATGTATCTTCACAAGTAGAGAATAATGGTGCATGATTCAACATAGTAGTTTGTAGTTATTCAAATTAGAAGGAAAAATTATTTGTATATGTATCCCAATTGATATTTTTTCGACATTGGCTAACTTGGGGTCATTTTAAAACACTCCAGGCCAACACTCAATTTTTAATAAATTATCCAATGTATGGGTAGAGAGCCATCTTTACCATATATCATATAAACCATATTGAAACCTCTACACAAAACCAAAGTGGTGAGAGGATTTTCAATTGAATTTCTGATCCATTGTCACAAGAGAGGTCTTTCAAGACCATTATTAGAAGCATAAACATTAATAAAACTAAAATAATGATTTTCACTATTAAAGAGGGTAATCACCTATTTGATGGGGTCATAACTATGATAAACCAAATGTGAGTGTCACTCAGGAGAGAGAAAATTGACAACTCATCTATTGCATATGTCATGATTGCTACAAAAAATGAGTTGTCTAACAAAATAACATAACAAGCAACACCGAGAAAAAAGATAGTGATCTTAACCTCTTACAAGCAAAGGATATTCAAAGCTACAATTATTTTACGAGCATCCCTCATAACATACTTCTTTGGGAGGTTTGGAAGACCTAAAACATTCCAAAAATCAAAATTCATTGATAAGAATCAAGAGGCATGTCATAACTATCCAACTCATTGAGATTGGAGTAGTAATTTTGTAAAAAAATCCTCTTGAAAAAACTACCTAATTGAAAGTTGAGAATTTGTAATCTTCTTTTTTGACAACAAACTATCTTTCATCCAATCCTTTTGGTGAACTATTAGATCAATGCAAGACCACATGAGAGAAAGGAGAATGACAAGAATTCTTTAACTAAAAAGATAACAAACACTAGTTGTGGCACTCTAGAAAAATTAGGCCAAGTCGAAGGCTTATCAATAGATGGAGCCATCTCTTTCCTCTTTTCCAAGGAGTTTAAGGACCTACCAACTTACAACTTAGAGGCTAGGCTACTCATAGAGTCTAAATTTTTTGGATTGAGCTCCACCATTACTAAGGTTTTTATGATTTATGATTGTAGTCCACCCTTCATCATTTTTAGAAGGGGGAGCCTTAGTAGGCTAAATAAAAGGATTATTGTGAGTGATACTAATGGAAAAACCTTAATCATGTGATCAAATGATTGACACCAAAAGAAAGTGTTTGGCAACTTGAGATAAAGGACATGCTACATGCAATGCAAATGACCAATTTCAATATCCACAATGTCTTTCAAATCTTTAGAGAGATCAAGATCAACAAAAACACATTTTCATAGATAAGCTAAGAAATATCTATGAGCCTCAATATAAATGAACTTACTAAGTGAGCCAACATTTGTGCTCAAAAAATTCTACCAAGGTAGGGGCAAACCTAGGAATTCTATCCAAACTAAAAAATATAGGGTCTTTAAATTAGAAACTAAAAATTCTTGAGTTCAAAGTTGAAAAACCAAAAGGGACACATGGACATACAAAGGGCCATGCATAAGAATAGCCTCTACATGGCTAACTTTAGTATAATGAAAAGGAAGAAAATACATAGTGAGATTTGAGATGGCATCAAGATGGATTCAATGTTTTTTTATCTGCTCTCTAAACATAATTTTAAATAGAGTTCTTTCAACACAATAGCTTATTAAAGTAAAATATTCAAGCTACTTATAAACAATATCAAACTCTAAAATTAGTAACACAATCTCTACAAGAGAATCCAAATATCTAAATAAAATTTAAGACTCACTTGTTCAAAGAAACTATTGTCTAAAACCACTAAACCATTAACTAACTTTATCCACTTAAAGCATTTTCCTTTATATTTTTTCTTCGTAATTCACTGTAACTTAAAATATTGTTGTCTTACTAAAGTTAACTGCAACAAACCAGAAACACGTATCTGCTCCAAGATTTCTTAAGTGCTTTACTCTTTTCTTTTCTAAATAGAAAACCGCTAACAATACGATTTCGAAAGTAAGGAATAAAACTAATAAAAGATATTCCATAACAAAGTAAACGTAAGTACGGTATTACGTTGACGGAAAGGAACGCACTGCATTTTCACCATTTTTTTTAAAAACGACGTCCTGTACTGTTCCCTGTCTTTAGTCTTCATCCATTCCTGTGTAAGTCAGGGGATCGAATTACGATGGTTTCTCACAATGGTAGAAATGCTGGTATCTGATTTTTTCTTGAAGTTTGTGGTCGATAGATTCTGGGCAGCTAATTCATAGCCAACATTCTAGACATTTTTATATATTCAGCTCATAAGAGCTTTCTGCAATTATATTGATTCGCATTGTTATTGTGAATCTCCCTGTTGAGTGCAATTATACCTATGATTTCTGATCTAACTCCACCTCAACAGCTTAAGAAAGCAAGAAAAAATCCCAAAATATAAAAGCTTATTTCAAACAGCATTTTTTCTGTTTTTCTTTAGGAAATTTTAGCCTGAATATTAACTTATTCTCGTTTGAATTATTTGGCTGCGTAAAAAGCCGACATTTGCACAAACGCTTCTTATAGGACAAATTATATAAAGTAAAGAGTTAAATCAGGAAGCCTATAAATTAGGTGAGCTCTACAGTCCACATTCAATAAGCTTGAAAAAAACAATAATAGCTGAATGTATAAAGAATTCTGAAGGGCTTGAGTTTAATTATCGAGGATAATGATGTATGATCAAGATATCATTTTTTTGAGGTATGAATTTTATTTTTGGATATATGCGAAGTGTTAAGGGTTAGGTTTGATTTTGTATGACTTTTATGAAATGAATATTTTTATATATGGTAGTGAGAAGGTTCGATCTTTTAGTGACTTTTATCGAATGGATTCTTTTAGATATTTCACTTTAGCTAAAGGAGATATAGTGAAAGTTCGGTTAGATCTTTGGATGATTTTGACAAGACAGAAACTTTAATTATGATAATTTAATCAAAAGACATATGATAAGATTATATTCAAGGATTTTGAGGAATAAATCCTGTTAGTTGTCACAACTTAATTAAGAGAAACTTCTGATATAAATAACCTATTGTAAATAATTGATATGTTATAATGTGATTTTGTAAAAGAACAAGCAGCAAAGTCAAACCTCTGATCTTTGATTTTCAATAGTATTTATCAACTTAATGACTTTTTGTTAGTCTTACTTTGACTAATATCAAAAAATACAACTCATCAACTACCTAAACTTAATCATATAAACATACAATTGTTCATGATGTTGTAATCAATTAAAAGTAGATATTCCCATATTTGTATAATCCAATTGGTTCCATAAAAATAAAAGAATATAATAAATTTTGTTTTTGAAGTGATGAGATAGAAGTTTTCCATCAATCCAATGTCTGCAATTTATATAGAATAGATTTTCTAAAACTTCTATTGAAAATTATTCAGTCCAATAAGGCCTATCCCTTGCATCCGCCTTGTTTATACTGTCTGAAGTTTGAACACGGCATGTTCAGGATTAACTCAAGAATTTACCAGACAGGGCTTCAATTCTGGTTAATTAAAGTCAACATGGCTGTGAAGAGTCTTCTATTGAAATGAATGTAGATAAAAAGTTCAATCTTTCTTAGTTCTTGAGGCCAAGATGTTCTTGCTTTTTCTAGTTGGCTTCATTGCTATTTGGGAAGATTGATGTATAGAAGAAGAAGATTGTGCAACACCAAATGAGACAGTGTGGAAGTTGGGATGTGCAATGTGCCCATGCACCGAAGCTCCTCCTCCATTAATTGAACCAGCTGGACATGAACATCCTGTGCTGCCTTTTGAAGATCTATAGTTTCTGCACCCACTTGGACATGATGGGATCACTTGACCTCTGGGCTTTGATTGTAATACCATTACACCTTCACCTTGTTCCTCCAGAGCCCTTGCTGCCTTGGATGTTTGCCATGGAACAGATAATAGAATCACTGATACTGTTGCTAACATCATACACCAATTCCTCATCCTTCTATGCTTAAATTGAATCTTGATTATATTATATAATCCTTACAAGCTTTCAACTGAATCACAATAAATGCTAATTTGCCTCCACTGCAATAGTTTCAGTCTCTCCTTTACAATCTTTTTACCAAGACAGACGTGTTTCTGATCTAAGAGCTATTGGAAAGCTCTCAGGGAGAGAAAACGCAATCAACGTGAAATGCTCTTGGGAAATTGATTGAACAGCCCTGTCTTGTGCTTGACCATATATAACAACTTTAATGGTAGAGAGTTTTGACAGAGCAATTCACGTGGAAGACCATATAGAGAATTAAATTAGCACGGAAATTCAAGCGTAAAGGTATTTCAAGTTTAGTACGGCGCACGAAAAGATGAGGTAAGCAATGTACATGGTGAAATAATTTGGTCAGCGACCTTTCATAACATTGACTGTGATTAGTTTGACGGAGTCCATTGTGCGATGTCTATTGATTCTTCTTTCCAAGAAGCCACCAACTTAATTTAGTACATATTTTATTATGTCAAGATATTCACTTAGTGGCAGATTGACTTTTAAAGGAATGACTTTTCCTTGTGCATTCACGACTAAGACTAGAAACCAAAAATAATTATGGATGGCATTCTAACATGAATCAATGATGTGCAACTAAGGTGGAAATGATGCTGAAATGAGGTGGTCGCAATGTTCCTTAGGATACTCAAGAGATATGTGAAAAGAACATTCTTAGAAGTGAGGTGGTCGCAATCATTCCTTAGGACATTCAAGAGATATGTGAAAAGAACATTCTTAAAAATGAGGTGGTCGCAATCGTTCCCTAGGATACTCAAGAGATATGTGAAAAGAACATTCTTAGAAATGAGATGGTTGCAATCGTTTCCTAGGATACTCAAGAGATATGTGAACAAAACATTCTTAGATTGCAAACAAAAGTTTTATTTAATGTGCAATGAGTTCAACTTTATATAAGAGTAAGTGAATTAGGTCTTATATAAGTTATTTTTTGAATTAGGTCAAAGCATCGTAGATAATTAGGGTTCAAATGGATGTCGATTTAGTAGAACAAGATTATCATCAAATTCATTAAAAATCAATGAAAATTAATTGTTAAAGTAGTTTAGAAAGTTTGAGAGTAAGCGTAGAACATTTTCAAATTCATTATTTGATACCAAATGAGATGGTTCAGAAAAAAGATCTTGTCATCAATTTTGAATGATGGAAACAAAATCACTTTTTCGAAAGGAGACCCAAAGAGAATTATCTTCCTAATGTACTAGTATTTTTACATAGATGCTATATTTAATTCTTTATATAAATTTGATAGACACCTATTGATAATTTAGAAAAAAATTGGCTAGGGTTCTGTGGTGTTTGCGGTAACTCTTGGCCCCTCTTGCGTCATACTACGTTGTTAGCGTAGGAAACTCCTCTTTTCTTGTGTGTACAACCGTATTTAGTATGGTTTTTGTGTTTTAATATGCCTTCAACCGGCTCTAACCCAACAGTTCATGCTGGTGTTAGTAGTTCGTCGACTTTGCTCAATGGCTCCTCCTCCGAACAAACGACCCCAAAAATTTCTTCTAAAAGTCTTTCATGAGGTAAGTGTTTTGATTCACCGGCTGATGTGGTTTTTCCTTTACCAGACTTTGATTATGCTTGTCAATGGCTTGAGCAGCATACCCTTGTTGGGTATTTTGTTGGGAGGACTCCCCCTGAAAGTGTGCTTAAGGAGTGGATCAGCAAGGCTTGGGTCCCTTATGAGGTCCGCTTTGACATGGTCCAAAATTTAACCAAGGGTTTCTTTTTGTTCCACTTTGCAGAGGTCAATCATGTCCAGGCTATCTTAGCCCATGGTCCTTGGTATGTCCGGTCTTCTTTGTTAGTTTTCCAGGCATGGACTCGAGATTTTTTTGTCTCGGATGACACCAAGTTGCGGGTCCCGGTCTGGATTTAATTTCTTGGTTTACCCTTGCCTTGTGTGCCTTTTTTGAACCACATTGCATCCTCGATGGGGAAGGTTATTTGCATTGAGCTAGATAGGTTCTTTCAAGCCCGACCCTAGAAAAAAGTTTGTGTGGAAGTGGACCTTTCCAAAGATTTGAAAGACTCCATTGATATCCAAATTGGAGCTCTCCGGCATACCCAGAAGGTTACTTATTTTAATCTGTCGAACACGTGTTATAGGTGTCAGTTAATAGACCACAAGATCAAGGACTTCCCTTTGGTAGTGCCTCGTACACCTTCTCTGCCACGAGATGTTGAAAAGTCTCATCTGGTGGATGCTTCTACTACCAAACTTGATGAGATATGGACTACGGTTACAAACTAGAAGAATAAGTCCACTATTTTTGGGTCGGCCCCCAAGGCCTTCGAACCAATGAAAGCTATTTCAAACCCTTCAATGAAGGGGAAGGAAACTCCTGTTGGGGCTGATAATGTTCTATCATAGCCTAGGCGAAAGGCAACACCTCAGCCTGCTGCTATCATGATAGCACAACCGAATGCTTCTCCTCCCATGTCAGGAGCTCAAAGGTTATCTCGCAGCCCTTCTCCACCAAGGGAAGAAGGGGGATATGTTCAAGAAAAGTGGACATTTTCCTCTCCTTCTATCTAGATTGGGTCAATTCCACGAGAATTTTTGTAGAATTGTTTCTCTTCTTTGAATGAAGAGGAACCAGACTCCGCTAATATAGAGAAGTTTCATTCATGAATTTTCTCTCATGGAATGTTCGAGGTCTGACAGACCTCTCCAGAAAGTTTTTTGTAAGGGAGACCTTGAGTAAGTATTCTGGTATTGAAGTGCTTTGTCTCTAAGAAGTTAAAATTTATGGCTTTTTGCTTGCTTCGGCTTGTCGCTCTATTTGGCCAACTAGTAAAATGTTTTGCACTGCTCATGATGTTGGGTGTGGTGGAGTTGTCACCCTTTCATCCCCATGGTGGCACTCTTGTGTGGTCGACCACGGGTTTGATCCCACTCATCGGCTCATCTAGATCCTTCTCAACATTGATAATCATTCATTTGGGATTAGTAATGTCTATGCCTCTAATGATATTGTGGAATGCACTTTGCTTTGGCACTGGATTGCTAATTAATTGCCAGTTGCTACCTGGTTACTGTTTGGGGATTTCAATATGGTTAAGATGGTGTATGAAAAAGATGGAACCTTGCCATTCAGATGGGCGGCTGGCAAAAGGGAGGCATGGTTTTACATGTGCAATAAATTGGGGCTCTTTGATCCCAATATTGGTCGCCTCCATTCTCATTCTCTCTAGCACAATTGGTGTAATTAAAGGGCTGGTTCTAACAAAATATTTAAGCACCTTGATCGTGCCATGATCTCATCTAAATATTTTTTCTCTTTTGACAGTTCTTTTCTCTCGATTAAGCCGTTAGTGGATGTGACTTTTTCAGACCACTTCCCCATTGCTTTTCACATTGAATGGGAGATTCGACAGCCTCGCACGTGTAAAACTCATTTTTTTCTAAACAAATCTTTACTCTACCACATGCCTACCCTAGCCCACATTCGCAGAGTTTGGAATCTGGAGTGCAGGCTAGCTCATCATACAGGCTCGATTACTTGGTGGAATGATGTTATCACTCGCACGACTAGATTTTTGCATATTTGTGGGTGTCGACTGGCTATCTTTCATTGGTGGTCTTATGAGGCTACCACTACTGACCTCTGCTCAACTACTGAGGCTTTGGCGACCAACCCTTTTTCTCCATCATTACAAGACAAGGTGGTGGAATTAAGGCACAAAAAGGAAGTTGTAGACAATTATGCTACCAAAGGTGCGCAAATCAAATCCTAGTAACATTGGCTAAAAATTGGTGATCGTGCCTCCAAAGAGTTTTTTTTGGCTCTGTGTGGCAGGCACTCATCCCCGAGCACTAAAAAAATTAAATATGGCATTCAGGTGCTTTTTGAGCTTCTTGACATTCTCTAGGTCTTTGCGCATCATTATGAGTAGGTTTTCATTGCACACGAACCCACACCTATGTGATAGCAAGCCCTCTAGGATTGCCTTGTTGTGCCAATTAGGCTTTCCTTAGTCTAGAAGAATTTTTGTGAACAATTTTTAACAATTGAAGTTCTCAAAGAGGCTATCCATTCCATGGCTGATGACAAAGCCCCAGGGATTGATGAGTTCCCTTGCAAATTCTACAAAGCCCTTTGGGACTATGTTGGGCAAGATCTGTATCATGTTTACTTAGAGGATTTTCATGCTAATTCTCCAAGTAACTTAATAAACAAAGGCAATATAAAATTCATACCTAAGTTTGGTGATTTGGAGGACATTTTCAATTGGAGACCTATCACGCTTCTCAATGTCTCCTACAAAATCATCACCAAGGCTTTGGCTCTGAAGATCCGCCATCGTTTACCTCAGATTGTGCACATAGAGAAAATTGGGTTTATCAAATCCAAGTTTATTCTGGATAATGTTATTGTTGTTTGGGAAGGCATGAAATGGGCCAAGTGTTCAAACCAAAAAGCCATGTTTATCAAAATTGACTTTGCAAAGGCCTATGACCATATTGAATGCCTTTTATTCTTGCTATGTTGCAAGCTTTGGGTTTTGGGCCTAATTTCATTCAGGTTGCTTGTATCACCATTAATGGTCGTCAATCCTCTACCTTTGGACTTGTTCATTCCATTTAGCAAGGGTTGCTTCTTGGCCCCCCTTTGTATGTGCTTGCTACTGAAGGATTTGGCTACCTTCTAGCCAACGCAGTTTCCAAACAGTGTGTCAAGGGCATTTCTTTGCCTAACTCTCAGGCTTAGCTGGTTAATGACTATTTTGCTAATGACTCTTTCCTCACTCTCCTGGAGGAAGAAGAAAATATTAAAGTGGCCCTCGATTATCTTAACACCTTTTGTCTTGCTTCTGGCTCTGTCATTCAATGGCACAAATTTTCTTGCTATAGATAGTCTATCTTGCCTCCTCCTCCTTGGTTTCAGTAGTATGATTGGAAGTGGATTGGGCCAGGAGAAATTTTTTTAGTTCTTGGGCATTCCCTTTTCCTTCCAGGCATCCTTGACTAAGCTATGGCAAGCTGTGATTTCCAGAGTTGAGCACAAGCTTGCTTACTGGATTACCAAGCCTTTTTCTTTGGCGGGGAAATTCTAGGTGTGCTCTAGAGTTCTGGCAGCTACCCATGTTTACTACTCCTCTTGTTGGGCCCCTTTCAAAGTTGCCTACGGAAAGCTTGAAAAATTGCTTTGAGATTTTCTTGGGGGCCTCCCTAGAGATTTTGGAGGACTTGGGTTCCTCTCCACTCAATGGCAAGGGACAACTTTATGTGTTAAATGGATTATCCGTGCCCTTACTGGGGATGTGGCCTGGAAAATTCTTCTTAGGCATTATATTTAGTCAGGCTTTCCTATTCATAGACCCATCTAGAAGGGGAATTTCTTTCAAACACTTCTGGTCATAAAGGAGCCGATCCAAATTGTTGGTAATTTTTTGGCCAAAAGTATTTGGCAAGCCTGGGAGGTTGTCAAGCAATGGCTCCATTAGGTTGGATCTGGTATTCATGATGGGATTTTTCTCAACCAGTTGAATATTTGGTGGTCGCCTCTTTTTGCTTGCAATGGTCAGCCATTGGCTAAGTCACCATGGCTCAAGGTGCCCAGATTCCATAAGAAGGGTACCCAGACCCTGCAACATTTATTTCATAGACCCACAATGCGTATCATGTAGTGGGAAAATTTGCGTGCCCTCTACAGGCTTCATAACTAGGACTGTGCTACTTATGATGGTTTGGTGAATTCTATTCTTGTAGAGATGCTTCATAAGGCTAGAATTCATGGGACCAAACCTTGATGGAAAGACTAGAGGTGGTGTTTAGACACCCCTTTTAGTAATTACAAGCCTCGGCTTGGTTACAGGTGGCTTTCAATACACTTTCCTATGATTCAAAATTTGAACTAGAGGTGGCTTCTTCAATCTCTCGATCATGTCTAGCGTAAAATATTTGCTACCACTTGGTCTACAAGAGTTGAGCCGAAACTTTCCCACTTTGCTAGGTGTATTATTTTCCAAGGCTTTCCTGTGGGTTCTTGGCTTGTTCACTTGGGGGTCTAGGACCCTCATTGCCCATTTTGTGGGAAAGCTAAGACTTTTAAGCATCTTTTTATGGTTTTTTCCTAGAGCTCAGCAGCTTTAGACATGGATTCATGACTTCTTTCAGCCCTTTATGCCGAGGCCTTGTTTCCTGGCATATGGTTTTCCTAGGAGATTCACCCATAATTCTTGCTAAATTTACACAACTTTGGCACACTTTCAAAGTGGAAATCCTCTTCAATATCTGGAAAGATAGAAATGCCTACATATTTTTTCATTCTCAAATGGATATTAATGTTTCTTTATATGATAAAGCTATTATTTGTTCTAATGTGCTATGCTGCAAGTGCAAGCTAACAAAGTTGCGCTTGAGGTTGCTCACCTGCAAGTGCTGCTAGATCACTGGGGAAATGCCTCATGTACTATTTCTCAGGTGCCCGCTTTTCCCACCTCTTCTAATGGTCGGTCGCCTTCTCAGGGCCGACAGTGGAGTGTTTCTGCACATCCTCATTCTCAGCATCCTCTTCAGCGAGATTCTCACCCTCCTCAGCAAATCCGCTCTCCTCTACCGTGGGCTAGCCAAGGGTGGCCTTCTAGTGGTGCTTCAGGGAGCGGTAGTGGAAGTTTCGGGTGGCCCTCAGATGACCCTCCTACTTCTGGCTCTGGTTGTCTAGACACTAGTAATAAATTTATGCGTTTGGTGCTTGCAATCTCACCCCGACACGAGGATAAAGATAAAGAGAAGGAAAAATATGTTGACGATGGTTGGGGTTCTCCTCTCGATGTCATTCTAGACCCTACTAATGTATGGGGGAAGAACATGGATGGCAAAGACCCTCCTAGCTCTGTTGGCACTACTTTGGCTACTTAATGGCCTTTTTTATATGTTTTGTAATCATGGACTTCAAGGCTCGACCCATGTGACTAGTTAATTCTTTTGGTTTTTCTTGGTGCTACCCATATGACTCTCGAGGTGTTCCTTCTTACCACCCATTTTTTTTTGTGAATATGTAACTTTATCTTTATTTTAATATAGATAGTTTCCTATTCATCAAAAAAAATCTTAGATAAAATTTTATAAAATATGTATGCTAGTATTTATTTTATTAAAAAATAAATATAACCTATTAATTTTTCATTAAATTTTAGAACAATATTATTTTTATAGTATTTCTAACAATATTATTATAAATTAATTTTACAAAAACTTCAAGAAAATTATATTACAAAATTATTGTAATATTAGTTTTACAAAGAAGTTTGTGAAAATAAAGAAATTAAAATATAAATGTAAAGTAGGCACTTGCCAACTATATGGCCCTTTTTGTTTAACAAAAAAAATGTAATATTTTAATTTTTTATTCATCCATCCTTGACATTCTCATTGTTATTTAACATTATTATCACCAATATTCTTAAGAAAACTAAAACTCTACAATATTTTTTAAGTAAATAAAATTAAAAAAATCTTAATTTTTTATTGTTTTTTAGGTAGATGTATTTGAAACGTTTCTATTGATTTTATTTTATTATATAATTATTTAATAATTTTTTATAATTACTTAAAGAGTTATTTTTAATATTTATTTTATTACTTATGAGTCATTTTATATTACTTTAGTTATTCAAAAATTATTTTGTATGTGTGTGTGTTGTGTTTTGGTATTTATGTACACAAGAATTATTAATTTCTTATAGAATTTCCATCTATATAATAACTTTAAAGTAAATAAAATATGTATATTTTGAATAAAATTAAATATACAAATATAATATATTTCTACACTTTCCAAAGAAAAAATAATTAAATTAAGAGCTATTAGACAATGCTATTAAGGGGAAGAATGTTAATGTGTATAAAAAGTAATAATAATCAATATATATTTAAAAAATACTCTATAAAATGGGTCCTAAAGAAAGATTAAAAAATGGTCATTAGAGCATGTTCATGGGAAATGGTCGCAAAGTAGGAATGACCATTAGAGAAGTTGTGTTAAGAGGGTTGGCATTATTAAAAAAACATGACTAGAGGTGAAAAGGGCTAGTGCAGATGCAAGGTTAGTAGGATGATAAGATTGGGGTTACTTAGGTGTCCAACATGCCATAGGAGCGAACACAATCCTACTGGGCAGAAGGGGCCCGAATCATCAAAATTGCTAGGAGGCTCAAGCTAGGGACTATCTTTAGCCTAAGAATCAAGCTCGCATTTGGGTTCTGAACCTTGAGGTGTGATCTTAGCATCAAGAGCGTGATCAAAAGTCTCCCCCTAGGAAGCCATGGAAGTTTTTTAAGCCCCCCGTCAAGAAGCCTAGTTGGGGAGATTCGAATGGGAAGTTGAGGCAAACATAGAAATTATGGCAGCACAATTTAACCTTTGGTGGGGGATTTCTGCAACAAGCAATTTAGGGAAGCACCCAGTGGTTGGTGGACGGTTTAGATAGGGCCTCCACTATGCTGCAAAAGTAAAGACAAGTGAAGTAAATAGAGAGCAGAACTCAAGGGTTGAGAATTATGAGGTGTGGAAGGAAGTAGGTACACAGGAGAAGCCTAATGCGAGGAGAGACTGAGTAGTTTTTGGTAAATGGATTGTTATCAAAGAGTCGAGAAGAAATGGTAAGGTGATGGTCATCCCAAGTAAAACTATAAGAAACTCTATAGATATGTTGAAGGAGCGTGATTTCCTTGCAAAGTGGGGTGAAAGCGAATGTTCTACATAAAATAGGTGGATTGGTGAAGAAATAAATGGTGCAAAGAGGTATGCATTAATTTTTTAGCTTGTAACTTTCTTTTGATTATATGCTCATTGTCACATTTGAAGCAAATCATAATGTTGGAAACACTATTGCAAATGGGTAGAGTTGGGTTTTATATTAAAAAATGAGAGCCAAATTTCAATTCCTGTAGGCATGAAATGGATAGAATGAAAACATGGGTAAATTTGCACAACCTTTCGTCAGAATACTGGTATGAGGAGGTTCTAAGTCTAGTAGGGAATCAATTGGGAAATTTCATTCACCCTTGAAGGTAGTATTCTACCACAATCAAGGTTAGATAATTATCTAATTAAACTAGAAATAATGGGAAAAAAGAGACCTATGAGGTGCCCCTTTAAATTTGAGAATATGTGGCTAAAGGATCAAGACCTTATAAGGATAATAGATATAGTAGAAGGGATGGAAAATAGAGGGTCCAATATTTTTGGTGTTGTATCTAAATTGAAACATCTCGAGCAATGATTAAAGGAATGGAATAAGACCCATTTAAAAAAAAAAAATTGAATCCAAATATAGGTTGGAAGAAGAACTAACAACACTAAATGAAATGATTTATTATCATCAGGAATGAAAAGTGATAGACCTTATCTGAAGCAAAAGGATTTTCTCAAAGAAAATGAGGAGGTGCAAGAAAAACAAATATTCTAGAAATAGAAATTAAGGCAAGCTTGGATGTTAAAAGGGGATAAGAACACTAAGGGCCGAAGAGAAATCAGTAGAATTAAAAATTTAGGGAGCTGATGAGTCAAGCATTGAGACCCCATAAGAAATTTCCAAGGAAGTTGTCATTTACTTCAAAAATTTGTTAAATAATATGGAAGGGTCAAATCTCGCATCATAGAATGAACTATTTATGGTCATTCCTTGGTTGGTCAAAGAAGGATAGAATATGATGCTAATGAGTAAATTTATAGTAGAAAATATAAAGGCAATGACATTTTGGCTACTATAGTGACGCAAAAACTATCCCTTTTCCTCACTTAATTTGGAAATAATTAATATTAAAATGAGCCTAATGTTGCCTTGATTTAGTGTAAAAAATGTGTTTTACACATTCACATTAATTTTACGGCCCTTTTAAAATAAATGGACCTAATTGTGCCTTATTTACAGTGTTGTAGAGTGTATCTTTATAGTTTCACACTAATCTAGGGCTTTATTAATTAATTGGGGTTATGTATGCCTTATTTGGTCTTATTTTACATCCACAAGCCATATTAAATGCATCTTTTTGAGGATAATCTTGACACTTAACAAATGACTAATCATAATTCATGTTTTTGGGTTGTGTGTTCGAGATCTAACACCACCTGGGTGTATGAGTCCCACCTAGGTCTTGGGACCTAATTTCAAATTTCACATTAAACAAGACACTTTTTGGGGTTTTTTTCCCATGTTTAAGACACTGGGACTCATACACCCAAGGTGGTGTATGAATCCCACTTTAACTAGGACCTAATTTAAATCAAATTATTTTTAGGATTTTATTATCCTAGATTTGATGTCAACTTGTAGTGTTGTAATTTTAGAAAATTTGGCATAAACAAGTATAAATACAAGGTTATTTTACATAGTTTCATCCTATAATTTCATAAGCAATCAAGAGTACTTTCACAAGAGCTTTCAATAGAATTTTGAAGGCATTGAAGGGAAGATTTATATAAGATTATTGGAGAAATCAAGAGTCATTCCATCATGTCAAAGATTTAGTGCATCATGCATGTGGTTTTGAGCTAATGTTGTGATGTATTGTTCAAGATCAATTCAAGTATTCAAAGGAATTATCTTTCATTAAGAATCATAATCAAGATCTACATCCATTAATGCCACTTCATTCATGTTTACAGATCTACAAAGTTACGAACGACATTCTATTGTTTCATCTTATGTTTCATGTTTCATTTTATTCATGCTTCATTTCTCATTAAGGCTTGATTACCAAAAGGGGGTTTGACCAAGGCAAACCCTAGTTCTCTAACAAAACAAAATTCCCTCTCTTTGTATGTTGTAGGTTTATAGGTTAAAGAGAAAGTGGATTCAAAGCCTTCAAAAGTTTCAAAATTTGTCATAAGAAGTTATCAAGGAGCTCACATAAACTCAGATCTAGACCAAGATATCCAACTTATTTATAGGAAACTAGTGGGAAAGTTCTTATTTAATCCATCTTCAAAGGATCACAATGTTTTTGTTCAAAATTCTACTCCTAGGATGCTTTACAATAGTCTGGGTGTATGAGTCCCAATACAACCTTTTTGCAACATTTTTGCATATTTATACCAGTCACAAGGAGATTCTATAGTCTGCCCAAAAAACCCTAGAGTAGGACTAAATCGCCTAGCTTGGTGTATCAATCCTAGTGAGCTTCAAATAGATTTTTTTAGAGTTGCATACCTTGTTTTGGATATCTCCAGTCTTCCATGTGTTTCTATGTTTATCCTTACTTTATTATTTTGATTTTAAGTTTTATTTTGTAGGTAATATAGTCATATTTTCATATTACTCGTTTCTTTCTTTCTAAGAATTTTCTTAGTAGTGAATCCCCCTTTAATCGTACCTAAGGAAACCATCCTAACCTTGGTCCATTCCTCAATCAAGTGAATTGGTTGCTCAAGGATCTTGGTTTCCTAATGAAATAAGAGTTAAATAGGTCCCTAACCTTAGTTCCATCTCCCAAAAGGGGGAACCCTATTTCTTTCGGTTTATTATGGTGAACCTAACCTTCAAACCCTTTATTTTTTAATTTTGAGTGCCTTGCAATCCTAGATTTAGCTTACATTAACTTTGCATTAGATCTTGCATTAGTTAATTTGTATTTATGGCTTCTAAATCTTGCATTAGTGAAAATTTCATATAGGTTGCATTATTTTATCTTGCATCATTTAATTTCACTAAAAATATAAAATTGCAAATAGTATAGTAAACATACAAGATAGGAACCTTAAAATCAACTCAGAATTTATTGAAGTTAGTGTCAAAAACCCTAATTGGGACTCATTCGCCCATCTAGGTCTTTTCTCCTGCTTTTTGGGAATTCTGTGTTATGTTTTTTTTACTAATTGAACCTATCAAAATCCCTAACAAGGAGTCATTCACCCCTCTGGGTGATTTATTCATGTATCAAGCCTGAATCTACATTTTACAACATTAAAAACCTCATTTTTGTGCTTTTTTTTGTTGTTATCAAATTATTGTTTTAGTTTGTTGATTTTTTGTTTCATTCATTTCATTAGATCTAGCTTAAATTTCTTTCATTTCAATTGCATGTTTCAATTGTGGATAGAATTATAATATTTCACTTTTGTTTCATTTATAGCATTATTTTATAGTTTCTTAAGATTATATTACATTTGGTATTCATTAGAAAATAAAAAGAAAAACCAGAAACATCAAAAGAAACAAACAAAAAATAGTCAACCTTGGAGAAAGTATATCATTAAAACCCTTTAGTAGTGATTAATTTTACATGTTAGATGAATCCCTTGATGACTTCATCTCCCATTGATCATCCACTAAATCTTTGATACAAGAGGATGCAAGCATAGAAAATTTTGATTGTTCTTCTCGTGATACCTTTCCTATTAGTGACGAAGGTATCTTGGTGAAAGAAGATACAATCATTGAGAATCATGAAATTCTCATTTGTCCTTCTCCTCCTCCCTCTTGGAAATATATTATGACACAAGAATATGAGATCATTGCAACTAGTTTACCCAGTCTCCATTCATCTCCCAACACCTCCCCTACTTGTGCAAATGCTTGAGTGAAAAATTACACAATTATGAATGATCATGAAAAACACATTTGTGTGGAGGATATGTTGATATTAAGAGATCCAATGATTGAAATCTATGAAAATCCTACCTCTCCTACTTGGGAAGACAATATAGGACATGGGGATTTAATTGTAGGTATCCATGAAAATCAAAATTTTCCCTCTCTTAATATCTCTTCTAGATACGAAGAAGATAGTTTGGTGTTAGAAGATACACTTATTGACAGTCATGGGAATATTATTTATCCCTTTCCTAATTCCCCTACCATTTGGAAAGATCTATTTGAACAAAAAATTCCAATCATTGGTGAGCATGAAAATCATAGTTATTCTACTCTTGATGCCTCCCTTATTTGTGATGAAGCTACTTCACAAAATTTAATCATGGAATGTGATGAACCTCTTGTTTGTCACTTTCCTAAAATATCTCCTACTAGGATATATTATGGCACAAGAGAATGATACCTTAGACAAAAATGATGAAATTATGAACAAAAATCAAATTTGGACCTCCTAATATCTCTCCTATTGGTGAAGAATATATTGTGGTGTTAGAAGACCCAATCAATGAGAATCATGAAAATCTTAGGGAAAACATTATTGAATAAGAGAATACCATCATTGATAAAAAAGAAAATCCAACCATTGGTAACTCATTTACCTGTGATGAAGTTATTTTAGAAGAACCAATCTTTGAATGTCATGAACATCTAGTTTGTATCTCTCTTAAAAGATCTCCTACTAGGGAAGGTATCATGGTGCAGGAAAATGACAACATTGACACATCTCTTTCAAACACTAGTAATATGGATTCCTTAGATAAAAATTATGGAATTAAATTGGACTCCTCTTCAATAAGAGATCATGAAAATAAGGATAAGTCTTTTGAGGTTATTCACATTAGATATCCCTTGACAACAACTACAAATGCAAAACTTGTACAAGATAAAGAAAAAGAAAACCATATTAAAGAAGTCACAAATTTATTGGAAGATTCTTGGGAAACCTTTGATATCATACCTATATTCATGGGAGACTACAAGATCATAAAAAAAAATATAAAAAGGGAAAATAAAAAGTGGCAATGTCAATAATAAATTGAAAAGCACCCTCTTCAACCACTTTAGAAGAAAAGAAAACATACACAACTGTAAATGGGAAAATTGGTTCTCTACTACTAGGGTTTTAGAACCTAGGGCAACAATCTTCTATCCTCCACATTAAGGAACAAATCCTAGATATTTTTATTGAAAGGAGATTGAAATTTGACAAAGGTAATATTCTAGGGGGATTCAATGATGAGAATGAGGGTTCACCACCAAGTATAGACTTGGAAGGATAATGCTATGAAGATTAAAATAAAAAACCATATTTTGATGCAATGCTTCAAATAATGACCTAGAAATGCAAGTAGAATGCAATAGAAAGCTATGAAACTAGAAATTTGCACCTAGGAAACTAGAGAAGGTAGATTGGAGATTTAGAATCTCAAAATATCCATTGTTAAAGCTAACTAGGACTCATATGCCAAGTTGGGCGAATTAGTCCAGTTTCAGGAAAACTATGTCAGAATAGGTTTTGGACAAATGCATACTCAAATCTACAAAAATCTATGATAGACAAGTACAACAAGACTCATTCGTCAATAGTGGAAAATCGGTCCACTTCTAGACTTTTGGAAATTCAAAGTTGGATCATGTAGCTCTCAATCTACTTTTTTGTTCCTAATTCAGATTTGGGTCCAAAATGGAAAGATTCAACCTATAGGCCTTATCCAAGCTCTCCTCCAAGGCTTGTTCATAACTTTGACAACTTTTACTTGCTTTGACACCTTGATGACAACTTTTCCAATCTTGCTCCTTGATAAATCTGGAACCTAGACCTACAAATCACATGCAAAGAGAGGGAAAATGGTTGTGGGGTTAGAGAATAGGGGTTTTCCTTGGTCAAACCCCTTGTTGGTAATTAAACCTTGAAATGAAAGCAAATATAAAGGAGAATTATGAATGAACAACATATGATGTTGTAATTCACCAAACCCTAGCAATAAAGTGTTGTAATTATGCTTGAAATGGTTGCAATGGATGTGGTTCTTGACTCTTTCTTGGAGGAGATAGTTCTTGAATGCAAAGCTTTCTTGGATTATGAAATCTACATCACAATTGTGAGCACAATAATAAACATGAAGAATTTGATCTTTGACATGATTGATGCTTGAAGAATTCTCTTGAAATCTTGATAATCTGCCCTTCAAATCCTTGATTGCTCTTGCTCAAATTATCTTGTGAACTCAATGAATACTTGAATGCTTGATGCTCTTAGGATTAAAATGAGAGAAAGAACCTTATATTTATACTCAATTATGCAATATTTCCTCAAATTACAACACTACAAGCTGACACTGGACCTTGAAGAATAAAATCCCACCAAAGATTTAAATTAAATTTGATTTGGAGTAAAATAGGACTCATTTGCCACCTTGGGCGAATGGGTCCCACCTAATGGGACTCATTCACCACCTTGGGTGAATGAGTCCCACCTTACGAATTTGAGGTGGTTTTTCAAGATTTTGTTGTTTTAAATGCCTTTTGTCATGATTATCCTCAAAAATACATATAAATAAGGCTCGTGGATGCAAAAAGGGGCCAATTAAAGCATAAGAAAGCCCAATTATTAATGACAAGCCTAGAGGACTATGAAAGTGTGTTACAACACTTTAAAACACACCAAATAAGGAAAGGCTAAGATAAATTATGATTGAAAATGTGTTTATTATGCTTAGAAATCCTAGAAAAGTGTGAAATTGTGTTACAACACTTCACAACACCTTTACATGGCATCATTAAAATAAATTAGTTCATAAGGGCCCAAGACCTAATGAGAATGTGTTATCCACATTACAACACCAAATCAAGGCCATACTAAGCGAAAATCCCATAGGAGCTAAAAAAGCACAAAAAATCCTAAGGACCCTTTTTTTGATATTACATTTAGCCCCCACTTTAGTGAGAGGATGAACCTACTTCAAACTCACACTAAAGTAGACAAAAATGCATCAAAAGGGGTTCCACTATACTAATTCTAGCAAGATGAGATTCCAGTGATCAAGAGGGATGATCAAGCCCTCGGGATCAAGATCTCATGACAAACCAACAAAAGTACAAAGGAACACATATGAGAATGATATAAAGAAAAACGACAAGGCCAATCATACACTGCCAAAGATGCAAAATAAACAAAAGAGAAAGCTGGAACAAGCTTCGACCATTTGTCCATCGTGATGTGGATCAGATCTAGGTTATTTGTTTGAAAAATGCATACTCACTCTAACACGATGGAACTCATGGCTATTTGCTAGGTGAGAATTCCTAAAAGGGTGATAAACATACACTCATGGTTGGTATGTACTCACACACACATGAAAATTCCTATGGGGAATGTCATGCCTCAGATTGGGCTTATCTCTCAACCATACCAAAGTTATACCTCTTGGTAACTATAATAAGGTGCCACACAAAAATGACTTGATTTTCGATCTTCATGAGACAAGCAAAACTTTGTATGCTTTGGGCTCATGAACAAACAAGATGGCTCCACAAGCATGCAAGCTATGTTATGCAAGGTGGCCATATAAACAAGCACAAAATGTAGAAGTAAGAAACGTTCAAAGGAGTCTTGCTTAGTTCATGTGAGGTCTTTAACTTAGGGAACATTGTGCCTAATGTCTCAAAGAGAGGACCAACCAAAGAATAGAAGATTCACAACTTAGGGGATGGAGTGTGTCACATCAATCCACTAAGAGGAATACAATATGCTAAGAGAGATCACACTTATGAAGGAGATCACACCCAATTTCATCCACAAAGTGATAAACACATCATATGAAGTAAGAAGGTTGCACTAAGAACCATGAAAAGGAAAAATGCAAAAGAATAATGCCAATGTATGCCCCCACTTTAAAGGAATTACTAAACATCATGCTATGAGAAATTACTTTAAAGTAGTAAATGAAAAATGCAACAAGAAGAAAGACATGAGAGCCAACTTGGAAAGCCCAATTCCAAGTCATATGTTTTCGAGTAAGGTTTGTCATGTGAGAGAAAAATAAAAGAAATGGTTTTCCCCCAAAATGAAAACACTAAACACATAAGGGATCTATGAATTTGGGGTTAGTATGTTCTTTGCGGCAATATTTTTAAGGAGCTCAGAACTATCATCATCCCCCCAATACACATAGAACTGGAAGAATGATACAAAGAGAGCGAAAACAAAGGAAAACCCTTTTGGGTCAACATGGAGGACACATAGGGTGTCTCAATGCATTGCATCATCCCCAAAAGGAAAACACAAGGGAAGATAAAGATGAAATGAAAAGGAAAAAGAAAAAGAAAGCCTTTTGGGTCAACATGAAGGAGACATGAATGTCCCAATGCCTTGCATCATCCCCAAAAGGAAAACACAAGTGAAGATAAAGATGAAATAAAAAGGAAAAAAAAAAGAAATCCTTTTGGGTCAACATGAAGGAGACATGAATGTCTCAATGCCTTGTGTCATCCCCAAAAGGAAAACACAATCGCAGATAAAGATGAAATGAAAAGGAAAAAGAAAAAGAAAGCCTCTTGGGTCAACATGAAGAAGACATGAATGTCTTAATCTCTTGCATCATGCCCAAAAGGAAAAAAAAAAGAAAGAGAAAGATGAAAGCAAAAAATATGTACAACATAGGGAAGAATGAATATACAAATAGAGGAATGTCACAAAGAGAGAGAAAATAGAATATCATGAGGGATCACATTACACACATGAAATCACACAAAATAAAATGAGATTAAACCTATGAGCAAGTCATCCACCTCCAAATATCAGTCTATATAAGTAGAAGGGGGTGACGAACCCAAGGAACAAGGACAAATGCATTACTAGGACATGACTATTAACTTTGAGTCCACACTGAGTGCAAGATAGGAATGAGTCAAGGTAGGTGATGGGAAAGACGTCATGTAACGATGACAAGAGGATGTTCTACAACTGTTACATGACAAGGGGGGAAATAATACTAGGCAATCACCTGATGGCATTCATTGCCATCAAAGTGAAAGTTCTTTGATATTAATTGGAATGTAAAACACTCTTTGGTACTATGTCGAAGAACTCGGTGATATGCCCAATGTGGGACCTTACCATCCTTAGGATAGAGGAATAATCTATTCATAGGAGGCAATGTTATGAATCCTTTATTGAGAAGGAGTTGCAGTTTTTGTTCAATTTTAGGTGGTGGACAAGGGGTTTTTGGTTCATTCATGGATGGATAAAAGGATGTGTTAGCCTTGAGATTGTTAAGAAAATCATTTAAGAACCTATTCATGCTATCATCATCTTCTCCCATGATGTAAAGATCAAAAGGAGGACATTCATTAGGATTTGAGTGAGCATGAGTGGGTTCAATTTCATTAGGGTCATTTCTAAAGGCACAAATTGACACATCTACTAAGGGTTTTAAGGACATCCAAAATTTTCCAAAGCACATATCCATGATGTAAAATTTTGATTCTAAACTATGTAATGTTCAATGTTGTGAATGCAATTTTGATCTATGTAGAAGATGAATGAATGTAAGCTAAATGTAATGAACTGAATGAAACAAAAGTCTGTAACCTAAAACAAAAGGGTAACAACAACAAACATAAACTCATAAAATGAGCTTCAAATGATAGAAAATGCAATGCAAAATATGGAAAGGGATTGATTTTCCCAAGGTGGTGAATGAGTCCAAGTACTGATTTGTTTCTAATTGAATCTTATGATTTTTATGTTTTCTGATGCAAATCTAAGATATAAATGTAGAATTTTACTAATTTTCAATGAAATTAAGTGCAATAATGCAAGCTATGAACTTTTCACTAATAGAAAAATTGAAACCCTAGAATGCAAATTAACCAATGCAAAACTTAATGCAATGTTAATGTAAGCTAAATCTAGGATGTAAATGCACTCCAAATAAGAATTATGATGATCTAAATGTAGTTTCACCAAAATGAAAAGGGGAAAATTGGTTCTCCAATACTAGGGTTTAAGGACCTAAGGAAACAATCTTCTATCCTCCACATTCAAGAACAAATCCTAGAGATTTCAATGCAAAGGAGATCTAAATGTAACAAAGGGAATGTTCTAGGGGGATTGCATGTGAGAATGAGGGGTTCACCACCAAGTATAGACTTAGAAAGATACTTCTATGAAGGATGAAATGAAAATCCATGGTTTGATGTAATGCTTCAAGGAATGACCTAGATATGCAAGTAGAATGCAATATAAAGTTGTAAAACTAGATATCTGCACTTGGGAAACTGGAGAAGGTGGAATGGAGATCTAGAATCTTAAAAAATCCACTGTTAAAGCCAACTAGGACTCATACGCCAAGTTGGGTGAATTAGTCGAGTTTGAGGAAAACTGTGCCAGAATAGGTTTCAAAAAAATGGGTACTCAGATTTGTAAAAATCCCTAATAGACAAGTATGTGCAGGATCATCATGGAAAAAATAGGCCCTTAAGTGGCAAAATATTCAGAAAAATCAAAGTTAGGCAACTTGACATACAAAATTTGAATATTATTTCAAAAATATGTAAGAATAGAATTTGTATTAAATTGAATGTAGTTTCTAAATTACTAGGTTTATTTACAAAAATTAAAATCTATTTGGTGAAAATTTGAAATTTCAATAGAGTAGTACTTAAATTTCAGGGAAAAAATAAGAACTAGGTGTCTGTCTGACCACCCTAACCACATTAAAATGATAATATTTTTCTATAATATTTTAGATATAAGTAGAGGACTGATGTCCTGATGTGATGCATATTTTTTTGTAATTTTTTTCTAAGTAAATAATTAATTATAAAAAAATTATGACAAATTTTAAAAAATATAAATACTCATATGTCTGACCACCTTAACTTGGTCAAAACTTCATGAAATTCAAATTTTTATTTTTTAATCTTATAGTATGCAAAGCATAAAATGTGACGCATGTTTTGGATTCAAAAAATATGATACCATTTGAGAGCTATAGATGTTTTTCAATCAGCCTAAAAATCAGGACTTTAGTCGTAATTCAATAGAAAATGAATAATAATTATTTATTAAATTCAAAGTAAAGCATAATTTATATTGGTGGAAAGCTGAGAATCTCCTATAAAAACCCTTTTTGTTTCATCATTTTTGTGTAAAAAAAATCTGGTCAACCACAAACCCATCATATTGCCACTTTTTGGCCCATCATGATCTTGCACATACCCAGACAGGTATAATGGGACTCATTCAATAATAGTGGAAAATCAATCCAATTGTGAATTTTTGGAAATTCAAAGTTGGATCATGTAGCTTGTTAGAACTACAAATCTCATATTTTTTCAGTAGTCTCCACACACTCACCTTCCACATATCACAAAACTTTCCCCACATTAATTTTGTGATCAATACAAATTGATGAGATTTGTGTGACTAGATCCATATTTGTTTTAGACTCTTCCTAAAAATCCTCCTTTGCTCTTCATTTCCATTTCTCATTTCATCATTCAAATCCATTGTCATTCCCTATTGAACCAAAATATAGCAAAGTTGCTTCTCATGTATTTAATGTTTAATATATGTTTGTAACAATATCATAGAATCTTTCATTTGAATGTTTCCTAGAATTTCAGGGAGATATGAGCTAGGTTACAGTGATCAGAAGGCCCTAGAGATAACAAGATTGTATAAACGGGAAGACAATATCTATCATCTCACCAATGAGGGCCCATCAACGTGAGAAAAGTAGTTGGAGGAGAATTTGCAGGTCATGCCAAGCTCAAGAGTCACACCGATAGAAACTCCATTGACGAGAAACACATATAGTATTACCGATGAAACTAAAGGATTATTTTGTCAGGGAGACATATATCATTGGCTCGAATCCTTTGGATCTCACTGATCTTATGAGTCACATCGATGAAGGAAGTTTCAGGGAGAGCTAAATATATCCGATCGAAGGTCACACCTTTGATCCCAGCTGATCTATATCATCTTATCGATGGGTCATCGATAGTGATAAAGAAAGGCTTATATTCATTGGAAAGACATTGGGCGATGGCCAAAGGAATTTCTCATTCTGAAGTCGGTGTAACTTTTAATTTCTTTCCCCCATCGTAAAGGTCTTAACATTAAGTTATCTTAAGATTTCACGTTAGTTTGCATAAAGTGACATCCTATTAGGGCTTCTATTAGGGAAGATCTCCTTTTTATAAGGATTGATCATTGGAGTTTTCAAAGAACACTGCAGGTCTCTCCACACCCCTTCAAGGTCTTTCGAGATTAAAGGTTTCGGGGAAAGTCTGACCAACCCTTCCCAGCTAATAAAAGGAAGACATATAAGGAAACTAAAATATATCAGGGATCTTATTTTCTTGGCGATGGGTCATCCCAGGCCGATATCTTGATAAAGAATCAGGCCGTGGATAAACATTTGGGTATATTCATTTGGCCAAAGGACATTGGGCACGACCAGCACCATTCTGGTCGTGTGCCTTTCTGCCTTGTCGGTTACCCCTTTGAAATTACCGAAAGTCAGTTGCAAGTAGTGAAGGAGTAGAAAGTGTTATTATAAACTTAAAGTTTCTTTAATTAATTTCATGATTGATTAATGTTAGCTTCTTATAGTTTCACATTTGATTGCATTAAGTGACATTTTAATAATTAATGTAATTATTAAATGTTTAAAGGTCTTAACTTAATTATGTTGATTAAGCTTCTTCACATTAGTTTGCATAAAGTGGTTATCCTATTCTTCTATTAGGGTTTTTCCTATTAGGGTTTGCATGATCTCCTTTTTATAAGGATTGATCTCATTGTATTTCATATCAATTCATTCTCTCATTCTCTCTGATATATACATTTTCAGTTTTCAGAGAACCCTTGCTTGTTTGTCTCCATCTCTTCTTTTGTGACAGGTTATTTGCATGTAGGTGATCTTCGGGGTTTGTGGTGTTGTATTTTCTCAACTCCTACAGAAAGGGTTGTTGCACATCATCAGTAAAAGTATCGAATGGTCTGGCCAATTTAGTAAAATACCAAAAGGGAAATTTTAATTGAAGAGACATATGGTTATGTGTTGGCGATCGATCATAAGTGTATAAACATAGATGGCACCAAATGAGAAAAACAACTCATCCTAAGGATAAGAGGGTCTCGTCGATGCAATCTTTTGTGTTGCTCTAATAATTCAAATTTTGAAAATACCATTGCATTCAATTCCAATGGAAGACATTAATGTGTGCATGAATGAACTCCAAATGAACAATCATGACCAACAAAAAATAAAAATAAAAGGAATTGCCAGAGGTTGCAGCAAGCAAGCATGGAAGGTCGAGCAAAATTCGAAGAGCACAATGTGATCGAGAATTCACAAGTAAGCTCACAAACTCCTTTGTAATCTATAAATTCTAATTCAAGAAATTAAAAATTGAGGGTCTGAGTTGTAGAAAAACCAAAGGCAGGAAGCAACAGGGTGAGGGTAGTCAGAGAAAAAGCAGAAAACAATGAACTGAAATAGGGGATGAGCCAAAATCAACAGAAAGAAAGTTCAACCAGGACCTCATTGATCAATTTCCCAGGTCAAGGCTGAGGGCTAGGAGGTCCACACAATTAAGAGATGATATAGAAAAATTTGAGGACAAATGTAAACATATAGGAGACACTTACGCTTCTATTAGGGGATATGAGTTGTTTATGTTCCATTACATCGAAGAAATAGGTTTGAACTAGTGTGCAATCCATCCCAAATTTGATTTGGGAAAATTAGTCATCCCAAATGTATTTTTGAATATGCAACTGATAAGACTATTGGCTAAGCATTACAACCCTAGCCTAAAGGCTATCTATGGTTTACAAGAAAATCCATTTATATATGTGTCCAAGACTACAATCTTTGAATTTTTTAACCTAAGTGGCACATGTGATGAGAAAAATGTATATGAGGATTTGGAAAGGGAATACTAAAGAATGGACACAACCTACAAAGGGTGGTTATTTCCATTGGATAGACCCAGAAAGGATGGAAAACTCATCTCGCTTGAAGATGATGATGGGCCTCCTTTTCATGTTGATATATTTGAGCCATACATGAAGCAAACATATCTCTCAGTGTGTCAAGTATTGGGAACTGAAACCTTTGAATTCATGTCGATAGGGCTAATGGTGATTGCAACAGATGTTCAATGTCATAATGATAGACCGTTTGATTATGCCTCTTGCATTACCAAGGAGATTGACTCAGGGCTGATGGAAATCAAAAGTGGATCTCCCACATTGCATTTCAAACATTATTCCATTCTTATACATTTTATATTATATTATGGTTAGGAGATAGGGATGTGGCCAGAGGAAATAAAAATTACACAATGTGATAAGGAGGGCCAGCCATTGCCAATACAACTATGGATTGCTATTTGGAACAAGAGGTTCATAAATTCTAATTGTGTACTTTACGAAGAGTATTTTGTTAAAACATTGTATATATTTTTTAATCACCCCTACGAGTATTCCTTAACTAATGAGATCAAAAGATTTATGAGGCCCAAATATTTCCAAGGACCCACAACTATTTGAGATAATTGGGGTGACTAACAATATTATGTCTATTCCACCATGATTAGGGTGTATGGTTTCGAGGACATACCTTTTCTTTTATAAAAAATAGTACCAAATAGAATTGCATACTTGGAAATTGTTAGGCACATGGACTTTTCAAGTGTTATGAATTTAAGTGTTTATGAGAAACAATCATTTATGCCAAGCACTTTATTCTTTTGGGATTTTAATGTGTTGTCAAAGGAGGCATATGATTTAATTCTAAATAAATTGTCACATTTCAATTTCAATAAAAGCTACACCAAGGAAGGGATAGAAGAGGAAAAGATGTTATCTTCTAGAAGTGAAGAAGCCGCTTAGGAACATAAAGTTCAAAATGACAAGAATTGAAGAGTACCAACCTTCCAATAAAGAACAAGAAATTAATTAACATTTTGATGCAGATACAAGGCGATTGACCTAAAGATCCTTTGTTTCTGATAATGAGTTTATAAAATAACCTGAATTCAGATAATTCCTATACAAACAAATGGGGAAAGCAATAAGAGAATCTATCGCAAGTATCACACCTAGCAATGAGACCCAATTGTTAAACAATTTGAAGCTAAATATGGACAATGAGATAAAGAATATGACCCCCAAAAAAGAAAGGAAATTGTTGGAAGAATCTGGTATAATGATCTTTCCTGGTTTGGATTTGAACTGAGCTCTTGTTTTTGACATTTTTTTGCATAATAATAATGCTTCTCACAAACTTAGTCTTGAAGGAGTCACAAAAGTATACACAAGATCAAAATATAATCCTGCTGAAAATTCTCTCATGATTTGGGCTTTGTATCCTCCACACAAGAAGTCAGTGAGCATTGACACATAAAAGGCATTTGGACATGTGATGACACTGAAAGTGGGTGAAGTTGATCTCCTAGCTACTTTTGATATTGGAATCAATGTGGCAAAGTTAAATAAAGCACAAAGTTAAATATTAATAAAAGATAAGGATATATACAAAATCAATAATGAAAGAATGTTGAGAGAAAATGAATTTCTAAAGGACACTAAGTTATTAACACAAGGGGAGAGCTCCCAGTCCAAAGAAAAGCAAGAGGAAGCACAAGTGGCCAAGGAAAAATATGATGCACTCTCTACAGTACTACAAAAAAGGCATAATAACTTAATGATCTGGATGAACAAGTTGTGGGGAAATAATTCCCAAAGTTATGTTGTAGTTCAAGAGCATAAAAGGGTGAGTGACGGAATTCAAGAAAAGATCCAGGAAATACAAAAGAAAGACCCTTTAGATAGTAGAGCCATCATAGTTGTTGAAGATATCCTCAAGAAACACAAGAAGTACTATGATGAGCTTCAAATAGATACAAAGGAACTCATTGATGTTGCAAAGGAAGGAGAACTTCCTACAATGTTCAAAGAGGGTGGAGAGCTAAAGGATAGGACTGGATGGATTGAGGAGTGTACATCAGTATTGCATAGAGCCTTCGAAGCATCCAAGAATGAGGACTCGGCGTTAGGTGAGACTTGTGAACTGGAGAAGATGGTGATCACCGAGATTGCTGCAAGGAATGTTGTAGAAGATGTTGATACTCACGAGAGGGAGGATTATCTGGATGACATGACAAAATTCCTGATGGAACTCTCAAATTTTGCAAATTTGAGATGCCCATTTCAAAACTTTTGCCTCTACACTTTCAGAGGTGCACCTGATAAATCTGCCTAAGTGACCCACTTGGGAGGGTCAGAATTTGAAGCCTGATGATTTTCATGTAAAACCCCTTGGTATATGTATTAAATTATATGTGAGCGGGCATGTCAATTTTCAACTTCCCATGATGAGCTTTGTCAAGGTTTTGAAAAGTGAAGTTGAAGGGTTTTGGCACTTTTCTGTTGTTTGCAAACTTTCAGTTTTGTAAAGTTGCTTCCCGTTTGAGCTTGTATTTTGCAATTGGTTGACTATCATGTAAAAATGATTGTTGTTTTGCATTATCCATACCAATATGAGCTTGTATGTCACTTTTTGGAGCTTCACAAGTTGATTTTCTATTTTTATCGGATCAAAACCAAATGCAACTTATTCTATTTTACATCTGCATTTCCTAAAACCTTGCAGGGTGGTCAAATTTGACACCTAATATCTTTTGATGGCTATTTTGGCCTTCTAGGAGTTAAATTTCTATTTTTTCAAAATGGCAATTGAGTGACTTTTAATTGCTTCTCAGGTATTGTTTCAAAAAAGTTCAACCGAGCAACTTTGTGGGTTAATAATTTTCACCTCGTGATATGTTTCACTGAGCTGTCTTTTGCACTACATTCTTGATTTAAATGTCTACATGAGTGTAAGCTTTCATGGCTTCACGAGGTCATTTTCATAGTTCCCCAAGCTGATTCCTAAGACCACCTAGCCATTTTTTCTCATTTTTAAAATATGCAAAAAATAGAGTTTAATGATAACCCAGTTTGTGTTTTCACTTTTGGAGCATTCATAGGACATCTCAGATCAATGTAAGGGTAAAATTAGTTTGAAAATGATTTATTTTTTTAGTCAGGCCCACATGGGGACCCGACATGCTTTGCACCATTGTGGAATTGCTTACTTTTAAGATTCAAAAAATGTAAAGCAAGATCTACTTTTAAATATAGAGTCTAAAGCTCATGCAATCATCGGTCTCAAATAGATGCTAGATGTTTCTTGTGAAAGGCATGCATAGTATCTGATTAATCACAATGATAGTGATTTGTCTCAAATGTTTAAGTACTACACAGATTTAAAGTTCATGTTTCTTGCTACTGGTGGTTTCTCTTAAAAACTTCAAATGTATAGGCATATTTGGCTCTTCACGATGGTAGTATTACTGGAGTGAGTGAAGCTGATAGTAGAGTTATTCAAAAAGTTTATCTAGCATTATATTAGTGGTGGAAACTACATAAAATGTCTATACAATCTCACGTGCCTTTGTTGCAACAATTCAAGCAATTGGTAGACCTTCAAGAATCAATAAGAGTTCGTGTAGAAATTGGAAATGGTAAAAAGAAACTTGTTTGAATTCCTCCTCTTGGAGGGGTTCATGGTAGCTATGTGGACATTAAAGATATTTTTGAAACTTGAAGACTAAGGATACCTATTGAGTGGGATAATTTTCTCTAGTGGAGGAATCACATGTACAACATTGTAATTAATGTATTCCAAGACTTTTCAAATACTAACCCTCAGCTTCATCAACTTAGATATCAGGATAAGGCATGTAGTGTCAATAAGCCTGCTCATGTTGCCCGCAAGCAATTCCTTTTGATGTCTATGTTGTTATGCTCAACAAAATGTATGGCTATGTAACCATGGAGGTTCAAGAATCATTTGTAAAAACAAGAGAGAAAGTGAAAGCCTAGTTGGAAATGAGAGATGAGCTGGTAAATGATATCAAATTGATTAGAAATACCAGTTTGGAATATTTTCCCATTCAACATAAGGTGGAGATATTTTGGCTTAAGGGGAATTTTTGCAGAAACTAGCTGAAGGGAACATTGTGTGTCAGTGCAAACATATCAAAATGGTTTAAGGCGTTTGATTTCCCAGGGCACAAAATGGATTTATTGAAAGTACCTCATAAAATCTTAAGAAAATGAAAATTATAGGTGGATGCCCAAGCCCAATAAGGGAATGCAAAATATATACAAAATGGATGTATTGAGAAGACTTTAGTAGCTTTCAAGCAACTCCAACTGGCCAGGCATGATGAAACGTAGTGGAGCGATGGAATAAGTGTGGGCATCTGTCAAAGCACAGAACAAGATGAAGAATGCTCAAGACATTGGACAACAAGGGGTGTTAGAAATTCTTCAGAAATGCACACCATGGAGCAGTATATGCACCAAAAAGAGGAATTATGTTCTCTATGTTGCGAAAGAAAATGATTAGAGATGCGCAACATGCACTAAATGAATGTGTTGAAAAGCTTCAAAAAATTTGGTAAATGTATTTGGCAGCCTTTGAAGGTTCTTCTTCTCTCCCACCCATTGCAAATGAGAAAGGTGATTCAAATGGGAACACCATGAGAAGGCATGTATCCTACTTGGCAATGCGATAAATGCAGCCAACATATCAAAAAAATGCATTGTTGAAAATGTTGTAGAAACATTTAAGGAATCGATCCTCTTGGCCTGCGCTATCTCGGGAAAGTGCATCAAATGGGAGGTACATACATCCTTCATGATGCTAGAGGAGAATAGTGATTATAGAGAGAATCGACCACGATGATTAGGGAATCAAAGAAGAGCACGAAGAAGCTCAAAAGGAGGAATTAGGGAAAAGAAAGATCAATGACAGAGCACGAAAGTTGAATGCAGCCAAATCTTGGCCATAGCTCGCAAACCTCATAGGAGGATGGATGACGTTTGTAGAAGATGTACAAGATTAGCAAATTTTCTTCATGTGGAGAGTGGGCCCGACCAAAATTTCAAAGGGTAAAGTGTTATTTTGGTGGTAAATGAAAGGTGAACACCCGATAGGAATATTTAGTGTTTTAACAGAATTAAATATTCTATGTTTCAACGTATTTTTAAATGTGAGAATGGTGGGCCCGAGAGGAGTTAGGTGATAAACATTTAAAATATCAAAATGTTTTCATTTTTGAAATGGGCAATTTATCTAAAATTTAAAGTGAAATAAGGGGCATGTGAAAAGGTTGTAAATTTTTCACCTTTACAAGTCTAACATTTTAAATATGAGAGAAGGTGAAAGAATAGGCAAGGGGTCATTTATTTCAAGTAAAAAAAGTAAGATGGAGCAAATATTTTTAAATGTGATGCACATGAAGGATCATGAGCAATAATTTTCTTTTTCCTAGGGAGACAAGTGAATTAAATATTCGGGTATGTGCAGGATCATGATGGGCCAAAAAGTGGCGATATGTAAGCCATATGATGGACCATGTGGCTGATGACTATTTTTTTACCCAAAATTGATGAAACGAAAAGGGTTTTTAGAGGAGATTCTCAGCTTTCAACTGATATAAATTATGCTTTACTTTGAATTTAATAAATAATTATTATTCATTTTCTATTAGAATTACGAATAAAGCCCTGATTGATAAGCTGATTGAAAAACATCTATAACTTTCAAATGGTATCATATTTTTTTAATCAAAAACATGCGTCACATTCTATGCTTCACATACTATAGGATTAAAAAAAAAAAATGAATTTCATGAATTTTTGACCAAGTTACGGTGGTTAGATAGACGAGCATTTACATTTTTTAAAAGTTGTAATAAAAAATTCATAATTAATTATTTACTTGGAAAGAAATTATAAAAAAGTATGCATCACATCAGTACATAAGTCCTGTACTTATATCTAAAATATTATAAAAAAATATTATCATTTTATTGTGGTTAGGGTGGTCAGACAGACACCTACTTCTTATTTTTACCTTGAAATTTAAATACTACTGCATTGAAATTTCAAATTTTCACAAAATATATTTTTTTTTTAGAAATAAAGGTCTAGCAGTTTAGAAACTACATTCAATTTTCTACAAATTCTATTTTTACATTTTTTTTAAATAATATAGATAACTTATTCAAATTTTTACGTCAAGTTGTCTAACTCTAATTTTTTGTCTTTTTATTGCCACATAAGGGCCTATTTTTTCCATGATGATCCTGCACATACCCATTCACTATGGTAAAGTGAATATGAAAAATATAAGTGCAGCATAACAAAGGAAAATGTGGATAAAGTGAACTTATTCACTGTATAAGAAGAGACTCTGTGCTGGGCACATAATTGAGAATAATTTTAATGTGCAGTAAGTAAAGAACATAAAAGAGGCTTTTCACGGGAGGAGAATTGTTTTTCACACATCTGGTAAATGGAGTGATTTTTTCCACATGGGTAAAATTGTTGTTGCTGGGCAAAGGTAGATTCGAGAGGTAGAATAAGTTTGTTGAGGAAAGATGAGAGAGGATTTTCTTTCTATGAATCAACAGTGAATAAAGATTCTAGATGGCCTCTTCTAATTGATTTTATTGCTTCTTCTACTCCTTCTTACTCCCTTCTTCTCTGATATTGTAAGGGGTTCTAAGTTTTTGGTATTGGGCTGGAGTAGATAGGGAATTGTAAATTCTCAGTCATTTCTTGAGTCTGTAAGCTGTAATTTCTGATTTCATGAGAAAATACAACCGGTTTATGCAAATAAAATCATGAAGGCATTTGCACATTCATAAATATCTTTAGATTGTCTCCATACTTGTGTAGTTAAATCATATGAATCCAATAATACCAAGTGTTTTTGGGTTTCTCATTTCAAATTTCATGAGATTGTGTTATTTCTTTGTTGGTCTATTTCAAAGAAATTGTTAAATACTTTGAGTAGATAACAGTGATTTCAAGTGTGTAGGTTGGATTTGATAAGGAGAATTTGATTGATAATAAGAGAGGGATTGTTGGTGCAAGACACTAACAGTTTATGCAAAGCATTAGAAATTTAAATCCATTGGTCGAAGTCTATTTGCTGATGAATTCATTTTATGTGTTTGACTCCATGGCCTAGAATTGGTGATCTATTATTCAATTTTATGTATCTCAGAAATAAATTTAAATGCAAAATAATTTTAAATCCCTCTTGTTTGGTTGAGGTTTAATGTTGTGTTATGCCTCTCAATTGCTGAGTGAATATTGATCTACTGAGGGTTTAGCTAGGTTTGAAGTTGTCAGTGCTCTCTGTGGTTTAATTGAATTAGGAATTATATGCTATAAAAAGCAATGCCTGTGTGTATGGTTGAATTAAGTTTTAGACATTGTGTAGGTTGACCCACCTTGGTCCTATAGAGACAGAAGTGTAGGAGATTTCAGTCTTTGCCCATGTCTTGTCAGTTGGCCACTAACTTTGAGAATTCTTAAACATAGAGGTTGGATACCTCTTAGAGAGTTTCAAAGCTTAGCTGGAAAAATTAAACACCAACAAAATGCAACTCTACTTGGGAAGGATTCTAAATCTCTAGTTGCAGATGATTATTTCATAGAGTCATATTATCATTTTCCATTCTGAATTGAGTTCAAATACTAAAGGATTTCAAGCCTGGAGAAGGATTTGTTGTAGTGAACCAAAAAAATTCAAGATCTGTGGTGCTCTACTGGTTGAAGGAACTGAAAAGAATATTTATCTATGAAAGGACTTCATACTGCTTGAAGTTCAGTCCTCTTTGAAGAGAGGTGGTGACTTTGTTAATAGAACTTGTTGAAAATCTGAAGAAAGTTCCAGATCTACAAATATTTATAGTAAGGAAGAAAATTTGCAATAGCTGCAACATTTCCAGGTATTCTTTATTGTTGGTTTTCAATATATTCATGTATGAAAACCATATTTGAACATCTTAATAAAAAAATTTGGTTCCCTATTGAGTGATTAGCACTAAGGAAGGGAAAGGACAGTCAAATTAAGTTTACATACTTCTGAGCTATAATTTGCAGCCTATATATTATGTTGGAGAAATATGTTTGTTGTTAAATTTTCCCACTGAATAGATCTTATGTGTAAATGCATTTGAATTATACATTGTAATATTATAAGATCATGATGAAAGATAGAAATAGGGAAAATGAATGATCACTTTAGAGTTGATATGTGAATTTTGGAAGAGGCATATCAAAATGCTTTAATATATGCATCCTAGTATGGTTTCGGGTGCAACCATGGTTTGTGATTAGTCCCAGCCAGATTGTTTCAGCATTGGAAGGTATATAGCTATCAATTTTAGTGGCATCAGTGGCTACCCAAAAGACAATCTAGCTAAAGTCAAAAATAAGTTACCAAGGCTCATTGGTGATAGGTCTGAATCAGCAAATAAACATTTGCAAGAGTTCAATAATGTGATGGATGATTATGAGATTGACGACGAAGATGTGATCATGAGACTATTTATTCAGTCTCTAAGAGGAGATGCAAGGGATTGGTTTTCTTATTTACCAGCTTCCTCCATTCATTCATCAGAAGGTTTCAAGTCAGTGTTCATGGAGAAATTTGGAGAAAGGATTTACCCTGCTTTGATAAGGAAAAAGTTCATGAACATAGAGAAAGGAAAAAATGAGTTAGTCCCATCTTTTAATCTCATATTTTCAAGAATCATAAGAGAGATCCCAGAGAACATAAGGCCAAATGATGTTCAATGTCTGGTCATGTACTTAGGAGCATTTGACAAAAAGATGAGCTATCTATTGAGGGATAAAGAGCCTACAACCCTACACCAAGCATATCAAATGGCTATGGATATTGAGCATAATTTGAGATATTCAATGATGAAAGGACATAGGGCTGTGAATGTTGGTCATCATAACACACCTCATGTAGATAGATATCATGGATCAGATAATATAAATGCTTGTCATAATGTCAATCATGATGCTCTAATTTCCTTATCATCCCAATCTGCATATCATAATGAGCTCCATGTTAAATTCCATCAAAATTTGAACAATGTTGATCAAACATCTGTTATTCAAGGATTGTCTCAAATAAAAAGACTCAAAGGAGAATCATTACATGATTTATTTTTAAGGTTTTTGAATGCTTTGTTGAAAGTCCCCATAAATTTCAGACCTAAGGATTCAGTGTGCATTGATTTTTTTTGTAAAATATGTAAGTCTAGGTTGAGTACTTTCCCTAAGGGGTTGAAGCCTCACAACATGAATCAATTACTTGATTGGACAAAGGTTATTGAGGGAGCCCAACTTAATCATGCACAAAAGGCGATGTCTCAAAATGAAGATAGCAGTTGTCCTATTGAGAGAAATCAAAACATGATACACACGAATGAAAAGAGTGTATCAAAAATGAAAATATGTGTTGTATGATTGAGAATGTTGGCTGTAATCAGCTCAAAATCAGCACATGTGCAAATCCTTGCATCAATGATGGAGAGGAAGATACATGGTATGATGAGGAAATGGATATGCATGGAATTTTTTCTTGTAATACCTTGAATGATGAAGAAATAGAAGAGATGAAATACATAATTCCATGTCATGTTTCGGTTAGTGAAGATAATACAATTGTTGATGACATTTCTTCTCAAGTTAGTGAACAAGACATTGAAGATGAAAGTTCAAGCATTCAATTTGAAGAATTTGAGCATGTTTTGTGTGGTGATAAGTCTTTTTGTGATAAGGATGATGGTGAAATTCAAAATGATTGCTCTTTTGATGATTATGAATGCTCTCATAAGGATGATATACCGGTACTTTCTTCACCTCAACAATGTAATGACATGAATTCTCATGAAATCACTTGTCCACAAGTGAATGATCCAATTGCATTTGATGCAAACTCAGAATGTAGTTCAGGTCTAACATCAATGGAGCATGCAAACTCTATGAATGATGAAGAATGTGGAGATAATCATGTGTATGTTCAATTTTCTGATCATGAACATAGTGATGGGAATGATGAAGAAGGTGATGAGCCTATGTATGCTTTTGTTGCTCATTAATTTTTGTGTGAAGAAAAGATTGAAATGTTAGCTCTACATCAGAATTATGATGAAGTGCACACTGAAGAAGGAAGATATTCAGTTTTGAAATTTCAAGTTGTGCCTAGCGACAATCACATGGATCTAGAATCAGCATTATCATCCATAGATAATGTGAAACAATTTTATGGACTTTCAGATTGTGTTGAAATCACAAGATCTTTTGATCAACGTATGGAGCAACCATATGATGCAAATGATAATGGATATGAGGTCAGTCAATATGAGATTGAGTATGTGTCTTTCTTTGATGATCTCTCTTATCTTCATGGTATGCAAGTGGACATGTTTCCTTTGAATGAAGAATGCTTTAATGTGAAAGAGAATGAAAATTATAGCTTCATTGCTAATGAACAATTCTCAGATAAGAGTGAGTCTCTGACACATCAATCAATATACTTCTCAGCTGAAAGTGCTCATGGAATTGATTGTGCACATGAAAGTTTCTTTGCTGACCCTATTGATCCTAAAGATGATAGCATTCAAAATTATTCAGACAATGAATATGTTAGGAAAGATCAATGTGAAAATTTTAGCTCAGGCTTAAGTTTTGAATTATCTGAATCTTTAGTTGAAAAATTCTATATGAACTTGCATAGCGATCTCAAGAATGGTGTTGACATCATATGTGAGCCTAAGATAGAAAACATTGCTTTTGTATTAGATGCTGACATTTTTGTTGAATGTCATGATTTGAATGGAAATGATAGTACTTTTGGTGTTGATAAATCTGATTTTTCAGAATCTTGAAACACATGACAATAGCTTTGGGTTGTGGTGTCTGAGTGAAGACAAACCAACTTGTGATGTGGTTCAGGTAGAGGGGTTATAGATGTGTGAGAAATATTTTCTCAACATACAAGAAGATTGCATGTTATTTTTCATCCATGACGTCTCCTCTAAACATGATCATTATGAAGGGTTAGAGAATGTGATCAAGTTGTGCTTTCATGTGATCTTGATCCCCATCTTCAATTGTTGCCACTTGATACAAAATAATGAAGAGAGTGGTAGTGAGGTGGCATATTTGATTTGGTTACCACATGATGACAAAGTTGAGCAAGGAGCAAGTTCACACTTGCACAAAGGCATCCTAACACTAATGTTTCCAAGGATGTTAGTCATGTTGTTGTGGTGTGACAAAGGCAAGCATGAGTTAAGGGAGATCATCTATTTTTGAAAAATTGTGTTTGATAGAGGTAAATGTTGACTCCCGTTTTTTATTTGGTGGCCCGAGGTCACCAGATGAAATTGAAAAAGAAGATGAATAAAGGAGCAGTTTGAGGACACCTGATGGACTTAGTATTTTGGTCTACTCCCCAGAGATCTAGAATCTTGCTATGCTCATAGGGGGCATACATCCCTAGTCAGATCCAGTGAGGGCACTCTTGAATTTTTCAAATTTGAGATGCTCATTTCAAAAAATTTGCCTCTGCACTTTTAGAGGTGCACCTGATAAATCTGCTTAGGTGACCCACTTGGGAGGGTCAGAATTTGAAGCCTGATGATTTTCATGCAAAACCCCTTAGTAGACGTATTCAATTGACATATGTGAGTGAGCATGTCAATATTTAGCTTCCCATGATGAGTTTTTTCAAGGTTTTGAAAAGTGATGCTAAATGGTTTTGGCACTTTTCTATTGTTTGCAAACTTTTAGTTTTGCAAAGTTGCTTCCTGTTTGAACTTGTATTTTGCAATTGGTTGATTTTTATGTCAAAATGATTGTTTTTTTGTATTCTCCATAACAATATGAGCTCCTATGTCATTTTTTGGAGCTTCACGAGTTGATTTTCTATTTTTACAGGATCAAAACCAAATGCAATTTATTCTATTTTGCATTTGCATTTCCTGAAACCTTATAGGATGGTCAACTTTGACACCTAATATCTTTTTATGGGAGATGATTCAAGAATATACTTCTTGTACACATACTCAAGGTACCTAAATGTACTTATGTCTCCAGTGGTGGCCTTCCAAGAGTTGATTTGCTAATTTTTCAAAATAGCAATTGGGTGACTTTTAATTGGTTCTGTATAGGTATAGTTTCAGAAAAGTTCAATTGAGCAACTTTGCGGGTTAATAATTTTCACCTTTTGATATTTTTCACTGAGCCATCATTTGTACTGCATTCTCGAGTCAAATGTCTACATTCTTGTAAGTTTTCATAGCTTCACGAGGTTGTTTTCCTAGTTCTCCAAGCTGATTCTAGAGCCCACCTAGCTAGTTTTGCTCATTTTTAAAATATGCAAAGAACAGTTAAATGATAACCCAGTTTGTGTTTTCACTTCTGGAGCATTCATAGGACGTCTCAGATCAATGTAAGGGTAAAAATAGTTTGAAAATGATTTATTTTTTTAGTCGGGCCCACATGGGGACCCGACATGCTTTGCACCATTGTGGAATTGCTTACTTTTAAGATTCAAAAAATGTAAAGCAAGACCTACTTTTAAATATGGAGTCTAAAGCTCATGCAATCATTGGTCTCAAATAGATGTTCGATGTTTCTTGTGAAAGGCATGCATAGTATCTGATTAATCACAACGATAGTGATTTGTCTCAAATGTTTAAGTACTACACAGATTTAAAGCTCATGTTTCTTGCTACTGGTGGTTTCTCTTAAAAACTTCAAATGTATAGGCATATTTGGCTCTTCACGATGGTAGTATTACTGGAGTGAGTAAAGCTGATAGTAGAGTTATTCAAAAAGTTTATCTAGCATTATATCAGTGGTGGCAACTACCTAAAATGTCTGTACAATCTCACGTGCCTTTGTTGCAACAATTCAAGCAATTGGTAGACCTTCAAGAATCAGTGAGAGTTCTTGTAGAAATTGGAAATGGTAACAAGAAAATTGTTGGAATTCCTCCTCTTGGAGGGGTTCATGGTATCTATGTGGACATTAAAGATATTTTTGAAACTTGGAGACTAAGGATACCTAATGAGTGGGATAATTTGTCTATCTGGTATGATTTTCTCCAGTGGAGGAATCAAATGTACAACACTGTAATTAATGCATTCCAAGAATTTTCAAATACTAACCCTTAGCTTCATCAACTTGGATATCGGGATATGGCATGGAGTGTCAATAAGCTTGCTCGTGTTGCCCACAAGCAAGGCCTTTTGATGTCTATGTTGTTGTGCTCAACAAAATGTATGGCTATGCAACCATGGAGGTTCAAGAATCATTTATAAAAACAAGAGAGCAAGCGAAAGCCTATTTGGAAATGAGAGATGAGTTGGTAAATGATATCAAATTGATTAGAAATACCAATCTGGAATATTTTCCCATTTAGCATAAGGCGGAGATATTCTGGCTTAAGGGAAATTTTTGCAGAAACTAGCTGAAGAGAACATTGTGTGTTAGTGCAAACATATCAAAATGGTTTAAGGCGTTTAATTTCCCAAGGCGCAAAATGGATTTATTGAAAGTACCTCATAAACTCTTAATTAAATGCAAATTATAGGTGGATGCCCATGCCTAATAAGGGAATGCAAAATATAAACAAAATGGATGTATTGAGAAGACTTCAATAGCTTTCAAGCAACTCCAATTGGCAGGGCATCATGAAACATAGTGGAGTGATGTAATAAGTGTGGGCATCTATCAAATCACAAAAAAAGATGAAGAATGCTTGGTGCATTGGAAAATAAGGTGTGTTAGAAATTCTTTAGCAATGCATGCCATGGAGCAGTATACATGCTAGAAAGAGGAATTTTGTTCTCTATGTTGCGAAATCAAATGATTAGAGGTGCGTAGCATGCACTAAATGAATGTGTTGAAAAGCTTCAAAAACTATTAGCAAATGTATTTGGCAGCCTTCGAAGGCTCTTCTTCTCTCCCAACCGCTGTGAATGAGAAAGAGGATTCAAATGTGATCTGATGGAATGTTGTGCGAAGGCATGCATCCTACTTGCGAATGCTATAAATGCAGCTAACATATGAAAAAAATTGCATTATTGAAAATGTTTTAGAAACTTTTAAGCAATCAATCCTCCTAGCCTGCACTATCTGAGGAATGTGCGTCGAATGGGAGGTACAAACATCCTTCATGCTGCCAAAGGCAAATAGTGATTGTAGAGAGAATCGACCGCCATGATTAGGGCAATGAAGAAGAGCCCGAAGAAGCTCGAAAGGAGGAATTAGGGCAGAGCAAGATCAACGGTAGAGCATGAAATTTGAATGCAGCCAAATCTTAGCCATAGCTCATGGATGTCGCAGAATAAGGGATGACGTTTGTAGAAGATGTGCGAGATTAGAAAATTTTCTCCACGTGGAGAGTGGGCCCAACGAAAATTTCAAAGGGTAAAGTGCTAATTTGGTGGTAAATGAAAGGTGAGCGCTCGGTAGGAATATTTAGTGTTTTGACATAATTAAATATTCTATGGTTCAACATATTTTTAAATGTGAGAATGGTGGGCCTGAGAGGAGTTAGATTGTAAACATTTAAAATATCAAAATGTTTTCATTTTTAAAATGGGCAATTTATCTAAAATTTAAAGTGAAATAAGCAGCACATGAAAAGGTTGTAAATTTTTCACCTTTAGAATTCTAACATTTTAAATATGAGAGAAGGTGAAAGCACAAGCAAGGGGTCATTTAATTCAAGTAAAAAAAGTAGGATGGAAAAAATATTTTAAAATGTGATGCACGTGAAGGAGCACGGGAAAAAAAAATATTTTTCCTAGGGAGACAAGTGAATTAAATATTCACTATGGTAAAGTGAATATGCAAAATATGAGTGCAGCATAACAAAGGAAAATTTGGATAAAGTGAACTTATTCACTTTATAAGCAGAGACTATGTGTTGGGCACATAACTCAGAATAATTTTAATGTGTAGTAAGTAAAGAACAGAAAAGAGGCTTTTCACAGGAGCATAATTGATTTTCACACAGCTGGTAAATGGAGTGATTTTCTCCACATGGGTAAAATTGTTGTTGTTGGTCAAAGGAAATTCGAGAGGCAGAATAAGTTTTTTTGAAGAAAGATGAGAGAGTCTTTGCTTGTTCTGAATCAATGGTGAATGAAGATTCCAGATGGCTTCTTCTGATTGATTTTCTTGCTTCTTCTATTCCTTCTTATTCTCTCCTTCTATGATATTGTAAGGGGTTTTGAGTTTTTGGTATTGGGTTGGGGTAGATAGAGAATTGTAAATTCTGAGTCATTTCTTGAGTCTGTAAGCTGTAAATTCTGATTTCATGAGCAAATGCAGTCAGTTTATGTAAATAAAATCATGAAGGTGTTTGCACATTCATGAATATCTTTATATTGTCTCCATACTTGTGCAGTTAAATCATATGAATTCAATAATACCAAGTGTTTTTGGATTTTCCATCTGAAATTTCATGAGATTGTGTTATTTGTTTGTGGGTCTATTTCAAAGAAATGGTTAAATACTTTAAGTAGATAACAATGATTTCAAGTGTGCAGGTTGGATTTGATAAGGAGAATTTGATTGATAATAAGAGCGGGATTGTTGGTGCAATACACTAACACTTGATGCAAAGCATTATCAATTTAAATCCATTGGTTGAAGTCTATTTGTTGGTGAATTTATTTTATGTGTTTGACTCCATGGCCTAGAATTGGCACTGATCTATTATTCAGTTTTATGCATCTCAAAAATAAATTTAAATGCCAAATAATTATAAATCCCTATTGTTTGGTTGAGGTTTAATGTTGTGTTATGCCTCTCAATTGCTGAGTGAGTATTGATCTACTAAGTGTTTAGCTAGGTTTGAATTTGTCAGTGCTCTCTGTGGTTTAATCAAATTAGGAATTGTCTGCTATAAAAAGCAATGTTAGTTTGTATGGTTGAATTAAGTTTTAGACATCCTATAGGTTGACCCACCTTGGTCCTGAAGAGCCAGAAGTGTAGGAAAAAATCTCATTAAAACACTCACAATTCAAATTTAGTAGTAGGAGTAGGAATAGTTAGTGAGCTTTCATCTATCCCACTCTTTATGCCATTGTGGATAGATCCATAAATTCAATTAATTCATACACCTCTAGATCTACTTCAGCTATCAAGGTATACCTACCTAGGTTAAGCAAAGCTTGAAGTGTAGGGAGTCATCAACCATATAGGTTAGCTCCATTCATTGGTTCAAAAATGTTGTAAGTTTGATCATAGAGCGTGACATCCTCTTAGGATTTGTAACCTTCATTTTTGAGATCCAATAGATTGGCAACTCCGCTGGGGAAAATCCAATTATGAACCCTAGCCTTCCACTATAGAGTCACTCCAAAATATCATGATAAATTGAACACTCCACTAGGAAAGAACACTTTAATTTTCTTACTTATAAAAGGTAGGTGGCGACTCTAAAGGATTTATATGATTGATAAAGTAAATATCAGATCACAAAGAATAGATAACTGACACCAGAGATATTTCATATCATCCAACATGAATGGAAGGAGATCAACATCAGGAGAGTCCCAAGAAGAACATTGTTAGGTGGTCAAATAAACATGGACCTCCTAGTGGAAAAATTAACACAAATAAGGGTGAAACAATATCTAAATAGTTAGAAGACAATGTGAACACATCAGAGCAACCCTTCAAAAATTTTAACTCTCCTTTCCATGCTAATGATGAAAATCCCACAACACCACTATGAAGAAATTATTTGACTAACATTGTCCTCAATTTCCAACCAGACCCTCAATAAGAATAATAATTTAATGCCCAAGATGAGGAAGAAAGAAAATGAAGAGAAGAGGAGTATGATAGAGGGCTCACATCACTTCCAAGAGAGGAAAACAAGGAGGGATTCTTCAATCACAGTGCCATGGATTTTGATAGTATGTCCTACCAACAAATTGAAGCACACTTAGAGTGGAAAAAACAACAACTTAGAAGGAGGCAACAATTGATACAAGAAAATCAAGAAATTGACCGAAAAATGGCACAGTTAGACATCCAGGCACAAAAACCACCAAAATATGTTCCACCACATTTAAACATGATGTCAATGGTAACTCACAAAGACCTTATCAGAACTTCGATGTTTCAGGTACTGTAAGAATACCTCACAATGCGGGTGGTAATCCACATCAACATGCCCAACATAACATACCAAAACAAAAATATGAACGTCAAAATACTAGCAATGCATCCCAATATTATCCACCACTAGGCCAAACAATATGTACCACATCAAAATGTGCATTATCCACCACAGTACAATATTTATCATCAATCTCAACATGGACAACAATTCTTCTCTGATCCCCAATTATATCCATACCCAATGGACAACAATTGGACAAACATTGTTCCTAAGTTCAGTGGAAATAATGCAATATCAGCTGAAGAGAATATCATAAATTTCAATGCTTTCATACAGGATATTGGAATGGAGTAACAAGGATAAAAATATGAAACTGTTTATGATTTCATTAACTAAAGAAGAAAGGGATTGGTTCAATTGTTTACCCAATGTTTCAATTGATTCTATAGAAGAATTTCAGAATCAATTTCTAGAACAATATGGGAATCAATGTGCTCTTGAGTCTACCTTACATGAATTGATAAGCATTCAAAAATATCAAAATGAATCAATCTATGACTTTAATCAGAGGTTCTCAAAATAATACAATAAAATACCACATAGGTCCAAATTGATTGACCCGACAATTTTGAGTATTTATATGAAAGCCTTTGACCCAAAAACAAGATATGAACTCAGAAATAGATGCCCTAGAAGTTTAATAGAGGCACAAAAAATAGCATTCACCATTGAAAACAACAAAAAAGTTGCTAGGATGACTGGTAAAAGAGATAACCTCATAATTTCACAAAAATCTAGCAACCTCTAGAGGTAGGAGAATACATATAGAAATGAATACATATAGAAATGAAAGACCAAGACTACATGATATGCCATATAATATAAATTGGAAGGATGGAAAACCCATATTTGATAGGCCTAAATATAAGGAGACTCTGGATCCCTTAAAAAAGAAAGGACCATACATGGTTAACAATAATCCTTGGTGTCAAGTTTGCAAACTACCTCATTCTCTGGATCACTATGTTTTAGCCCAATCCATACAAGAAGAGGAAATACCAGTTGAAAATGGGGAAGAAGATCATACCATATACTTAACTTCTCATACCCTCCATTAGGTTCAGAAAGAATATTTATCTCTAAAAGAAGAAGGTTATGGGTATGATGTTGACAACCAAAGGTACAATATTCATATGGAAAACAACAAGTCTTCTCTGATAAGGAAAGTGAAAGTAATGATGAATCACAACCTCCTTACATACTGCCAAATTCAAACAAGTCTAGATGGAGGAGGCCAATTGAAGAAGAGATCAAAGAGTTAACCATTGTTGCAGTAGAACAAGAAAAAAGAAATTATGGGCTAATAAATAGAATGATAAATGTAGATGAAGGCACTCCGAGGGGATTTTTAATGAAAGAAAAGGGGACAGCTCAGGAGAGATCAAAGAAGGTAGAAAATAAATAACTCAATAAGAGTGAACAAAGACATGTTCCCAAAAAGGAAGACAAAGAGTTGAAAAACACACACAAGCATGATGAAATTAATAAAAAGGAGATCCACTAGAACAAAAGAAGATAGCTAAAATTGAGAACACCTCTTCATTTTACTTCACACAAGCTTTGTCTTAGGTGATGATGTATGTGCCACTACTAGAAATGATGAAGATAAAATAATATAGAGACAATTCTATTCAATTAATATCCAATGGAACAAATATAAACACAAGTTTGGAAGATAAAAAAAATAACAAGAAAGGATATATAAAGATTCTTGAAGTTTGTCTTAGTGATGCATTAATGAATCCTCCACAAGTAGATCTATTTTTTACCACATTACCCATAAACAACAAAATGGTGATAAATTGTATGATTGACTCAGGGGCGGCTATTAACATCATGCCATTAAGAGTTATGAAACAACTTGGCATGTGGGTGGACACAAATGGTGGAAAGTGTTATGCCATGAATAGTAGACTTGTCCGAGTGGTGGGAATCATGAAGGATGTAGAAGTGAAGTTTGTTGCTTATCCACAAAGCTGTATATACTATTAACATAACTGTAATTGACACACCTCCTCATTTTGGGATGATTTTGTCAAGACAATGGACTGTAGCAATAGGAGGAAATGTACAATTTGACCTATCATATGCCACAATACCAGTAAATAGTGAAGAGGTCAAACTGTATAGAGAACCAAGAGTAAATTGGATTTTGGATTATGTTGATCAAAATTAGTTGAATTTCTTATGTGATGTGGATCTAGGAAGTTTTAGAGTAGAGCCTTCACAGCCTGAATTAGTGAATACTGATCCAATTGACAAGCATGATTCCAAGAATGAGCATTGTGTGTGGTGAATGTACTTTGATGGAGCATGCAGTAAGGAAGGAAATGGAGCAGGAGTGGTGTTTATCTTGCTTGAAGGCACTACATTCAAGTATTCATTCTTGTTGGCATTTGAATGCACTAATGACATAGAAGACTATGAAGCTCTACTAATTGGGATGAATATGGTTTTCAAACACAAGATTAAGCTACTAAAAATATTTGGAGACTCTAAGTTGATCATTTCACAAGTAAGGTCAAAGTATGCTACAAAAAAAAAAAGGTTAGAACAATACAAAAATGTTCTATGGGACACTATTGAATTATTTGATTCCTTCTCTGTTGAGTGGATAGATAGGTCCAAAAACCTAATGGAATATTTCCTGGATAATGTAGCTTTGAAAAGAGATGATATCACCATGGCTAGGCTTTCACAAGTTGAATTCAAAACAAGACCTACCATCCCAGATAATATATATAGTTAGCAAGTATTCAATGATGACACCGATCTGATTAAGTTTCTACATTGCATCGATCAATATGAAGCCTAGGAAATTGACTTTAATGTATTTGTGGAAGAAATAGATGACAAACAATCTGTGTTTGAAAAAGAGGTTTTTCAGCTCAAAACTAACAAACTTCTTAAAGGACTTGTGGCACTAGAAAGGGTATTTGATGGAAATGATCAAGCCCTAATGAAGCAAACACCTGTGAAAAGAGAAAATGTCGAAGAGATCAACCTTTGGACCGAGTTGGCACCAAAAAGAGTGTACATTAGAAAGAAGATAAGCCCAAAAATCAGGAAAATGTTGATTACACTGTTAAGAAAATACATGCACATCTTTGCATGGTCTTATGAGGATCTTAACACATATAGAGAAGATTTGTTCCAATGTGAGATTCCATTAAAATTAGGTGCAAAACCATTCAGGCAAAAACAAAGACCCATAAACCCTACTTTGGAACCTAAAATGCATGAAGAACTCATGAAGCCTATGGAGGGAGGTATTATCAATCCAATTAGGCATTCATCTTGGGTCTCTAATATGGTTCTAGTCAAAAATAAAAATGGGGACATAAGGCTTTGTGTAGACTTTAGAAACCTGAATGTATCTTCTCTTAAGGGTAATTTCCCGCTTTTAAATATGGAGGTTATGTTACAAAGAGTCATATGCTATGCGTTACTATCCATGATGGATGTATTCTTAGGTTACAACCAAGTGAAGGTTAAAGAATCAAAATAGTACAAGACAACCTTCACTATGCCATGGGGAACATATGTTTATGTTAGGATGCCATTTGGACTCAAAAATGTTGGTGCAACATTCCAAAGGGCCATGGATATTGCCTTTGCTGACCTAGTTAATCTGATAATGGTAGTATATTAGGATGATTTAACTACATATTCGAAGAAGGCAAAAGACCATGTGACTCATCTTGAGAAAATATTTCTGAAGGCATTGGAATATGGCATTTCCCTGAATCCCAAGAAATGTCATTTTGTAGTGACAGAAGGAAAGTTACTAGGGCATATAGTCTCTAAAGAGGGAGTAATAATAGATCCATAAAGGGTGGATGCCATTGAAAAGATACCAATACCAAAGATAGTTAAATCTATCCAATCCTTTTTTGGACAAATTAATTTTATAAGAAGGGTGCAAAGATTGATTGGACAGCTGAGGACATAGATGCATTCATATCCATCAAAAGAGAAATCAAGGAGGCCCCAATGTTGAAGTCCGATGATTTTAGTAAGCCTTTTCAAATCTTTTTATTTTCATCTTATCACATAGTTACAACAATAATTCTATAAAAGAATGATGAAGGGCATGAACAACCAATCTCCTTCTTCAACAAATCCATCCAAAATGCAGACTTAAATATGATATTGTGGAGAAGTAGGCATATGCATTGGTGAGAGTTGTCAAGGTGTTAAGACCTTATCTTGTAGGAGAAAAAGTGATAGCTTATGTCCCTAATGCTGCAGTAAAGGATGTATTCATACAAAATGAAACAACAGGACATAGGTGCAGATGGATCAACAGAATCCAAGAGTTTCATATTGAGTTTTAAATCACCAAGATTGTAAGAGGACATGGACTAGCCAAATTGATGGCCAAAAAAAATAGCTACCTAAATATGTAGTGTGAGTGATGAAGACAATATAGTCACTAGTATTGAGCATACACCATGGTACAGTAATGTTGTGTACTACCTTAAACATTTGAAATGTCCTAAAGGGTTTAATGAAAACAAGAATAGGACACTCAAATTATAGGCTTCAAAATACCTATTTATGAAGGGTGGCCTCTATTGGAAAAATAGAGATGGTGTTATGTTGTTGTGCCTAGATGAAAGTCAAGCAAAGCATGTCCTAAAAGAAATGCATGAATGAGTATGTGGAGAGAATTTCACTGAAAAAACCACTACACATAAGGTGTTAAGGGTAGGTTGCTACTGGCCTAAATTTTTCAATGATGCTTATAATTATACCAGGAGGTGTGAAGTATGTCAGAAGTTTTTAGGGAAATTAAAGTATCAAGGAACATTGCCTCTAAGACCTTTATAGATTGATTATCCATTTAACCAATGGGGAATTGATTTTATAGGAGAGATTCCAAAAAGATCTAGTGGAGGACATGGTGGATATTGGTAGCCATAAATTACTTCACAAATTGGGTAGAGGCTATACCTACTAAAAAAGCAACAAGTAGGGTTGTGACAAATTTCATATTGGAGAATATCATTACTAGATTTGGGGTCCTAACAATAATCATAACTTATAATGGAATGTTCTTTAGGTCAGATGGATATAAGGAATTTTTCCAATCCTATGGTATAGTGATTTCATATTCTTTGCCTTATCATCCACATGAAAATGGACAAGCTGAATCTAGCAACAAAAGCATCCTAAAGATCATAAAAAGGATACTAGATAACAAAAAAAGGGCTTGGGATTCCAAGTTGAGATTAGCATTGTGGGAAGATAGGATCACTATGAAGAAGGCCATTGGAAAATTACCTTTTGAACTTGTGTATGAGACTCAAGCTAGAATCCCCTTGCATAATTTGTTGCCAGTATGTAATTTTATCATGCAAGAAGATCTAGAAATTCCTGAGCCCATGGAGGAACATATGGAAGAATTGATGGAACTTGATGAAGCTAGGAACCAAGCTCAACAACACAATAAACATAAGTAGATGCAAATGAAATACCTACATGCAAAAAGGGCCAAAAATAGAAAATTTGAAGTGAATGACATGCTCCTCATGTGGAATGCCAGAAGTCACGACAAAGGGAAGCATGGAAAATTTGAAGCTCTATGGTTGGGACCATTTGTCATTGTTGGTAAGGGTGGTGAAGATTCATATTATCTTCAAAACATGACAGGAGAAGAAAAGGAATTACCAATGCATGGAAAATTTCTAAAACATTTCTTTTCTTAATCTTCCATGCAAGGTATTCTAGGAGAGGGCTAATAATTTACAGTTTATAGATAATTATCAACAAACCTCTTAAAATAATTCTCTTCCATGCACAGTAGTGTAGGACCCCATTCCACCTTCCACCATTCTTAAATTCACTTCCATTTCCATAACCATATGAATAAGGCACTTGGTCTGCTACCCCAGAGACATGGATCATTGCTATACCCATAGGGGGTATACATCCCCAATCGGGGCCATTATTAGAATTGAGAGAAACTCATATTTTTTCAGTAGTCTGCACTCACTCACCCTTTACATATCATAAAACTTGCCCCACATTAATTTTATGATCAATAGAATTGATGAGATTTGTGTGACTAGATCCATATTTGTTTTGGACTTTTCCTTAAAATCCTCCTTTGCTCTTTATTTCCATTTGTCATTTCATCATTTAGCTCCATTTCCATTCCCTATTGACCCAAATTATAGCAGAGCTACTTCTCATGTCTTCAATTTTTAATATATGTTTGTAACAATACCATAGAATCCTTCATTTGAATGTTTCCTAGAATTTCAGGGAGACATGACCTAGGTCACAATGATTAGAATGCCCCAGAGATAACAAGAATGTATAATCAAGAAGACAATATCTATCATCTCACAATTGAGGGCCCATCAACATGAGCAAAGTAGTCAGAGGAGAATTTTCAGGTCATGTCGAGATCAAGAGTCACACCTATGAAAACTTCATCGGCGAGAAACTCATATACTCTTACAGATGAAACTAAAGAACTATTTTTCCAAGGAGACATATATCATCGGCTTGAATTCTTTGGATCTCACCGATCTTATGAGTCACACTGATGAAGGAATTTTTGGGGAGAGTCTTGTCGATCCATCTGAATTGATGAAGTGAGGGAAGAGACATATATAATTGGATTGAACCCCTTAGGTCTCTCCAATGATAAAGGTCACACTGATGAGAATGATTTTGGGTAAAGTCTCACCGACCCTTCCTAGCTAATAGAACGGTAAAGGAAACATATCAGGGAGACCAAACAATATCAGAATGGCATCTTATTTTCTTGGTGATGGGTCATGTCAGCCTGATGGTGATAAAGAAAGGCTTATATTCATCAGAAAGACACTAGGTGATTGTCGAAGGAATTTCTAGCAAACCAGACTATTTTGAAGTTGGTCTAAATTTTAATTTCTCTCTCTAAAATAATGTAAATTGAAGAACAATAGAAAGGGCCATTGCACAACGCCGATAAAAGTATCGAATGGTCTTAGATGATTTAGGAAAAGAACTAAAGGGAAATTTTAATTCAAGAGACATTTAAATATTTCTTGGAAATCGATCATAAGTGTATAAACAAAGATTACACCAAATGAGAAACACAACTTGGCCTGAGGATAAGATAGTCTCGCTGATGCAATATTTTGTGTCGCTCTGAAAATTCAAATTTCAAAAAGATAGTTGCATTTAATTCTAGTGGCGGAAATTAATGTCTACATGAATGAACTCCATATGAAAAATAATGACCAAATAAATTAAAACAAAATGAATTCTTAGAGGTTGCAACAAGCGAGCATGGAAGGTCAAGCAGAATTTGAGGAGAACATTGCGATCAACAATTTACAAGTAAGCCCACAAAATACTTTGTAATTTGTAAATTCTAATTCAAGAAATTAAAAATGGATGGTCCAAGTTCTACAAAAACCAAAGGTAGGAAGCAATAGGGTGAGGGTATTCAGAGAAAAACAAAAAAACAACGAACTGAAATACTGGATGAGCCAAAATCAATAGAAAGGAAGTTCAACCAAGACATCATTGATCAATTGCCCAGGTTAGGGCCGAGGGCTAGGAGGTCCGCACAAATAAGGGCCGATATAGAAAAATTTGAGGATGAATGTAAACATATAGGAGACACTTGGACTTCTGCTAGGGGATATGAGTTTTTTATGTTCCATTACCATTGAAGAAATAGGTTCGAATAAGTTTACAATCCGTGGAACTTTGATTTGAGAAAATTAGTCATCCTAAATATATTTATGAATGTGGAACTAATAAGACTATTGACTAAGCCCTTGGCCTAAAGGCTATCTATCATTTACAAGAAAAACCATTTATATATGTGTCCAAGACTATAATCTCAGAAGTTTTTAACCTAAGTGGCACATCTGATGAGAAAATTATATATGAGGATTTGGAAAGGGAATACTAGAGAATGGACACAACGTATAATGGGTGAAGATTACCATTGGATAGACCTAGAAAGGATGGAAACCTCATCCCACTTGAAGATAATGATGAGCCTCTATTTCATGTTGATCTATTTGAGCCACACATGAAACACACATATCTCTTAGCGTGTCAAGTATTGGGAACTAAGGCCTTTGAATTCATGTTGATAGGGCCAATGGTCATTGTAGCAGATGTTCAATGTCATAATTCAAAACTATTTGATTATTCCTCTTACATTTCCAAGGAGATTGACTCAGTGTTGATGGAAATAAAAAATGGATCTTGCACATTGTATTTAAAACATTATTCCATTCTTAGAAATTTTATATTATATTATGGTTGGGAGATAGGGATATGGCCAAAGGAACTAAAAATCACACAATGTGATAAGGAGGGAAAGCCATTTCCAATAAAACTATGGATTGCTATTTGGGACAGCAAGTTCTTAAATTCTAATTATGTTCTTTTTGAAGAGTATTTTGTTAAAATATTGTATAGATTTTTTAATCACCCCTGTGAGTATTCCTTAACCGATGAGATCAAAATATTTATGAGGCCTAGATATTTCGATGGACCCACAATTTTTAGAAATAATTGGGGTGACTGGTACTGTTATGTCAATGCCTCCATGAGTAGGGTGTATGGTATCAAAGACACACTTTTTCTTTTACCAAAAACACTACCAAATAGAATTGCATACTTGGAAATTATTAGGGAGATTGAATACTCAAGTGCTATAAATTTAAGTGCCTATGTGAAACAATCATTTATGCCAAGTAATTTATGCTTTAGGGATTTTACTATTTTGTCGAAGGATGGGTATGATTTAATTCTAAATAAATTGTCACATTTTAATTTGAAAAAAGTTACACGAAGGAAGGGATTTGAGCCTAAAGGATACATCGATGTTGCCAAAAAGAAAGTGAATCTAGGTTGATATGAACATATACCTTACCTAAAAGATGATATAATTAGAAATATGGAGGAAAGAGTAGTTGAATTAGGCATCGATGAGTATAATAAGAAGATTGAGCAACAATTGAAAGAGATAGAAGAGGGAGAGATGTTATCTTTTGGAAGTGAAGAAGCCACTAGTGAAAAGGAACGTAAAGGTCAAAATGACAAGATTTCTAAGACAAGAATTGAAGAGTACCAGTATTCCAATAGAGAACAAGAAATTGAAGAAAGTTTTGATGTAGATACAAGGCAGCTGCCCTATAGATCCTTTTGTTTTTCATTTTTTTTTTTTGATAATGAATTTATAAAATCACCTGAATTCATATAATTCCTATACAAAAAAAAGGGGAAAGAAATAAGAAACTCCATCACAAGTATCACACCTAGCAATGAGACCCAATTGTTGAACACTTTGAAGCTAGATGTGGACAATGAGATACAGAATATGACCCCAGAAAAAGGAAGGAAATTGTTGGAAGAATTTGGTGTAACGATCTTTCCTGGTTTAGATTTGAACTCAGCTCTTGTTTTTGAAAGTTTTTTGCATAATAATAATGCTTCTCACAAACTCAGCCCTGAAGGAGTCAAAAAAGTATACACATGATTGAAATATAATCTTGGTGAGAATTATCTCATGATTTGTGTTTTGTATGCTCCACACAAGAAGCTAGTGATCATTGACATAGAAAAGGCATTTGGACATGTGATGACATTGAAAGTGGGTGAAGTTGATCCCGTAGCTACTGTTGATATTGGCATCAATGTAGCCAAGTTAAATAATGCACAAATTCAAATGTTGATAAAAGAAAGGGATATGTACAAACTAATTAATGAAAAAATGTTGAGAGAAAATGAATTTATAAAGGAAACTAAGTTGTTAACATAGGGGTAGAGCTCTCAATCAAAAGACAAGAAAGAGGAAGCACAAGTGGCCAAGGAAAAATATGATGCACTCTCCATAGTACTACAGAAAGGCATAGTAAATTAATGATCTGGATGAACAAGTTGTGGGGAACTCATTCCCAGAGTTATGTTGCAATTCAAGAGCATAAAATGGTGAGTGACTGAATTTAAGAAAAGATCCAAGAAATACAAAATAAAGACCCTTCAAACAGTGGAACCATCACAACTGCTGAAGATATCCTTAGGAAACACAAGAAGTACTATGATGAGCTTCAAGCAGATACAAAGAAACTCATTGATGTTGCAAAGCATGTAGTTCCTGCGATGTTCAAAGAGGGTGGAGAGCTAAAGGACAAGAATGGATGGATAGAGGAGTGCAGGTCAATATTTCATAGAGCCTTGGAAGCAACAAAGAATGGAGACTTAGTGTTAGCTGAGACTTATGAACACTTGGAGAATATGGTGATCACGGACATTGCTGCAAGGAATGCTATAGAAGATGCTTATACTCATGGGAGGTAGGATTACTAGGATCACATGACAAAAGTCCATTTATGGCTCACTAGAGCTTAATATTCTATGTTTAATTGTTGTTAATTTCAAAATACTTTTATGAAGAGGCATGTTTCCTTCAAGATATTTATATTTCTATTGAACTCAAGATGACTGAAAGGATCATCACTACATTTTTATTTTACGAGTAGGAATAGTAAGAAGATAGATTGCAAAACCTTGCTCATATATTCAAGACTTTTATCATAATGCATATTATTTGAAGAGATATATAACGGAGATGAATCTTTAATTTTTTGGCTCGATATTGGTGTCTATTGTTTGTTGAATTAAGCAATTATCTAGTTGTCTCCACATTGTTATTTCTCTGTTATTTGAATATGTGTATCCAAGTTGATATTTTAGTTTCATCAAGACACACTTTTTCTTTTTGTGTGATCAATTTAATTGGTTTCTATTAAAGAATTAAAATCCTTTTGATTGATTACAGTAGTTTGGAGGTAACATTTGGATCAGTAAGAATACTTGGGTAATTGATAAGATTGTCAAGTTGTCTCCACATTGATGTTGTCTTGTTATTCAAATTAAGAATCTACTTCATTTGTCAAAACACTTTTTTTTTCATTGTGTGGTTCTTTTAATTGGTTCCTTAAAGGAAGGATTAAAATCCATTTAATTAATCATAGTAACTTGATAAGATAAATTGGATCAATAAGAAGAGTCTGCTAGTGACATTTTTGCATGTTTATACAAGGTATAAACAAACATAGGTGCCAAAAAATTATAATTGTAGCCAACAAGTAGGTCACATATCATTCAAATTTTGACTCCATTAACCCAACAAAAGTAGGCACTGGTCTTACCCACTCTATTTCAGATCTTCATAAAATCTCATTAAAACACTCACATTTCAAATTCAGTACTAGGAGTAGGAATAGTTACTGAGCTTCCATCTATCCCACACTTTATGCCATTGTGGATAGATCAATAAATTCAATTAATTCATACACCTCTAAATCTTCTTCAACTATCAAGGTATACCCACCTAGGTTTATCAAAGCCTGAAGTGTAGGGAGTCATCCACCATATAGGTTATCTCCATTCATTTATTCAAAAATGTTGCAAGTCTGATCATAGAGCCTAACATCCTCTTAGGATTTGTAAGATTCATTTTTGAGATCCAACATAGCTCTCAGTTTTCTTTTTTTTAATCTTAATTTAGATCCGGGTCCGAAACGACAAGATTCAACTTGTAGGTCTTCTCCAAGCTCCTCCAAGGCGTGTTCACAACTTTGACAACAAGTTTTCCAATATTGCTACTTGATAAATTTGGAACCTAGACCTGTAAATCACATGCAAAGAGAGGGGAAAATGGTTGTGGGGATAGAGAATTTGGGTTTGACTTGGTCAAAACCCTTGTTGGTAATTACACCTTGAAATGAAAGAAAATTTAAAGGATAATGATGAATGAACAAAATATGATGTTGCAACTCACCAAACCCTAGCAATAAAGTGTTGCAATAATGCTTGAAATGGTTGCAATGGATGTGGTTCTTGACTCTTGCTTGAAGGAGATAATTCTTGAATGCAAAGCTTCCTTGGATCATGAACTCTACATCACAATTGTGAGAACAATAACAAACATGAAGAATGTGATGTTTGACATGATGATTGATGCTCTTGAATGCTCTCAAATGCTTGATAATCTGCCCTTGAAATCCTTGAATGCTCTTGCTCAAATTCTCTTGTGAACTCAAAGAATACTTGAATTCTTGAGGGTCTTAGGATTAAAATGAGAGAAAAAATCTTGTATTTATACTCAATTATGCAAGAATTCTGAAAATTACAACACTGCAAGCCAACATTGGATCTTGGAGAATAAAATCCACCAAAGATTTAAATTAAATTTGATTTTGAATAAAAGGTGACTCATTTTCCATCTTGGGTGAATGGATCCCACATAAGGGAACTCATTCACCCAAAATAGAAAATGAATCCTGCCTAAGGAATTGAAGGTGGGTTTTCAGGATTTTGATGTTTTAAATGCCTTTTGTCGAGATTATCCTCAAAAATACACATAAATAAGGCTTATGGATGCAAAAAGGGGCCGAGTAAAGCATATGAAAGCCCAATTATTAATGAAAGGCCTAGATGAATGTGAAAGTGTGTTACAACACTTTACAACACACCAAATAAGGCAAGGATAAAATAAATTATGATTGAAAATGTGTTTATTATGCTTAGAAATCCTATAAAAGTGTGAAAGTGTGTTACAACACTTTGCAACACCTTTACAAGGCATCATTAAACTACATTAGTTCACAGGGGCCCAAAACCTAATGTGAATTTCTTATCCACATTACAACACCAAATCAAAGCCACACTAAGCCAAAATCCACAAGAAGGAGCTAAACAAGTATGAAAAGTCCTAAGGACCCTTTTTCGATGTTACAACGAAAAACTCTAATGAAGTTGATTATGAACAACTAGTGAATCGGAAAGAAGTGAAAAATATTTATGGAAGATTTTCTTGTAGTGTTAAAAAAAGTAACCCTTTTTCACAATTAGTTTGGGAATAAGTGATATTGAATTAACCTAATAATGCCTTGGTTTAGTGTTGTAATGTGTTTTACACATTCACATTAATTTAGGGCCCCTTTTTAACAAAATGTACTTAAATTGTACCTTATTTATGGTGTTGTAAGGTGTTGTAGTACACTTTCACACTTATCTAAGGTTTCATTAATTAATTGTGGTTAATTGAGCCTAATTAGCCCCTTTAATTCAAATTTAAGCCTTCTTAATGACACCTTCTTAAGGATCTATGCTGACACCTAATAATAAAATTGCATAACATTTAATTTAGAAAATTTGAGGTCCTAGAAAATGGTGCTAGGACCCATTCACCTTTAGTGGTGAAAGGGTCCTCTCCACATAGGACCCCCATTTCTATGTAGTTTTGAGGTGTGTTTTTAATGTTATTTCCACCCCCAAAGCAAGGTCATAGAAACTTGTGCTAGGACCCATTCAATTTTAGTGGAAAATGGGTCCTCCCCACATAGGACACCCCTTTTTGAATTTAATTTTGGTGGGATCAATATGATTTTTAATTCTAGATCTGGTGTTGGCTTGAATTATTTGAATTTCGGGGTTAATCTCTAGATTTAGTATAAATATGAGGTTAATTCACATTGTTTCACCAAGAAAGTTCAAGTTATCATTAGAGCACTTTCACAAGAGCATTATAGAGCACTTCAAGATAATTTTCAAAGGAATTCAAAGGTAGATTATCAAGAGTTTATTGCAAAAATTCAAGATCATTTCATCATGTCAAAGGCATAGCACATTCAAGCATGTTGTTGAGCTAAGATAATTGATGTAGCATTGAAGATCTACTCGCAAGCATTGTTTCACATCCTATTTCTAATCAAGATCTACATTCTTCATGGTCACTTCATGCTAGTTTACACATTTATACTCCAAGACAACCTCCAAGGTATCAACACTTCATTATTTCATGCTTCAAACTCATTATTTCATCATTTGGTTAAATTTCCTAAATAGGGTTTAACTTAGGTAAACCCCTATTCACTAACAATCAACAATTTTTTCTTCTTTTGAATGTGTGTTTGTAGATTTACAGGTTGAAGATCAAGTGGAGCACAAGTTTGGAACAAGATTGTCAAAGGTGTCAAGTTGCAAATTAGTCATTTATAGTGTAAGAAAATGGAAAGAAGGCTAGAAATTTTTTTTCAAACTTTTGGGAGCTAATAACTGAGGATTTGAGAGTGCAAGAATCAAGGAATATAACCTAGATCTCAGCTTCAAAAACCCTAACATGAACCCATTCGCCAGTAAAGGTGAATGAGTCCTTTATGACCTAAAAATAGGCTTCTTATAGTAAGACACAAATCATTCTAAGCTCTCAAAACTCCCCTCATAGTTGCTATAAAAATTAGGGCTAGTTTCTGGTTTTTATTTGCATCATATTGCACACAAAATCACATAATTTAAGGTGGGAATTAGTGTTCTATCATTTTGATTTTGGTAAACCCTATTTTTCCACCTCATCATTTAATGGTGAACTTGACCTATTGAATATTGTAATTTTCCAATTTTGGAAGTCTTTCATTGAATCCTAGGTTAGATCTTGCATTCATTTGCATTTAACTTGCATTGAATTAGATATCATTTAGGGTTTACAATTGCATTGTTTTGAATTCCCTAAATTTGAAAAATATAAAACCAAATAATTCATTTTTCATATCATTTAGATCTCATAAACTTGCATTTGAAAATAAAAATAACATTACATTTCAAATCAGGTCTTTGCATTCATCATTTTATTACATTATCACATTGTATTTCTAGAAAATATGAAACTGAATGTTACTATCTCAGGCCTAGAATTGAAAGACATTGCCAAAACCTTCAAAATCATTCAAAAAATGTTTAAAAACCATAATCAAGGACCCATTCACCTTTATTGGAAAATGATTCCCTAATTAGGCTTGACCTGAACATTCTAGCATCTAAAAAGCATTGACAATCAATCAAAAATCAGTCAAAACATTTCAAAAATACTTAACCAGGACCCATTCACCCTTAGTGGTGAAAGAGTCCCTAATAAATCCTAATCTGCATTTTCTAGAAATTGAAATCTCAATTTTAAGCTTCTACTTGCTATTGTTAGTTTCCTATTTTAGTTTTTTGATTTATTGTTTCATCAAATTCATTACATCTAGCTTAATTTTCTTCATTTATTGCATTGTCAAAATTCAAAATTGTGCTTACAATATTTCATTTTCAGTTTATTGCATTGTGTAATCAACATATTACTTTGTTTAGATCTAAAATTCTAAAAAATTGATAAGTTTTTTAGCAATGTGTGGAAATCCTTGTTCTCTTTGGTTGATGTTTCAAGTTGTGTTTTTGGCAATGACCCTAATGCACTTAAACCTACACATGGTCACACAAATAGTAATGCATTTCCTCCTTGTGATGTTGACATCATTGGATAAGATGATAATAGCATGAACAACTTCATAAACGATTGTCTTAACAACCTTGAAAATAATGCATCTTTTTATCCTTCCATGAAATAACTAACACAACTTGAGATGTCTAGTCTTTTACATCCTAAAATTGAGTCACAGGCTAAGCATAAGTTCCCTACAATAGATGAACCTAGTTCCTCTAGTTAGGTAAAAATTCAACCACTCTATGTTAACAAGGTAACAAATACTCCTATCAATCTAGAAGAGACATATGGAAAATGATTTATGAATTTTAAGCAAACAAGGATGTGATACAACAAGTGAGCATGAAATTCATCAACTCCTAAAGAAATTACAAACTAGAAATACCGAAGGGTTAGTATATCAAGATCCTCCTCCCGACATAAGTATTATCCTTCCTAAATAGCACCAAATTCCTTGTAACAATGGTAGGATTGTCTTAGATCCTCCTCTTGACATAAGTTTCCTCCTTCCTAAAGAAAAACCAATGCCTCACAATGATCAGAAAGAAGAAAAGTTCATTTCAGGTCCTCTTGCTTTATATCCACCTTGAGAAACTATCGAATCTAGAAAGAAACAATGGCCTTACAAGCTCAATAAATTACAATTCCCTTATCCACCAACTGCAATTGAAAGGAATTTATAGATACTTCTACACAGAGGACTGATTACATTACTACCCAAAAGTGAAGATCAAAAACCAAATCCTAGGAATACAAACACATGACATAGTCGATATCATCAGGTCACTGGACATAGTATTAATGAGTGTCATACTTTACAAAAAATATTTTAAAATCTTGATATCATAGAAATTATCCCTTCAATCATCCATTCCACTCCTTTCCATGTAATAGTTGTAGGACCTTAAACATTATTACTATTACATGTTATACACTTGTTGCAAATCATTTTATTTGATGCAAGGAGCTCATTCTTATCACCTATCTTGGCTCATCCTTGTCGTTCACTTGGTGGGGGCATGGGTTAGTTAGCCTTGTCCTAGCTTTGGTACATATCATTGTCCCTTTTGCTAGTTATATGTGTATCATTCATGCAGACTGAGATTGGGATGTAGATGACTTGCTCTAGGTTGACTTGCATGTGCCTTACTAGTCTTTTTATTTTTCATGTTTCTTTATATGTGATTTCATGTGTATAATGTGATACCTCGTGATGTTTGTTTATATGTGATTTCATGTGTATAATGCAATACCTAGAGATGTTTCACTTGATGTATCTCTCTCTCTTTATGTGCATTCTTCCATTTGTACCTACATTCTTGTTTATGTTGTAAGCATTTTTCATTTGTCTTATATTTTCCTTTTGGGGATGATGCAAGGAATCGAGACATTTAGGTCTCTTCCATGTTGACATGAAAGTATTTTTATTTTTTTTCTCTCTCTATGTGTCACTCTTCAAGCTCTATGAGTATTTGTGGAATTATGATACTTCTGAGCTCTAAAAAAACAATGTAGAAAAGACATACTAGCCTTGAATCTGTAGATCCCTTATGTATTTTGGGGCAAACCCTTCATTTTTATCTCATTGCGTAGATTTTTTTCGGAAGCATATGACTTGACATATGGTTTTCTAAGGAAATCTCTCATGTCTTAGAATAAACCATTGACTACTTTAAATTAATTTATCATAGTAATGGTGTTAGCAACCGCTTTAAAGTGGGGACATACATTGATGACATCTTATGGCATATTTCATAACATGATTTTATTTTTTCTTGTGACGTGTCCTTTTCTTGGTGGTTTCATTGGGTTTGATGTCCTCCAAGAGTGTGATATTTATAAGCATATGATCTCCCTTCATGGAATGATGTGAAACAAGAGGAATCCCATAAGTGGCAATCTAATATCCCTGACTTGTCCTCTCTTGGAGACATTAGGCATGATGTTCCCTCTTGGTGGTTTCATTGGGTTTGATGTCCTCCAAGAGTGTGATATTTATAAGCATATGATCTCCCTTCATGGAATGATGTGAAACAAGAGGAATCCCATAAGTGGCAATCTAATATCCCTGACTTGTCCTCTCTTGGAGACATTAGGCATGATGTTCCCTAAGAAGAAGACCTTACATGAACAAATCAAAATCCACTTTAAAAAAAACTTACAAGTATGACATTCAAAAGAATACAAAAAGCATTACATTTTTGGGCCTTATCAAAGTTATCAGGAGGATAACTTTGGTATAGTATGGGAGGCTAATATGATTCTCTCATTTGCCACATCATAGGGATAACTGACCTAGTGGATAGACTGAGGTTCCACTAGCCCAGAGTGAGATTGTTGGGATAACTCACCTAGTGTACAGACTGAAGTTCCACTATCGTAGAGTGAGCAACATATGTTGCAGACAAACAATCCTGTTCCACATGATGTTAGAAATTTTTTCCTTGATCCTTTGTTTTTATTTATTTTTCTTGGCCTTTTATAGGGTATGACTATTTATCTTTGTTATTTCTGCATACTTATGTGTCTTGAATTTCTACTTTAGTGTGAGTTTTTCATGGGGAAAACTCTTAGTAAGTGGGGAAAAAATGTAGTGTTGAAAAAAGTAACCCTTTTTCAAACTTAGCCGGGGAATAAGTAATTGAATTAACCTAATAATGCCTTGGTTTAGTGTTGTAATGTGTTCTACATAGTCACATTAATCTAGGGCCCCTTTTAACAAAATATACTTAAGTTTTACCTTATTTATGGTGTTGTAAAGTGTTTTAGTACACTTTAACACTTATCTAGGTTTTCATTAATTAATTATGGTTAATTGAGCCTAATTATCCCCTTTAATGCAATTTTAAGCCTTCTTAATGACACCTTTCGAAGGACCTATCCCAACACCTAATAATCAAATTGCATAACATTTACTTTGTAAATTTTGAGGTCCTAAAAAATGGTGCTAGAACCCATTCACCTCATTCACCTTTAGTGGGGAATGGGTCCTCTCCACATAGGACCCCCCTTTCTATGCATTTTTGAGGTGAGTTTTTGATGTTATTCCCACCCCCCCAAAGCATGGTCCTAGAAACTTGTGCTAAGACCCATTCACCTTTAGTGGCGAACGGGTCCTCCCTACATGGAATGCCCCTTTTTGAATTTGATTTTGATAGAATCAATGGCTATGCATAGGATCATCATGAAAAAATAGTCCCTTAAGTGGCAATGAAAATTTAGAAAATCAGAGTTAGGAAAATTGACGTAAAAATTTGAATAATTTATCTATATTATTTTGAAAATATGCAAGAATAGAATCTATACCAACTTCAATGTAGTTCCTAAACTACTAGATTTATTTTTATTTTTAAAATGTGTTTGGTGAAAATTTGAAATTTCAATGGAGTAGTACTTAAATTTCAGGGAAAAAATAAGTAGGTGTCTATTTTACCACCCTAACCACAATAAAATGATAATATTTTTAATAATATTTGAGATATAAGTAGAGGAATCATGTCTCGATGTGATGCATATTTTGTTGTAATTTTTTTCCAAGTAAATAATTAATTATGAATTTTTTATTTCAACTTTTAAAAAATATAAAAATTTGTATGTCTGACCACCTTAACATGGTCAAAAATTCATGAAATTCATTTTTTTTAATCCTATAGTATGCAAAGCATATAATGTGATGCATGTTTCAGATTCAAAAAATGTGATACTATTTGAAAGCTATAGATGTTTTTCAATCAGCCTATCAATCAGGACTTTAGTCATAATTCAAATAGAAAATGAATAATAATTATTTATTAAATTCAAATTAAAGCATAATTTATATTGGTGGAAAGTTGAGAATATCCTTTAAAAACCCTTTTCGTTTCATCAATTTTGGGTAAATAAAAATTCATCAGCCACATGGGCCATCATATCTCTTACATATCACCACTTTTTGGCCCATCATGATCCTTCATATACCCCAATATGATTTTTAATTCTAGATCTAGTGTCGGCTTGAATTATTTTAATTTCAAGGTCAATCTCTAGATCTAGTATAAATATGAGGTTAATTCACATTGTTTCACCAAGAAAATTCAAGTTATCATTAGATCACTTTCACAAGAGAATTATAGAGAACTTCAAGAGAATTTTCAAAGGCATTCAAAGGTAGATTATCAAGATTTTATTGCAGCAATTCAAGATCATTTCATCATGTCAAAGGCATAGCTCATCCAGGCATATTGTTGAGCTAAGATAGTTGATGTAGGATTGAAGATCTACTTGCAAGAATTGTTTCACATCCTATTTAAGATCAACATCTACATTCTTCATGGCCATTTCATGTTAGTTTTCAGATTTATATGCCAAGGAAACTTCCATGGTATTAACACTTCATTATTTCATGCTTCAATTTCATTATTTCATCATTTGGTTTAATTGTCTAAATGGGGTTTGACTTAGGAAAACCCTTATTCAATAAAAATCAACAATTTTTTCTTCTCTTGAATGTGTGTTTGTAGATTTACAGGTTGATGATCAAGTGAAGAACAATTTTGGAGCAAAATTTTCAAAGTTGTCAAGTTACAAAGTTGTCATTCATAGTGCAAAAACATGGAGAGAAGGATACAAAATTTGTTTCAGACTTTTAAGAGCTGACAATCGAGGATCTATGAGTGTAGAAATCAAGGAATAGAACCTAGATCTCAGTTTCAAAAACCCTAATGGGGACCAATCACCACTAAAGGCGAATGATTCCTTTGTGACCTAAAAACAGGCTTCCTGTAGCAAGGTACACATCATCCTAAGCTCTCAAAACTCCCCTCATAGTTGCTATAAAAGTTAGGGTTAGTTTTTTATTATTATCTACATCATATCACACACAAAATCACATGATTTAAGGTGGGATTTAGTGGTCTATCATTTTTATTTTGGTAAACCCTATCTTCCACCTCATCAGTTATGAACTTATGAAACTACTTGGGTATAATGGAAAAGCATGTGGTGCTAGAGAACAAGGTATATGTGTTCCTATAGAGCCTAAAATACAAGAAATGACTAATGGTCTTGGTTATTGTCCCTGGGTGATCCCACAATACTGGTTTACAATTTTTGGTCAAATTGGACACTGAACTAGTTTTTTCTAACCAAATCTTCACTTTCAGGCACCTATAGTGGCTAAACCATGAGGAATTTGAAGATGATGAAAACTAGTGATTTGTGAAATTTTGTTTACAGATTCTAAATATGTTTTTTTCAAAAAAATTGCAATCAAATTGCACTTCTTTTTTCATCTCCTTTGAAAACTAGTTATTTCGGTAAACACCATTTTTAAGGAGTGATGCTCACTATATACAACATAACTTATTTTCCATGATATCTAGTGCTTTCATTTTGTTTTATAATGTTTTATTAAATATTTTTTCCTTAATCAAGTTTCGAAGTCAAAAAAATTACAATTCGGACATAGGCGGACTGTATACAACATAACTTTTTTGTATGTATCAAAATTCAATTTATTATTTTGGGATCAAGGATTTCAATATCTATTGCACTAATATTTTTAATTTTTTTTTTTTGATAATTTGCTATTTTTCCATATGTGCAGAAAAAAGAGCTTGATTTTCAGTGAAAAACCTACATTCACAAGAAATAAAAATAAATATAATAATATAATTAAATTTATTTAAAATTATACTTTTTGGGAAGCTTATAATAAGGAATACATACTTAAAAAAATAAATTTCCAATGAATTCATTTGATCCCCGAAAAGGTAAATCAACAATGTTTTTATCAACAATTTGATACTTGTAAAGGAGAGTCGAGACTTTGTTATAGGTATGGTTTAAAAATAGCAGGGTTCTATCCAAGGGGGTTTGATCTTAGTTGGTTTTATCAAACCCTCTTCAATTTAAATCCTTCAAATGAAACATTTTAAGGTTTAAATCATTATATTTTTGAAAAATATGTAATTTTATGAAAAATCAAAATCTCCCCAAAATTGTAAACCAGCATTGTGGGATCACCCCCCTCGAAAGAAATAAACAAGCCTTTATTAAATCTCAATAATCTTACCAAATATTATTCCAAGACAACTTTAACTTTGGTGCATCCTAAACTGATAGATATCTCATTAGATTTACATCAAGTTGATACCTTTTTACTCATCATAATCAATAATAATTTTTTTTTCTCCATGCGATGTAATAATTATAGGATCATAGTATACTCACTATTGCATGTTTTACACTGATTGCAAATAATTTCCTTTTTTCAAGGAGCTATTTAACATCATCCATTCTTGACTCACCCTTGTCCTGGGGGCAGGGGTTGGGTTAGCCTTGTCCTCATATGGCACTTGTCGTTGTCTCTTTTGGCTTGTTGGCCACCTTCCATGTGTATATAAGAGAAAGCTTGGTATGTGGATGACATGCCTTAAGTTGGCTCACATGTGATGCACTTTTATTTTTATGTTTAGCATTAAATTTTGTGGGAAACCACTTTTCATGATGTAGCTTTATTTGGAAACATATGACTTGGCATAGGGATTTCCAAATAAACTCTAATGTCTTTTTCATTGTTATCATTTATCATTTTCTACTTTAAATTAATTTCTCATAGCATGGTGTTTAGCAATTTATTTAAATTGGGGGCATGCATTGGCATTATTCTTTTACATATTACAACTCATATTTCATTGTGTAGTCTTCTTACTTCATGTGATGCATCTTTCTCTTTATGGTGGCATTGGGTGTGATGCCCTTCAAGAACGTGATTTCTCTTAGCATATTATATTCCTCTTAGTGGCTTGATGTGACACATTGCATCCCCTAATTTTTGAATCTTCTATTCTTTGATTGGTCCTCTCTTGGAGACATTAGGTACAATTTCCCCTACACTGAGACCTTACATGAACTAACAAAAACTCCTTTGAATGTACCTTATATTATTTTTCATTAATAATAAGTATTATATGGCTACCTTGCATAACACACTTTGCTAGCCAGTGGAATGATCTTGTTTGTTGATGAGCTTCAAGCATACAAATTTTTTCTTTCCTTGTGAATATTGTTGTTCATGTTGTGTTATGCATTATCAAAGTTATTTGTAGGTATATATTTTTTACGGTTAGCATATGAGATCTAAACTTAGGCATGAATTTCCCATAGCCACTTTCTTGTGTGTGTGAGTGCATATAGACTGTGTGTATGTGTCTCACCTCTTTGGGGGATCACCTAGTGGATGGCCTAAGGTTCCACTAGCATGTGTGATCATGCATTTTATTTCCATATTGGACATCATGTTCCACTTGTAAATTGTTTTTGGAAAAACAACTTAGATATGATCCACATCATGTTGGACAAATGGTCAATGCTTGATCCACCTTCTTTTTCTTTTTCTCTTTTCATTATTTCTTTAAAATTGTATTTTTTATGTATATTGATGTTGCATAGCATACACCTTGTGTGTGTCCCTTTGTGCTTATGTTTGTTTGACATAAGATCTTCAATCCTAGGGGCTTGGCCACCTCCTTTGATCTTTGTTATCCTATACCATCCACATTGTTACACTTGGAATCCTCTCGAATGTCTACTTTAGTGTGAGTTTCAAGAAAGTTCCTCCTCTCACTAAAGTGGTGGCTAAATGTAGTGACATAAAAATTATCCCTTTTCCTCATTTAATTTAGGAATAATTAATATTAAAATGATCCTAATGTTACCCTGATTTAGTGTTTTAGTGTGTTCTACACATTCACATTAATTTTAGAGCCCTTTTAAACTAAATGGACCTATTTGTGCCTTATTAATGGTTTTGTAAAGTGTATCTTTACACTTTGACACTAATCTAGGGCTTTATTAATTAATTGGGGTTATTTATGCCTTATTTGGTCCTATTTTACATCCACAAGCCTTATTAAATGTATGCTTCCAAGGATAATCTCGACACTTAACAAATTACCAATCATAATTCATGTTTTGGGTTGTGTGTTCCAGATATAGTTATATGGGACTCATATGCCACCTTGGGCATATGAGTCCAACTTAGGTCTTGGGACCTGATTTCAAATTTTACATTAAACAACACAATTTTTGGATTTTCTTTTCTTTTGTTTAAGACACTGGGACTCATACATTCCCAAGGTGGCATGTGAGTCTCTCTTTAACCAAGACCTAATTTAAATTAACTTCTTGGAAAGATTTAACTATCCCAGATTTGATGTTGGCTTGTAGTGTTGTAATTTCAAGAAATTTGGCATAAACAAGTATAAATATAATGTTATTTTACATAGTTTCATCCTAAAATTTCACAAGCAATCACTTGAGTACTTTCACAAGAGAATTCAATATAATGTTTAAGGGATTCAAGGGAAGATTTATAGAAGATTATTGTGGTAATCAAGATCCATTTCATCATGACAAAAATTTAATGCATCATTTCATCCATGCTTCATTTCTCATTAAGGTTTGATTACCAAAATGGGGTTTGACCAAACCACCATTCTCTAAAAAACAAAAAAAAATCCCTCTCTTTGTATGTTGTAGGTTTATAGGTTGAAGAGAAAGTGGATTTGAAGCCTTCAAAACTACGAAAAATTGTAAAGTTGAAAAAGTTGTCATAAGAAGTTTTCAAGGCTCATAGAAACTCAAATTTAGAGCAATATATCAAACTTATTTGTAGAAACCAATGGGAAAATTATTATCTAATCCATCTTTAGAGGCTCACAAAGTTTTAGTTCAAAATTATTCTCCTAGGAAACTTTGTGAAAAAGAAAGAAAATTTACAAAAATCTATGTGTATGAGTCCTAGTACAACCTTATTGACATATTTTTGCATATTCAGACTAGTCACAAGGAGATTATAGAGTCTTCCCAAAAACCCTAGATTGGGACTAAATTTCCTAACCTAGCGTATCAGTCTGAGTGAGCTTAACACAATAGAGTTTTAGAGTTATAGACCTTGTTTTGGACATCTCCAGTCTTCCAGGTGCTTCTGTGTATATCCTCAATTTATTATTCTAGTTTTAAGTCCCATTTTATAGGTCATATAGTTAGATTTTCATATTACTCTCATTTCTTTCTTGCTAATAATTTTCTTAGTGGTGAACCCCCTTTTAATCATACCTAAGGAAACCATCCTAATCCTAGTCCATTCCTCAATCAATTCAATTGGTTGAGGGATCTTGGTTTCCTAATGAACTAAGAGTGAAATAGGTCCCTAACCTTAGTTCCATCTCCCAAAAAGTGGAACCCTATTTCTTTTGGTTCAATTATATTTGGATAAAACATTAGGGTTGAATGGCTTTCTCACTTGCTTCTTTCAAAAATGTTGGAGTATAATGGTTCATGATGTGGTGGCTACCATAAAGGAATCATGGATTTTAGGAATTATTTTGAGAGAGTTGTATAATAATTTCATTTCTTTTATTTCTAAAAAGGATAAGCCATCATCACTAGATGAGCTCAAAACCATTACCCTCTAAAATACCTTATACAAAATTATGGTAAAAATAGTAGCAAACAGACTAAAAAATTATGTTAGAGATAATTTTTGAGAAGAAGTTAGGATTTGTACCTAGGAAATCAATCCTAGAGGGGGTCATCATTGCACAAGAAGCCTTTCACTCTATTCATAGTTCCAAAAATTAGAGCATGTTACTAAAATTAGACATAAAAAAAAGTATATGACATGGTCGACTAGAGATTTTTGTGAAAGTGTTGTTGGCCTTTGCGTTTGACAATAAATAGATAAAATGGGTTTTCAATGTTGGTATGTGGTGACTAATCATTCTATACTGTACACTCTTCATGCATCCTCGCCGGGGTCCGAGGGCGGCAGCCCCCCGAGAAAAAAATTTCTCCTACTTTTTCGTGGCATTATCAAAAAGGGAAAAATCACTAAAAAGGGGAAAACCCTGACTTTGTATAACCCTAATTCAGAAGCTTCTAAAAAGGCTGGTTATAAGGGGTTCAATAATAGAGTTATAGTATGATAAGAAAAATGCAATTATTCATGATATTGTAATAGGGTTTGACACTGGTTAATAAAATCATTGGATGGCTACGATTTGGTGGATGTAGCCCATATTGTGTGAACCACGTTAAATTCTCTATGTTAATTTTTCTATGTGTATTTTATTTCTTGGTTTATTTGATAATATCTTTATTTAGCTTTTAGATATCTGCCTACGAAACCTAACACGTGGTATCAGAGCGGGTTGTTTTTCGATTATCGTCTACAAGAAAGTCTCATGGTTGAGTGGGAGTCTCACAATTAAGTGGGAGCAATGGCAGACGAGGTTAAGTTGAAGGTTGAGAAGTTCAATGGGAAGAACTATCAGTTATGGAAGATGCAAATGGAGGACTATCTCTATCAGAAGGATTTATGGTGGCCATTGGAAGGGAAAACCAAGAAACCCACAGCAATGTCAGATGAGGACTAGTATATTTTGGATAGAAAGGCACTTGGCAGCAGGGTATGTACAGGATCATCATGGAAAAAACAGGCCCTTAAATAGCAATAAAAAGACAGAAAATCAGAGTTAGACAACTTGATGTAAAAATTTGAATAAGCTATCTATATTATTTCAAAAAAATGTAAAAATAGAACCTCTAGAAAATTTAATGTATTTTATAAACTACTAGACCTTTATTTAAAAAAAATAAAATCTATTTGGTGAAAATTTGAAATTTCATTGCAGTAGTATTTAAATTTTAGGGTAAAAATAAGAAGTAGGTGTTTGTCTGACCACCCTAACCACAATAAAATGATAATTATTTTTTATAATATTTTAGATATAAGTAGAGGACTCATGTCACGATGTGATGCATATTCTTTTATAATTTTTCTCTAAGTAAATAATTAATTATGATTTTTTTATTTCAAATTTTAAAAAATATAAGAGCTTGTCTGTCTAACCACCTTAACTTGGTCAAAAATTCATAAAATTCAATTTTATTTTTTTTAATCCTATAGTATGCAAAGCATAGAATGTGATGCATGTTTCGGATTCAAAAAATGTGATACCGTTTGAAATTTATAGATGTTTTTCAATCAGTCTATCAATCAGGACTCTATTCGTAATTCTAATTGAAAATGAATAATAATTATTTATTAAATTCAAAGTAAAGAATAATTTATATTGGTGGAAAGTTGAGAATTTCCTCTAAAAACCCTTTTCGTTTCATCAATTTTGGGTAAAAAGAAGTCGTCAGCCACATGGGTCATCATATGGCTTACATATCGCCACTTTTTGGCCCATCATGACCCTACACATACCCAATATTTGTTTATGCCTAGCACAATCGATGGCATTCAATACTACAACAGCAAAGAAAACTCTAGAGTTGATGGTAACCCTAGCAAAGTTATATGAAAAGCCTTCCGCTTCGAATAAGGTATTTCTTATGAAGCATTTATTTAATATGAAAATGGTAGAAGGTGGATCAGTTACTGATCATTTGAATGAGTTTAATATGTTTACCAGTTAATTAACTTATGTAAAAGTTAACTTTGATGAAGAAGTTAGGGCTCTTTTGATTCTATGTTCTTTGCCTGAAAGCTGGAATAGCTTGGTAATGGCTATTAGCAATTTTGTTTTTGGTTCGAATACATTGAATTTTGATGATGTTGTTGGTGTTATTTTGATCGAGGAAATTCGTAGGAAAAGCTTAGGTGGAACATCCACATCAGGAAGTGTTTTGAATGTAGAAAGTAGGGGTAGAACAAAGGAGACATGAAACAATTTTGGAAGTCATGGGAAGTCACAAGGAAAATCAAGTTACAGAAGGTCCCAATCTAGAGACAAGAGGGATTGTTGGTACTGTGGTAAGCCAGGTCATTTAAAGAAAGATTGTTGGTCTCGAAAAAATAAAGAAGGAGATGAAAAGGAAGGAAATAAAGAGAAAAATGTGGTAAGTAATAAATTTGATGAGGATGCTTTGATTCTTTCTCTTGACAATGCTGATGATTCTTGGGTGTTAGATTTAGGGGCTTCATTTCATGCTACGCCCCATAGAAATTATTTTCTTGATTATGTCCAAGGGGATTTTGGGCTGGTTTATTTGGGAGATAATGAACCCTGTCAGATTGTTGGAAAGGGAAGAATCAAGAGTAACTTGCAGAATGGAAATCATTGGCTACTACATGAGGTGAGGCATGTTCCAAAGCTAAAAAAAAATTTAATTTCAGTAGGGCAACTAGATGATGAAGGTTGTGTTGTTACAATTAGTGATAAAAATTGGAAGGTTACAAAAGGTGCCTTAGTGGTAGCAAAAGGTGTGAAAGTAGGCACCTTATATCTTTGTACAGGTCATACTGTTCCTTCTACTTTAGCTATTGCAGATAAAAATCAATGTTCAGGAACAGTTGATGCAGTTCAGCAGGAAGAAAATCAGATAGTTGTTGCGAATTCTGAATCAACACTATGGCATAACAGACTTGGGCATATGAGTGCAAAAGGTATGAAAGTACTTCATTCAAAGAATGTTTTACCAGGTCTAAAATGTGTTAATATGGATTTCTGTGAAAGTTGTGTTTATGGCAAACAAAAGAGAGTTAGTTTTCTCAAGGATGGGAAACAAAAGAAAGATGAGAAATTGGAGCTTGTGCATACAGATGTATGGGGACCAGCTCAGGTATCTTCTCTCAGTGGTTCTCATTATTATGTCACATTCATTGATGATGCAACTAGGAAGGTATGGATTTATTTCATTAGGCATAAATCTGATGTATTTGAAACTTTTAAAAAATGGAGAAGCTTGGTTGAGAATGAGACAGGTAGAAATCTGAAATGTCTCAAATCTGATAATGGTGGTGAGTATTGCAGCAAAGAGTTTGAAGATTATTGTTCCTCTAATGGTATTCGTAGGCAGAAAATGGTTCCAAGGACTTCACAAGAAAATGGAGTGGCTGAGCGTATGAATAGAACAATAATGGAGCGTGCACGAACTATGATATTGCATGTTGGGTTGCCTTTAAACATGTGGGCAAAGGCTGTAAACACTATTGTTTATTTAATTAATAGAGGTCCCTCTAATCCTTTGGATTGTGGTATTCCAGAGGAAGCATGGATAGGTAAGAAGGTAAGTTATTATTTTCTGAAAACCTTTGGTTGTGAAGCATTTGCACACATAGATTCTAAAAATAGAACCAAGCTTGATGCAAAATCAAGGAAATGTATATTTGTTGGATATGGCATTGATGAATTGGGTTATAGGCTTTGGGATTTTGAAAATAAGAAAATTGTGAGAAGCAAGGATGTCATATTCAATGAGAAAGTGTTGTACAAATATCTGTTGTAGCAGCATGAGAAGATAGAACATGATTATGCAGTGTTGGATGATATTACAAACAACAATGTTCTAGTGGTTCCTCATGCTCCGTAACAACAGCAACAAGAAATACCACAAACTCCAATGAATGTTAGGTGATCTTCAAGGTTAAGTAGACCTCCAAAAATATTTTCTCCCTCTTTGTACTCTATTTTATTAACTGATGCTGGTGAACCAGAATGTTATCATGAAGCTATGCAGGTGGATACCAAGGTTCAGTGGGAGCATGGAAGGGATGAAGAAATGGACTCCTTTTTGAAAAATCAGACTTGGGAATTATGCAAGTTGCCTACAGGTAAAAAGGATTTAGCAAACAAATGGGTTTATAGGATGAAAGAGGAGGATGGAGGTAAGAAAAGATTTAAATCCAAATTAGTTTTAACGGGATTTGCACAGAAACAGGGTATTGATTTTGATGAAATATTTTCTTCAGTTGTTAAAATGACCTCTATTCATATTGTTTTAAGTATTGTGGTTGTTGAAGATTTACATTTAGAACAGCTTGATGTTAAAACTACCTTTCTCCATGGTGATTTGGAAGAGGAAATATACATGGAACAGCCACAAGGATTTGAGGTCAAAGGTAAGGAGAAACTAGTGTGCAAATTGAGTAAAAGTTTACATGGCTTGAAGCAAGCACCTCGACAATGGTATCTTAAATTTGATAGTTTTATGGCTGAGCAAGGCTACACTAGGTGTAATTCAGACCATTGTGTTTATTTTAAGATGTTAGGTGAAGATAGCTACATTATTTTATGTTTATATGTTGATGATATGCTTGTAGCGGGGTCTAACATGGATCACATAAAGGAGTTAAAACAACAATTAGCAAATTCATTTGCTATGAAGGATTTGGGGGCAGCAAAAAAAATCCTTGGTATGAAGATTATAAGAGATAGGAAAAATAGGATATTGTTTTTATCTTAGACTGATTATGTTAAAAAGGTGTTGCAAAGATTTCATATGGAGAATGCAAAAGCTGTCAGCACACCTTTGCCCAGTCATGCAAAATTGACTAAGGATATGTGTCCAAAGACACAAGAGGAGGAAGAAAAAATGTCCAAGGTACCATATGCTTCAGCTATAGGTAGTTTAATGTATGCCATGGTATGCACGAGACCAAAAATTGCACATGTTGTAGTTGTTGTTAGTAGGTATACGATTCATCCCAGAATTGAACATTGGAATGCAGTGAAATGGATTCTCAGGTATTTGAGAGGTACATCAAACAAATATTTATGTTTTGAGGGCTCTAATATAGATTTAAAAGGCTATGCTGACTCAGATTTGGCAGGGGATATTGATACCAGGTGGAGTACCACAGGTTATGTATTTACTATTGGTGGGACAGCAGTAAGTTGGATTTCTCAGTTGCAAAAGGTGGTTACTTTATCCACCACAAAGGCAGAGTATGTGGCTGCAACAGAGGCAACAAAGGAGATGATATGGATGCAAATTTTCATGGAAGAGTTGGGAAAACAATAGGCTAAAAATTACTTGTTCACAAATAGCCAGAGTGTTATACATCTTGCAAAGAATTCTGCCTTGCACTCTAAAACCAAACACATACAGTTGAGGTATCATTTCATTCGGTCAGTGTTGGAGGATGGATAGGTAAAGCTGGAAAAGATACATACAGATGTAAATCTAGTGGATATGTTTACTAAGGCAGTGATAAGGGAGAAGCTAAGCTCCTCTTCAGCTTTGGTTGGCCTTCAAGGTTGAATTCAAGTACAACAGAGCAGTAAGGTCCAAGGTGCTTATTTCTAGTGGGAGTTGTAAGTGCAGCGGTGTCATCTAGGTTCAGTCTCCAAGTGGGAGATTGTTGGTATGTGGTGACTCTTCATTATATATTGTACACTCTTCATTCTTTACTTTTTCACGGCATTATCAAAAAAGGGAAAAATCACCGAAAAGGGGAAAACCCCAACTTTGTATAACCCTAATCCAGAAGCTTCTAAAAAGGTTGGTTATAAGGGGTTTGATAATAGAGTTACACTATGATAAGAAAAATGCAATTATTCATGATATTGTAATAGGGTTTGACACTGGTTAATAAAATCATTGGATGGCTGCGGTTTGGTGGATGTAGCCCATATTGGGTGAACCACATTAAATTCTTTGTGTTAATTTTTATGTGTGTATTTTATTTCCTGGTTTATTTGATAATATCTACATTTAGCTTTTAGATATCTGCCTTCAAAACCTAACATTCAATTGCATAGCTAGCCCTATATTATGTATCATTGTGAATAGATCTATAGAAGGTTATTTTGAGGCATCCAAAGGAATTAGACAAGGATATCCTCTCTCCCTTGTTGTTCATTATCATGGCAAAGGTTCTAGGAAGGGCATTCCGTGTCAATGCAAACACTGGGTAGTTGGTGGGAATTTAAATTACAAGAAATGTGCCTATGGTAACCCATTAATAGTTTGTAGATGATACTATGATTTTTGGAGTAGCTAAGTGTTGTGAAGTTTTCCATTTGAAGGACATTTTGGATCTCTATTCAATGGAATGTAGGAAAGGAGTAAGTGAAGTGAAATCAGAAGTGTATTTTTTTGACACTACTCCATGAAAAGAGCAAGAGATCTTTAGAATACTAAGATTTAGGAAAGGAAAATTTCCATGCACATACCTTGGATTTCCTTTATCAAAAGGTATGAGTAGTGATAAATTAGGGGACCTTGATTAATAAAGTAAATAGTCGAATGCCATCTTGGAAGGGGTAATGGTTATCATGGGTCGGTAGGCTAGTAATGCAAAAATTGGTTATTTCCACACTACCTATGTATATGTTATCTTGTCTTGCATTACCTAAGGGTACATATTAGTGTAGACACATAAAAATGTCCTAGACCAGCTAATACCATTTTTCTATTGTCATAAGTCTTCTATTGATTAGAAAATTTTAATTATTTAATTAACTCACTCCCATCCTTTATTTCCTCTTTGATTAATTAAATAAATTTTATTTATTTAATATATCACTAATATCCTTGTCTTCTATAATTAGAAAAATTATATTTATTTAATTATTTATGATCTTGCCACTATAATTAAATAGTTATTTTAATTATTTAATTATTCATTTATCCTCTTCTTCCACAATTAAATAATCCACTTTCTACACATTTCTTTCTAATTTTAAATAAAATCATTTATTTAAAATTATCTACTTTCTAAATTCTTTCCAAGTAAATAATTTTAAATTAATTTTTAATTTAAAAATGACAACTCATCTCTTGAGGGAATTAAATTTAAATTTCTATTTTAATTCTCCTCTTTCCTCTTTTTTTGTCACTTGCATTCTTGTCCATATATTTGATTTTTCTAAAATTAAATATTATACTTTCATTTCAAATTTCACTCTAATATTGCCCTAACCCTAATTGTGGGTTGTCACATGCTTTTATGGCCATTGATCTTAGGGATTTTGTCAATTTTCAATCTTGTCCCTCCATCTAAAATTGGCATTTCTATAAAATGGCATTACTCTCATTTTGACATCTACAATCTACAATCTATTTCTTAACTTCTTCTTCTTCATACACTTGCATTCTTGCATTTCTATATCAAATACTTCAATATTTTCTTTGGTCTTGTCATAATCCATATTTGCTCAACAAAGAAATTTGAGGGAAAACACATATTTGCAGAAAATGGAGAAGGTGCAATGAAGGTGATTCATGGAGTGCTTGAAGGCTAGGTGATATCTCTCTTAGTTTTCATGATTATATGTTCCTTTGTGCTTCATTATTTACTTAGGTTTATGTGGTTTATGCTTTAATGATGCTAACTTAATATTTCCCTATGTTACATTGGTGAACCCGATCTTTTAAAACATGTTTTTGTAGATTTCCATACGATTTTTCATCAGTTTTTGCAAGTACAGGTATGGAACACTGCAATAGAAACCTTCTGTGATGCAATCGCTCTTTCGAGCCGCATTCATTTTCGCGAACAATGCAATTGCTCTGTTGCAATGCATTTGAGATTCGCAGAGCCACATTTTCTTTTTCGCGTCACATTTGATTACCCAAACGATGCATCTACTCTTCCAAATCGCATCCACTCTGTTGCGACGCATTTCTTTGGTAAAATTTTCCTCTCAAATTTTTACATTATTTTCTAGATTTTACCTTTTTCTTCATAGGTTAGATATTTTTTTTTCAGCTACTAATTTTCTATCTACAACATGTGGCAAGTGGGAAAATAAGTCTAACCCCTTTTTTGTTTGTGTTCTCTTTTATTTTCACAATCTTAGTAAAAAAAATAACCCTATAATTTGTATTTACAATTCATCAGTTAAAATGAACATGTATGCATACTCATTAGATTAAAAAGAACACAATCATGCATTCTAACTCATTGGATTAAAAAGAACTTGCACCTCTTCATAGAATTGGGTTAAAATTAAAAACTGCTTTCCTCACACTACAAACAATTAAAATGAACAATTGTTTGATGTGTTTTGTGGTTTAGTTACCATCTCCTAAGTGTGTATGCAATTCTCTTGTGCCTTGTGCGATCTACAAAAAAAAAAACACTAACAAGTTGGTTACTTGATCACCCTTCATATTTCATTTTGGGCTTATAAAGAACAAAACTTGCTAGTGTGAGATAAGTACATCATGTGTGTTCTCTCTTTGTTTATGAAAACAAATATTAATCAAACTACGGATGTAATTAATTGATATTGTTTATCCTTAGATGGCTTTCCTTGTGGGAAAAATTAATCACCCTAGGGAACGACCCAACCGGTATCACGCTAAAGCTAAGTGACTTCCAACTGGTATATAAGTGTGGGTACTCGAGGAAAGTTCAAGTATCACGAGGATCATTATGAAAAGAAGGGAAAAAATGTTCTCTTTCTGCATGGATGGTCCCCCATGAATAGAATGCCCGCATTAAAACCCTTGTTATAGTAAGACCAAAAACCCTATCTATTCTTTGGTGCAACAACGGTCATTGCCAAGGCATCCACATTTTTGTAGTTTTGAGTAGAGATGATTAGCCTGCCCTACGAGTTTCATGGGGGTTGGAAGCTTGGTTGACTTGAGAAGTGAGTGCACTGTAAGGGGGAGCCCATGTGGCCAAGCTTCTGAATTCATCTACTAAGAATATGCGATTGGAGTAAAATCTGAGTGGAATCCAAAAGAATATAGTCCTTGCAGTCATAGGATTGTGCTCGTCTTCTATGCATTTGTTTTCACAAAATTTTGGGAAAATGGTTTTTCCAAGTGTTTTTCAAACCAAATGAATAAATAAACATCCTTTTCATATCTATACCAAAACACTTTCAAATTGAAACAATCTTCAAAATCTGCCAAAATTGCCAAGAAATCAAACTCTGCACCGCATTTGCTAAAATTGCACCACATCTGGCATCCTGAAATGCATTTTTTGTTTTTGCAACACATTTGCAATCTAAAATTCCACATTTTCCATTTTGCACAACATATGTTAAACACTGCAATGTAACTGCCAAACTGCAACGTATTTTCCAGAATCTGAGACACATTTGATTGCTATGCAACACATTTTCTTCCTTTGACACATTTGAGACTGTGACGCATTCGACACTTAAACAATGCATTTTCTAGTGACCTGGAATAACATTATCACTGTCAAAAACCCAAGACCAAACATTTTCAAACAATTTCCAGACACTTTTTCCAACAGTCTATGTCCACAACTAGACCATTTTTTTTTCAAATAATCCATCCTTGCATTAAGCTTATCATAGGTCTACCATTGAAAATTTTTGGTTGCACCTTGCAATCCACCATCATTTTCAGCATAGACAAAGTCTTAAGTCCACAATTTTGCACACCTTGGGATAAAAAAACTTTCCTTACTTTGTCAAACCATTGTCTCAAAAAGTAAATTATCATTGGACCAACTCAAACAAATCAATCCTTAGTCACTTTCCTCTTGTGAGATGTTTCCAACTCATAAGTCTAGTGTGGAAACCTCACTTTGTCACCTTGTCCTTTTTTCCCTTTAAACAAGTCCTTTGACAATCCAAATTGAGACATTGGCCAAACTTTGAATGCTTAGTAAACCTTTCCTAAAAATAATTTGACATAAGACATTCATTTTGCATTTGACATCCCTTTTAGTTCTTATTAGCCCTTTTCATTGCCACTTTGCATCATTGCACTCCTTATTCCAAAAAATACCTAAACATAATCTTCGTCTCATACCCTCCACCATCATGTCTTCAAGTCACTATGACATGCTTTCTAGTTGAATTGATGCCAATTTATCTATAATAGTCAAGCCTAACTAGCCGTGGACTTCAAAGGACTATACCTCCAATTCAAACACAAATTCACCTCAACCTCTAGTCCTCCATCCATCTATCCATCTTACCAATAGTCCAATAGTCCATGAGTCCTAGTCCTTTATCCATCTACTATCAAGAGTCCCCTAACACCATCCATGGAACAAAAAACTTCCATTAGTCATACCCACCCTAACCTTGAGAAGGGAAATCAGCCATCCAATAGTCCTTTCCAAGTCTCCACATCATATCCTAGTCCTTCATCCACCAACACTTTCCAAGCCCCCACATCCTACTCTAGTCCATTCTTTATCAATCTGGTCCAAGTCTCCATGTCCAATCCAAGTCAACCATCCATTGACACTGTACAAGAATCCATGTCTTATCCTAGTCCTCAATCCATTAATCCCTTCCAAGTATCCATGTCCTATCCTAGTATTTCATCCACTAATCTGTTCCAACACACATCTAACCATGAAAATTCTATCCTTGTCCAAAGTCACATTCCATTATCTAACTCTGAGGGCATATGTCAAGAGGAAAACCCAAAGCATGACACCATAACTCCCCCTTCATGTCAAGATCAAAGTAGTCCATCCCATGACCCCATCCTTAAGTCCATTCAAGAAGTCCTCCTAAAAAATCATTGCATATCAAACACACCTATCCTTGGTCGAAATTCCATCCACAACCATGTCATTCAAGATGAACCTATCCTTGGTCAAGACCCTATTTCCAATCATGTCATTCAAAATGAACCCGTCTTTGATCAAGACACTACTTTGGAACAAGTCCAAAACGATCCATTCCTTGACCTCTATGCCATTCATAATGAAGGGTATGTGCACAATCATGATGGGCCAAAAAGTGGTGATATGTAAGTGATATCATGACCCATGTGGTTGATGACTTTTTTTTAACCCAAATTTGGTGAAATGAAAAGGGTTTTTAAAGGAGATTCTCAGATTTCCACCAAAATAAATTATTATTATTCATTTTCTATTTGAATTATGACTAAAGTCTTGATTGATAGGTTGATTGGAAAAAATCTATAGCTTTCAAACGGTATCACATTTTTTGAATCCAAAACATGCGTCACATTCTATGCTTCACATACTATAGGATTAAAAAAAAAGAATTGAATTTCATGAAGTTTTGACCAAGTTAAGGTGGTTAGACATACAAATTTTTATATTTTTTAAAATTTGTAATAAAAAAATCACAATTAATTATTTACTTGGAAAAAAATTACAAAAAAATACACATCACATCGGGACATTATTACTCTACTTATATCTAAAATCTTATAAAAAAATATTATCATTTTATTGTGGTTAGGGTGGTTAGACAGACACCTATTTATTTTTTCCCTAAAATTTAAGTACTACTATATTGAAATTTCAAATTTTCACCATATAGATTTTTCTTTTTTTAAAAATAAACCTAGTAGTTTAGAAACTACATTCAATTTGATACAGATTCTATTCTTACATATTTTTGAAATAATATAGATAAATTATTCAAATTTTTACATCAAATTGCCTAACTCTGATTTTTTGAGTTTTCATCACTACTTAAAGGCCTATTTTTTCCATGATGATCTTGCACATACCCTGAAACACTTGAAGATGACTCCATCCAAACTTCAAGTATTGACACTTCCAAAAATGAGACACTTGCCTCCATGGGACACATAGATTCAATCTTTTCCTAGAACAAGAGGCTAATATTCTAGAAATATTCGCAAATGTTCACGCTATAACTGAATTCAGTGGGCTCTATGACAATGACCATGAAGATGGTTTCAACATCGGTTGGGAAGCACCAACAAAATCATTAGAATCCAATATGACAGAAAATAATACCATAGATGTTTGTCAAAAATTATTCAACATGACAATAAAGATATGCCATCTTATCAACTAGGGTCATCTATCTTTTTAAGAGTGGGATTTCTTATAGATGAGAAGATTTCAAGCATTAATTTCCATAATAAGGATGGGTTAGCATCTTGCTTCCAAAACGATAAGTACCCCATTGCAAACATAATCTATCAAAACATGCATTATCAAGGAATTTTAGAACCTATACAAGTTCAGGAAAATTATCGACATCAAGGTCTTGGCTATTCCTTAGTTGGAGAATCTAATAATTTTAGTGGTCCCTCTTTGATATTGGGGGAAACTTTATTAGGTACAAACATCAAAATGGGTGCCATGAGTAGTCCTTGTCATAAGATTGTTGCCAACACCCCTTCCCTCCACACCCCAAACCGTCATTACATCATGAATAAGCCTTCCATTTGGAACCAAGAAAAGTCTTACAAATCAAATGTCAAAGGCTATGGAATCAGAAAAAAATTCAAGCGGAAAAATAAAGCTAAAGTGGATCCCAAAAAAAAAGAATCAAGTCAAGAAAGGAATGAATCAAGCAAAGAAAATATGTCAAATATAAAAGTCAATCAAAATGTGGAGCCACAACACAAGAGGACTCCCATGTAAAATACATGTCCACCTCCATCAAAATGGCCATCAAGAAAGAAATATAAAAGTGTCGGTTCCAAACAACATCCTAACCCAACACCCAAAGTTTGGAAAATAAGAATTGGTACATCCAAACATCATGACCATCTATCCACGTCTACCACCATCCATAATCACACATCTTGCCAAATGTCTAAATGTCCCATGTCCCAAATCCATCACATCTTGGTAGTAACTCTTTATCATAAGGATTGTCATGGTATTCTATCATGATGTGTGTATTCTGATAAGGCCAACTCTAGTATCGACAAGGATCACAATGACATCAATCAGATGTTATATGTAAGTGTTATCATCTTGACAAGGTAAATACTTCAGAAAGGTCATTATTGTCATATCATGGCACCAGTCTCTACATAAGCACCATCGAAGGCTTCAACATAGTCAATGGTCATCTAAAGCATCAAGGCTATTTGGAAAAAAATCAAAAATCAAAAAAATTGTCACCTTGATGAAAACCTGGCAAACAAGCATCTTGGTGACACCAAAAAAATCAAAAAATGACAAAAATAGTAAAGAGAAATTTTTTGTCCAATAGTGAAAACCATTTTTATGGCACTTTGGATAAGTACCATGATGAAAACCTGGAAAATATGTGTCATGTGTAAAATAAATCAACTATGTGAACCATTTCACTTGGGGCTAAGTTGTGTCATCTCCCATGCCCTTCACATGAAATTTTTATCTATCCATCTAAAACCTATCGCTTTTCGTGCATTTTCCCACTGACTTTGGCCTTGATAGGGATTAAAATACAAACATAGGTCATGCTTTGGGAAGATTTTGACATGTCTATCCTTTGGTCCTACATTATTTATGAAATACCATGTCACCACCTTCATAGCATTATCAAAGCCCATACCTGGGAAAAAATAAATTATCCTTATAAGACATAAGCCATCCATGACTCTTATCTTTTACCAAAGGAATCCATTTTCCTTTTATATCTATCACCCATTTTGGTTTCCCTTGTCAATGGTCTAAAGATCCCTCGTCATCCCATCTAGTCCTCACCAAGTCATTCCAAATGCAACAATATGGAAACTTGACACATTATCCAAAACATTTCCTTGGCTTTGTCCCTGGCCCTCCTGCAGACTTTGATCCTCTTGGAATATAATCATCATCTTCACATTGTTTTGGGATGTGTCCTTCCCACGTCAAACAACGTTGTCATCATCATCCTCACCTATTAATTGGCATTCAACATGACTAGGAGCAAGATCATGGTTGTCCTTGGATTCTTGTGCATGTGCTTGCTAGCTTCCTTGTAGGAATCATTCATATGCATTTGTCACAATCCTCATAAAACATAAAAAAGCCATAAAAATCATAAAATGTCCTATTAAAAAAATCCTAAAAAAAGAAACCAAAAAAAAAAAACTGAAACATGTCAAAACGCAAAAAACATCCAAATAATTCTCAAAAATCTGAAAAACAAAGTCAAGTCCATCATGTCAGCTGTGTCAGTCCATGTCATTGTTGAACTACATTGCCTCTATGCATTCGCTATGTAGGCAAGGTCATCATTTGATGTACCCACAAGGCCACTTAGGTCAATACTTTAGGGTTTCTCACATCAATCAACTAAGTCAGAAATTGTCGTCAAACACACAAACAATTGTCAACATATTAAAGAATTCATGTTGTGGCTTATTTTGTCTTATCTTTCTCTTGGAATTTTTCATTGAGTCAGGTTACTAGCTTCTTCGAGGATGTCCCATGAAGGATTTAGAGGAGCAATGATGTCTCATGACTCTTTTCTTGACTACTATTTGTGGATTGTCTTGGCAAAAAGACTAGGGCAACTTTGCCTTTAGTATGAGCTAGGACATTACTTGTCTGCGAATGTCTATTTTGCAAGTGGATGACCTTGCACACCTTGGTTTATGCCATAACATGGTGTTTGTTCTCCATTTGTGTCATTTTACTGCCCAATGACGATTAATGCAATAACTATTAAAGTACTATGGAAAATGTTGAAGGATTCTTTTTCCACACTAATATGCATTTCCTTCTCCATCACATGTGTATCTTCCATGCTAAAATTTATTCTATTCTTTCATCCTCTAGTCTTTTCATCCATTTCAAAAGAAAACTCGTGTTCTATGAACCCAACTATCCTCTCGAGGGGGCATACCACTACCTCCTTATCATTCTTCCTCATCCTATTTTCATTGGGGCATGTCTTGAACTAAATTTTATTTGTCACAATGCAATAAACTGCACTATGACAAAGAGGGGAAAATGTAGACACAAAAAATGTCGTAGGCCAACTAATACCATTTTTCTATTGGTATAAGTCTTCTATTGATTATATAATTTTAATTATTTAATTAATTCATTGACATCCTTTATTTCCTCTTTGATTAGTTAAATAAATTTTATTTATTTAATACGTCACTAATATTCTTGTCTTCTATAATTAAATAAATTATATTTATTTAATTATTTATGATCTTGACACTATAATTAAATATTTATTTTAATTATTTAATTATTCATTTATCCTCTTCTTCCACAATTAAATTAATTGTATTTATTTAATTGCTTTATCCACTTTCTACAACTTTCTTTCTAATTTTAAATAAAATCATTTAATTAAAATTATCCACTTTCTAAATTCTTTCCAAGTAAATAATATTCAATTAATTATTTACTATCACATGGCCCCACTTATTAAATTAAATTAATTTTTAATTTAAAAATGACAACTCATCTCTTGAGGGAATTAAATTTAAATTTCTATTTTAATTCTCCTCTTTCCTCTTTTTCTGTCATTTGCATTCTTGTTCATAGATTTTATTTTTCTAAAATCAAATATTATCTCTTCATTTCAAATTTCACTCTAATATTGCCCTAACCCTAATCGTGGGTTGTCACATGTTTTTATGCCCATTGATCTTAGGGATTTTGTAAACTTTCAATCTTGTCCCTCCATCTAAAATTGACATTTCTATAAAATGACAATTTTACTCTCATGTTGACATCTACAATCTACAATCTATTTCTTAAATTCTTCTTCTTCATGCACTTGCATTCTTGTATTTCTATATCAAATCCTTCAATATTTTCTTAGGTCTTTTCATAATCCATATTTGATCAACAAAGAAATCTAAGGGCAAACACATATTTGCAACAAATGGAGAAGGTGCAATGAAGGTGATTCATGGAGTGCTTGAAGGCTAGGTGATATCTCTCTTGGTTTTCATGCTTATATATTCATTAGTGCTTCATTGTTTACTTAGGTTTATGTGGTTTATACTTTAATGATGCTAACTTAATATTCCCCTATGTTACAATTATAACTTAAACTAAAACATGATTTTGTTTTGGAAAGGACATATAGATAAGAAAAAAATTGCACTAATTTTATGGGATAGGATTTGTAAAGTGAAGGAGCTTGGGGGTACTAGTTTAAGGGATCTCTTGAAAAAAAATAAGGCATTAGGGGCCAATCTAACTTGGAAGATGTACATATAAAGAAAAATTAAATGGGTCTAAATTGTCCAAAATAAATACATGGGGAATGAAAGTGAGAATAATATTTTCATGGATGCCACCTTTCCTAAAGGCTCAAGAATTTGGAATTTCATGAGAAAATGCAGGTCACTAATAAAAAAATTCATATCTTGGGACATTCACAATGGTAGATCAGCTCTATTTTGGGAGGACTCACGGGGGGTGATCCCACTATTAATAGTTTGGAAAACCAACAACACACAAAATATCTTATGTCACAATTGTAGGGTTTGAAGGTCGGGGATTACTTGGATTTTAATAGTGTTGTCGGGACTTGAAAGTTGTAGTGGAAGGATTTTAGCAAGCTTAATCTCTTGGCTACTAAAATCTCATGTCCATAGTCGATTCTCAAGGACAAAACCATAATTATTCAAGAGGGAAAGGATAGGGTGGTCTAGACTACTTATGTTTAGGAAAATACAAATAAAAGGATGGTATCTCAATGTTGGAGAACTAGGATGGTAGGAAGTCAATCCCATAGTAATTATGTTGGGATAATAGATGCCTTCAAAATGTAGGGGCCTTTTCATGGATTGCAATCTAGGGAAGGATTTTGGCAGTAGATAGGTTTAAAAAAATGGGCTACCAAGACCCATCGTGGTGTGTGATGTGTAAATAAAATGAGGGAGAGGTAAATCACTTGCTTCTCATGTGTCCCTTTGCCCCAGAATATTGGAGGTGGTTGTGTGCAAAATTAGGTGGTTTGGTGCTCTTCTGAATGACATCTTGTCCCTCTTCAAATCATGACCACTATTAAAAAGGAAGGTGATGTACTCATGCATATGGCTATTAGTCCTTCTATTTTGTTGTGGGAGATTTGGAAGGAGAAGAATAGGAGGGCATTCCTAGATAAGGAAATGCGTGTTTCATCTTTAAAAAAAAAAGTAGAGGCTACCATAGTTGAGATTATAAATAGTAAGATGGAAAGAATAAATCCTCAAAAATTGATGTTCATGGAATGGGATGCAAAATTGAGATTTGGGTGGTTTGGTATTAGGATCCCAGAATATGGCAGTAAAGAGGCTACAAGAAAGCATGAACCTTGGGCCAAATTAGTTTGAAGGCCCCCAAAAAAATCATGGGTCAAGCTAAATTTTGATAGGGTATCAAGAGGAAACATACGTAGGTCAAGAGGAAGTTGCAAATCCACAACTTAAGTGGGGTTATAGTAGGGGAATTGGTGGTCCCCTTTCTAGTTGGGATGAATAATGTTGCAAAATTGTAGGTGGTCATATAGGGGCTTTAATTTTATCATGAATTAAGACTCGGTAGTGTTGAAGTGGAAGGGGATTCTTCTTTGGTGATAAGTTCCCTTAGGTTGGAAAATATTTCAAATTGGAAGTTACAAAGGTTGGTGGAGCACATAGTTGAGCTATTGGGGATTCTTGAGCACTTTACAATTATTCACTTTGCACATACAGAGAAGCCAACTGTAAAGTAGACAAAATAAAAAATATATGTATAATTGAGGTGTGCAAGAAACAATCTTAAATCCCTTGTCTCTTAGGGGTTAATTAGTGTCATAGGAGGTCTCAAGAGGTAATTACCTACTTAGGAGTAGATGGTGTATGGTTCCATATGGCGATCTTCAACAAGAAAATTCCAACTCTATCCTAGTAAATCAAAGTTAAAATAATCAAAATCTAGGGAAATACGCACAAGACATGTGGTACTTATTCGCATGGATGAGCACCATATTTGTGTCTCTATTGTGACCAATGGAGATGTGATGATATCTGTCTAAGGAATAATTGGGTGATATTCATGTGGGGCCAAGGTGTCATCCCTAGAGTTTTCTCTAGGATTTTTAAAGCTAGGGTGAGTAAGAAAAAATGGGCTACCGAGTTTGGCATTGAAGTGTGAGAAGTTTTTGGTGATTGACCACATGGTGTCCATGTGCTCCCTTTGAAGACCATCTTGCTATTTGAAGATGGGGGGAGCATAGGGCTAACAAATGGAAAAATTAATTCTAAGATGAGGGTGAGTGGTGCCCATGTACTATCTTGTGTACCTCACTTAAGCTGGAGTTGCGAGATATTATGATGGGAGAACATATGGGTGTGAAGCCTGTAGACCATGCGCCCCTCATTCAAGGACAAGTGGAGAGAATTAAAGGAGTATTGTTATTGGATCCTTTTGACTCAAGTGGATATAACATTTGAAATAATCTAATTATAGGACATTTTCAATCATGACATATTATTTAATTCAGTGTGTGAGAAAGATATGGGAGTTAAATTGAAGCATTGATTATTCCAGGTCTTGCCCTTGCATTAAGACTAAGAGATGTACTCTTAGTCTAAAATGGTTGCATGGAGAGATTGTAATCTTTAGAAAGCCATTAATTGGAAAGATTTGTCAGATGTGAATCGGTCTTTCAATATTGATTTTAATTGGAAAAGCTTCAATAAGTATGGAATATTTTGTGGGTAGAGTAATGGACAGTCCTATAAGGTTGTTTAGCTCTTCGTGACAAATCGTGTTTATGGGTAAAATTTATAAACTTAAATTGAGGTGGATTCTTCTTGAGAGTGATTTATTATCACTTGGTGTTGTGAAGTTGGTATTAGGATGTGATTTATTAGTGGCGGATGCGAGATATAGGGTGGATTTAGATATTTATTCTTAGTTGGTTGTGTGAATGGTGATCCTAGACTTGCACAAACATAAAGAACAAACACATAATTAGTCCAATATGCAAGTTAGAACCAACATTTCCCATGAAATCCATTTGAAACATAAAAAAAAAGAAATAATATGAAGAAAACAATGAAAAGGCTATTAAATCCTATTTAAATGATCAAACTCTCAATCCCATGGGGGAATTGGTGCCATTTTGATGTGGAAAATAGCCCTTTCCCAATTCCTTGCGAGCTTGATGATCAATGGTGAATATTTGATGCTCCTTGGTGAAATTTCTCCATAACCTAGCTATGACAATATGAAAAATGGATGAAAATGGATAAATATGGAGGGAGATTGCTCAAAACTTGAGGATAGTAGTGTTGCATGAAATTGTGGATCAAAATACCTAAGATTATGGATCCAAAATCCAAATGAGAGATTTCTATTTATAGAAGAGAATAGTGGAGAAAGAGGAAAAGGGGATGAATGTGGGACAAAAGACCAACCAATAGAAAAAGGCCACTTGTCAACATGCTAGTGGATGAGGAATGCACACATTTTGATGAATGTGCAAAAAAATGTAGTTAGGTGGATATTTGAAATTGATGAAATGACAAGTTGGATAGAGAAAGAAATGGAGTTAATGACACTTGGCTCAAGGAAAAGGACATGTAAGAGGATTTTAAAGCCTTGTTGGATGTACACACCCTTTTGGAGGGATTTTTGAATTTAAAGAATATTCCCTCCTTGATGGCATGTTGAGAGAAAATAAGAGATTAAATAAATCAAATGAAACAATTTACTTGTGAAAGTTGCAAAAGCTAGAGGATTTGAGGGATTAGGATTAATATTAATCAGGATTTGATTAATTTAAAAGGAGATTAGCTTATATGACAATTTGATTTAGATTTTTGGGTTGATTTAAATCAAAGTTGAGAGGAATATGAATTTAGACTTAATTAAATAAAGTTTAATTTATTTAATTAAAAATAATGGTAGTTTTAAATCAAATAAAGATAAATTTATTTAATTCAAATGAGATGACTTTAGAGATTAAATAAACTAAATTATTTAATTAAAAGAGGGAATATAGGATTAACTAAACAAAATGATTTATTTAATTAATAGAAGATGATGACTTAATCAGATAAATTTGATTTATTTAATTAAGAGATGAAATATGATGAATTTAATTAAATAAAGATTATTTAATTAAATGACCAAGAGACGGGATGAGTTAGGACAAATTGGTATTAGTAAAATTAGGATCAAGTGTATAGGATCAATTTGTATATTTTCCATGTCTATAATTTTCCCCTCTTTGAAGCAATGTACCCACTGTTTTTATTCATAGAATAAACTTCCAAGATGAAAATTAAAAAAAATTCAATTTTTTTAGATGCCCCATTGCTACTCCAATGAGAAGAATTATGTTGGTATGCTTCCCCATTGAGAGATCGGACGAAAAATTGGATTTTTGGGAGATCTCGCAAAAAAAGTGAACAAGCTACTTGACGAGTCGAGAGAGGGTCCAGGATGCCAAAAAGTGCCAAAACATGAAAAAAAAGATGCAAAATGACAATTGGTTGGGAAAAAATGGGACCGGGGGTCCAAAACCCTAGTTGGACAGCTAAACAGGGTAGAAAAACCCTAAATTTTAAGCTTAAATAGGCCTCGAGGGGCCATTTCGAATTCATTTGTACATTCAATGCTTAAGAGATTTAGCAGTTTTGAGCTCTAAACACCATTTGAAATGGCGCAATGAGTGCTTCCATGTCATGTTTCAGAGTGAGTGTGAGTGTACCAGCAGCCACCTGACATAGGACTACCGGTATGTGAACCTTACTTGACTCATCATTTTGTTTTTTATGCGCATTAACTAGGGTTCAAAATCAAACTAAGTCAAGTGGCGCTATTTGGCACCACTGAAAGTGCTAAATCAATGTCGTGTGACCTTAAAGTGCACCCCTATTGAGTCTTGCGCCATGAAATTCTAGTTTAGAGATTAGAGTTGAGGTCTCAAAGTTTGTCGCATATGTAAATTGCATTGAGACGGTGCAATTAGGAATTTAGGTTTAGGGGCCAAAATGGTTCACGATCAAATTATGACACAGCGATGCAGTTTGGACTTTAGAGGGTTCTAGAAGCATAGTTTGGAACTTTCAAATAGTGATGCATTTGTTGTTTTATTCATGAAAAATCCGAACAGGATCTCAAATTTTTACAAAACTTGACGCTATGACTTTACTAGTGCAGGAGGAGGTAGATATTTTACATTCAAGAGAGCACAAGTCCCTGGTACTTAATAGGTTGATCGGATTGCATGAGTTGCTCCAAGAGCACCTTGGGGAGATAGGTCTATGGTACGTCACTTACACACCTCTTGTTTGGAAAAACTTAGGTATGATGACTACACTGGCAGAGCGATGGCACAATGAGACATCATTGTTTTAATTTCCCATAGGTGAGGCGACAGTGACTCTAGAGGATGTTTGGCAAATTCTTCAATTTCCCATCCACAAAGAGTGAGTCATCTATGATGTGGATGCCAAGAGATATGCCTAGTTTAAGGTTATGGGCCTTGATGAGATCATTTTTTCTGAGGGACAGATCAAGCTAGAGCGGTAGAGGGGTACAATGCCCACCTTTCGATTGATTGTTACGATCATTTTAGGCCTGGTGGCACCAAATCAGCATGATCGATATTTTAGTCTAAGATGGGGTCTTTCCTGGGAGAAGATGCTCCACCAGAGAGAGTGCTTTTCTTGGGTTCCACTGATGTTAGCCTCACTCTATCATGATTTACATGAGTTTTCTTACTTGGATAGCAGATCCATCAGCGTTGGAGTTCACTTTTACACATTTGGGCCTAGGAGCACATTATAGTGCTTCACCCATGAGTTACACCAGTTGAAATGGAGCCAAATGATCCTATCATTTAGTAGTACAGAGGGGCTTTGAAATTTACACATACAGGAGCATCCGACATCCCTTGATGGAGGAGGTTGATTGATGAGATGATAGTATTCACTTGGAGGCCTTTAATTGGTATGCCTACCTAGTATGATGATGTTCAGTAGCTCTTCTTTTCTAGATAGGATAGACTTATATAGGGTAGATAGTACACAATAATAGAGAATTATCTGCTAGATTGGATGGCCAGGCGATTTGGAGAGAGACAGGACAGACCTGATGATTAGTACATGGCTATATTTTCACGTACTATGAGTGAGACCACATGGGGTTGACTGATCCCAATTGAGGAGGCAGTTACTTTATTTAGACAGTTGGTGGCCAGGCAATGGCCATATGACCAGGGGCAAGCAGATGTAGGTGTTACACAGGCATACATTGCTTGGTGCAGGCCACCAATTAGATTGACAGTGCTTGGGGTATCCTTACCATGACGGAGAGCCAAAGGCCGATTAGCATGACAGGGGCGGGTGTGAGGAGGTAGAGTAGATGGGGACGAAGATGGATGTAGAGGAAGAGGTGCACCACCTTCAAATCATAGGGAATAGGTGCTTGGAGACTAGTAGAGAGATGGGGACCCATAGAGAGATGCCCTGAGGGACCATCAACAAGAACCCCCACCACCACCACCACCACCTCAACCAGACTAGAGAGATACACTTTTCCAATAACTATAGGCATAGGTTCAAGTACTTACTGCTGAGAGGGACTAGGCCAAACAACAAGTCTAGGTCCTCACCGCAAAGAGAGATCAAGCTAGATCATATGGCAGTTAGAGAGCATGGCTATTGCTTCCTAGGGTAGGACAGTCTTGACATGGATGTACCGCGAGGTAGAGTATTATAGGTTACATTATCGATAGGTCATCGAAGGAAAAAGGGTCTCACTTTCTCATGGTCAATTTTTATGGAGGAAATCCAAGCACAATATAGCAATAGTGTGACAAACAACTTCTTCAACCAGCTTGCTAAACTTCAACAAATAAAATCAGTTAAGGATTGCATTCATCAATTCCAAAATCTATCCTTAAGAGTGGATATAATTACAGAGGAGAACTTGAATGATTTATTCTTGGGTGGTCTCAAGGATCACATTCAACATGAGTTACACATGTTTAGTCCTAACTCTATAAATGAGTCATTTACCTTAGCACGTAGGGTAGAGTAGAAGTATTCCATTCCTAATCTAAGCAAGGGGCTAATGTGACAAGAGAGAAAGGATATTCAACACCTTCTCTTCCTCAACCTACTAGGTTGAATCCACAATAAATTGAGGAGAAAAGAGAAAAGGGTTGTGTTTCAATTGTGATAGAAAATATAGTCAAGGACATAGATGTAGTGAAAATAGATTGTTCTATATTGAAGGGTCAAGTGAGGAAGAAGAGGAGGAAACCCTATTAGAGGATGAAAAGGAGTCAAATGATGAATCAAATGATTCTCAACCAATCATTTCTTGTCATGAAATCTTAGGTTTTAGTGCTCCAAAAACTCTCAAGGTAGTGGGGTTCTTAAAGAAGCAATAAGCAACAATGTTGATTAACTCAGGTAGTACTCATAATTTCATCAACAAAAATTTGGCTACTCATTTAATTTTTTTATATATACCCAGCTCCAGAGTTTTAGATTTTGATTGCAGATGGTGGTAAAGTTAGTTGTTCGAGGAAGTGTCATAGAATTAAATTATTCATGGGATATTAGCGACTTGATACCCCAATGTATGTGATATCCATGGGTGTAGCAAATATTGTTTTGGGAGTACAATGGCTTACTACATTGGGAAAAATTGATATGAACTTCCAATAACTATTCATGAGATTTCAATTAGAAGGAAAGGTAGTAGAGCTAAGGGGGTTCAAGGAAAATTCACCACAAATGGTTAACTCTCATCAAAAGAAAAAAATTCTTAATAAAGGAATGGATAGATTTGTGGCCCAACTATGTTCATTAGAAATCCCTCAATCTAATGCTCCTAATCATATAGATTTACAAGCAGTAATTGATCGGCACTTAGTTGTTTTTGGAGATATTCATAAAGGACTTCCTCCTAAGAGGGATCATGATCATGCCATACAACTAGTTCTAGGGAGCCAACCACCAAACATCAAACCTTACAGGTACCCACACATACAAAAAAGTGAGATATAAAAAAATTGTTGAGATGCTAGAGGCAGGAATTATCAGCATAGCGAGAGTGCTTACTCCTCTCTAGTGTTGATGGTACATAAGAAGGATGAAAATTGGTGCATGTTTTCAGATTATAGAGTTCTCAACATGTACATCATTAAATATAAGTTCCTTATTCAAGTTATTGATGATTTTCTAGATGAATTTAATGGAGCTATGTATTTTACCAAGTTCAATCTTAGATCTAGTTATCACCAAATTCAGATTAAGGAGGAAGATATTTGTAGGACAAAATTTTGGACTCATGAGGGTCATTATGAATTTTTGGTGATGCCATTTGGTCTTACCAATGCACCATCTACATTCCAATTTTTTATGAACTCCATTTTTAAGAAGTTCTTGAGAAAGTTTGTATTAGTGTTCTTTGATGATATATTGATTTATAGAAAGACTTGGGAAGAAAATTTGTAGCATGTAGATCAAGTATTAAAAATACTTGAAGATCATCAACTCTATGCTAAGCCATCCAAGCATGATTTTGATCTTAAGGAGGTGGAGTATTTGGGACAAATAGTTTCACATGAAGGAGTAAAGGTGGACCCTAACAAAATTAAGGCTATCATGGAATGGCCTATTCCAAAAACCATTAAGAAACTAAGGGGTTTCTTGGGATTGAAAGAGTACTACAAAAGATTTGTGAAGAATTATGGTCATATAGAAGTACCCCTCACCACTCTATTGAAGAAGGATTCTTTTCATTGGAATGAGGACCCACTAATGCAGCATTTGAGAGATTGAAGGAGGCTATGTGTACAACAACAATGCTTGCCACTCCTGAATTCACCAAGGAATTCATTGTGGAATGTGATTCTTCTAGAAATGGGATAGGAGCAGTTCTCATGAAATAAGGTCGACCAATTGCTTTTGAGAGTCGCCAATTCAAGGGTAAGAATCAACTAAAACCTATTTTATGAGAAGGAAATTCTAGAGATCCTTCACACAGTTAAGAAATGGAGGCCTTATCTAATAGGTAGACACTTCAAGGTTAAGACAGATCATGATAGCCTAAAATATTGTTTGGAACAAATATTATCTTCTAAAGAGCAACAAAAATGGGTCACTAAGATGTTAGGATATGAATTTAAGATTGTATATAAGAAAGGGAAGGAAAATATTGTGGTAGATTCACTTTCTAGGAAGGATGAGAAATATGAAGCCTTATTGTGTTCTCTTTCAATATTACAAGAAAATTGGGTGGAAAAAGCCAAAGTGGAGTGGCAAAATGATGTTGTGACAAGTAATTTCATCCAACAATTAAAAAGTGGTCCTATTAGTTTAGAGAATTTTTTTGGAAGGGATATACTCTTTGGTATAAAGAGTGCTTGTATCTCTGCAAAAATTCCACTCTTAAACACAAGATTCTCATAGAACTACATGAGTCTCTATTTGGTGGTCATTCAGGATTTTTGAAGGCATATCATCGACTCAAGCAAGATTTTTTTTGGGAAGCACTAAAAGGTAATGTTTGAAAATTTGTGGCTGAATGTTTGGTTTTTCAAAGGAATAAAGGGGAGACAATTAAGACACCAGGTCTCTTGCAACCCTTATCTATTCCTAGCCAGCGTTGGGAAGAGGTATCCATGGACTTCATTACAAGGCTTCCCAAATCCAAAGGCCATAATTTCATCATGGTAGTAGTGGATCGCCCAATTGAATATTCTCATTTCATTGCATTATCACATCCTTTTATAGCAAGTATAGTGGATTTTATTTTTTTGGAGAATATTCAAAAGCTACATGGTACACCTAAGGTTATTGTCAGTGATCGTGATCCTATCTTCACTAGTCACTTTTGGAAATATTTATTCTCATGTTTGGGTACTCAATTGTCTTGTATCTCTTCATACCACCCTTAATTAGATGGGAAAATCGAGGTTGTTAATAAGTGTTTGGAAGGATATCTACATTGTTTCACTTCAAAGAAACAGCCTCAATGGGTAGATTGGCTACCACTTGTAGAATGGTGGTATAACACTTTACATAGCTCATCAAAAATGTCTCCATATTTTGTGCTTTATGGATATCATCCTCCTTCCATCACATCATCATTAAAGGTGTCACCAAGAGTTTAGGCAATAGAGGATCACTTGCTTCATCAACAATAAGTACTTTCAAGACTCAAGGAGAATTTAGCCATGACACAAAATTGAATGAAACAATAGGCAGAGCAACATCATAGTGAAAGAAGTTTTGAAGTTGGTGATTGGGTCTTCTTGAGATTGCAGCCTTATAAGCAAATCTCACTAAAGCAACAACAAAAAGAAAAAAAAATTGTCACCAAGGTATTATGGGCCATACCAAATCATGCAAAGGATTGGTAGTGTTGCTTACAAGCTACAGTTGCCACCAACAACAAAGATACATCTAGTTTTTCATGTATCTTGTTTGAAGAAGGTAATTGGGAATAATATTCCAAGTCAAACAACACTACCAAAGCTCGATGAAGAAGGAAAAATCATTTTGGAACTGGAGTGAATTCGTCAAATACACACAAATAAGTTGAGGAATATAACTCTCACCAATTATCTCATCCAATCTAGAAGAATTTACCAATTGAGGATGCCACATGGGAGGATGGGGAGTTCACTCAAAAGAATCCACACTTGATTAGCATTGAGGACAATCCTTCTTTGAAGAGAGGAGGCATGCTACACCCTTAATATTGGTGTACATCAAGTTATGAATAGTCATCTTGTGGCTATCTTAACTCCTAATTAAGTCATATTATCATTAGTATATTGTTATTTAGTTGTTTAGGCCAGCCTTAAACATATAGGGTTATCTAAGTGAACATAGGTGATATCCTACACATAAATAGGTATATATAGGAGGTTGTGAGTCTTATTTGATCATGATGTTAAGTATTGTGTTCTTAGTGAAGAATATTGGAGGTATCCCCCTCGAAGTGGATTAGGAGGTTGCCCCCTCAAAGTGGATTAGGAGGTTCTATCTTTTGGAGAGGAGTTTTCTCCCATGAGGTTTTTCTCCTTTTCTCCATTTATGAGAGATTTTTAGTTTTGTTTGTACATGGGTTCCTCATCAAGCCTTGTTGTCAGGACCCATATTTTTCATACATGTATTGGTTTGTTCCTCCCTAAGTTTCACTTAAGGGGGGTTTTGGTGTGAATAAGTCTTGTACCTAGTTAATTCTTTACTAGGGACTTAAGGGACTTAATTCACATGTTAAGTTTACTTATTAGTTGTCTTATCTAGAATTTGCATTAACCTAAGTAGTTATGAGTTAGTTGTCTCATGTAATAGGATTAAGACACTTGCCATGATCTTGTCTTATCCTATCTCTCATCCTTTCCTTTATAAGCAAGGCATCTCTAGCATTGTTTATACAACATTGCATAGCATTGTATTGTAGACTATTGCATATTGTATCATATTGCAATTCTTGTTTGGTAGAATAGCATCTTCGAAATGTTGTTTATTCTCTCTATCTCATGTGGAGGTTATTTAGTGTTGCAAATTGAAGATCTTGGTTGCTCACTTCAACAGGAGTCACAACCTATCTGAATACAACCAAAATTCTACCCGGATTTATTTGAACCAGAAAAATGCAAGAACTACGTGTAGACACCGAAAATTGGTCTAGGCCTGCGAGTACATATTCAACATAATTTTCTATAGTCCATGGTCATGATTAAATAATGTTAATTATTTAATTACCCTTTCTAACACATATTCCTTCTATTAATTAAATACCCCTTTTTAATTAATTCATTAATTCATTATTAATCTTTATTCAACTTGATTAATTAAATAAATCATATTTATTTAATTATGTCGCTAACTAATTAATTCCCCCTTTATCTTTCAATTAAATAATTTATTATTTAATTACCCCTTTATCATAATTTTTCCAACTATAATTAAATATCTTTATTTAATTATTCATTTAACCCCCTTTTCAACTATAATTAAATATTTATTATTTAATCATTCAATTCTACCTTTTTCAAAAGTCAATTAAATAAATTATCTTTATTTATTTAATTAAAGTCTCTTATTTTCGAATGTTGAATTAAATTAACATTTAATTCATATTTAGTTATTTATGTCACATTCCTTTGTCAACCAGTTATCTAATCGTCCACTCACCTTCTGACTCGAGATCTATTTTTAGTTCTCTAGTTATCTCTAAATTCAATACCAGTTTATCTCTGCGAGAAGACTCTTTGTCACAACTAGTCGATTAACTAGTTCTAACTCATATGCATGAATGCTTTTATTAATTAAATATATTTATTTAATTAATTAACTCAAGTTCACATTTGAATGCATTATTCTTCAACTTCTAACTTTGGCTTTTGCATACAAAGTCTATTTCTTTTATTTTTTGAAGATGAAGATTGGAACTCATGTTCTAACTCATGTTCTAAAATTAGTCTTTATCCTACAGTTGAACTCATATTCTAACTCACATTCTATTTGTCACATAACTCATCGCATGGCATTCATCAATCTCATCCATCGATCTGTCTTTCAATCTGAGCCGATCGTTCGAAAACATAAAATCTATAAAATGACCTATCATAATCAATATTCCTCCTCTCCCGAAATCATTATACATTTTTGAGAAGAAACAATCTTTGATATTTTGCTGAGACACTCGACGAAGTTATGCTTGCATTCAAACACACAAATATCTGAGGGCAAGAATAACAAGACATCAAAATGGAGAAGGGCAATTGAGATAAATTGAGGAAGTATTTGCATATTCGGTGACATCATTCTAGTTTTATTAGTTTAGATTAATCATGCTTAGTTATCATTCTTTGTTGTTTTATTTAGATTAGAATTGATGTTTAATCTTGTGCAACAGTTAGCATCCATCCACAATTCTGAAAAATCTAAGTTACATTTGGTGAACCTGACGTGAACACGCTTCAAATTTCGTCTTTTTGTTTTCTATTTTTCATTTTTCATAAGTTTTCCATCCAAAACACCACATCTATCAAAAATAGTGACACAACTATCATTATGAACCCCATCTGATATGCCATAAGCCATATCTACCTGTCAATCACCGCATCTGCCTGTCAATCAATGCATCTGCCTGTCAATCACCGCATCTTCCTGTCAAAATCTGCATCCACCTATCAATGAATTATTGAACTGCATCTGATACTCCATTAACCACATCCACCAGTCACCAGTTGAACCGCATCTATGGCTTAAAAAGCCGCATCCACCTAGTAAACTCTTTCTTTTTTTAATCATTTCCATACATCCATATTTTACTTTTTCACTTTTTGGGTTATTTGGATTTTTGCTAATGTTTGTCTGAGTTGTGTTTAGAAGGAATAACATAGTGTTTGCAGGATGAAGCTTTGAAGACAATTGAAACCAAACACGAATTTTTGCAGGACGAAAGCTGAAGAACATTGAACTACTAATAAATTTGCATGCAGGACCTAATGCCTTTGTGTTGATTTATTCATTTATGCAAGCTTTTGTTTGGTAGACAGAAAATCATTGTGTGGGTTTAAAATGAATTTTTTGTTTGATAGATAGAAAATTGTCATTTGGATTAAAAAGAACCACTATCTTCATTGTTTGGTGTGAAAGCACAATTTTGTAAATCCTCACGATTCAATAATCGAAGTATCCTCTCCCCTTGCGTAGTCATGCAATCCTGGGTGTAAGAGAAATGGTTATTAACTCTAGAACTTGGGCCTATCTTGGTGGGAAAAAGTACTCACCCCAAGACGACTCAGACCGGTAGCACGCTAAAGCCAAGCGACTTCCAGCCGGTATATAAAAGAGGATTCTTGGGGAAACCCCATGAATCACGCCCACTATTTTGATGAGATGGACAAAAATGGACTCTCGCCAATGTTGGATAGTGTCCCACAAACATAATACCCTTATTAAACACCTTGTTATAGAGTTACCAAAATCCTATCTACTTGCTGGCATAGCAGGTGTATAACCTGTGAAGCCGTCTTACAAATTTATGGTTCTTGTGTTGAGGTGACATGTATGCCATGGGAGTTTCATGGGTATAGTAGCTTGGCTGCCCCATATAGGTGAGTGTCATGGAGGGGAGCCAGTGGGGTCAAGCTACTAGACATCCGCCTTGAATGGGCGTAGCTAGAGAAATCCAAGTAAGAATTCAGCAAATAATGTCCAAAAAGCCTAGGTTGTAATTTTTTTCAAGTCTTAAACAGAACTCCCATCAAAAAAATTGAAAATACATTGATTATTGTGTTTGTTGTTTGCTGTATTAGTCAAAATCTTGATCAAACCAACAAAGTTAGTCAATAAATTTTGGGAAAAATTCAACTGTCAAAAAATCGAGTCGCATTTGTCAATTGAATCACTGCATGTGTCATAGAGAGTCGCATCTATTAGGGGAAATGCCACATGTGCACATGCAAGCCGCATCTGTCAGTTTGAAAACTGCATGTGTCTTGGTAAACCGCATCTGTCAGTTTTTGAACTACATGGGTCTTCATAAACCGCAATTGTCAGAAGAAAAACCGCAACTGTCAAGAACATTGTATGCACTGTCAAAAGCCGCATCTGTTAAACTATGAACCACAACTATTACGTGAACCACATTTTCCTGTCAACAAAAAACATCGAAAACCACGAGCTGAGTCTGAAACATTACTGTCACTATTTGCTTTAGGTTCTTAAGATCAATCTTGGACAAGAAACTGTCAAAATTTTGCTCAAAGATCTTGCATCCATTAGGTATCATATAGGTCTTAGTTACACTCCGCGTCTTAGTCATAGTCATCCTAAGTTGCATGCATATAGATACTTCCTAATATCATAGAATAGATAACTTTCCTTGTCTTTGGAAACGTCCATATTCTGGTTTGTCACAGTTAGCCAACCTAGTTGCATGCACTTATCCCATAGGTAGGTAGGCTATAGCCGTCTTAGAACCATTTTATCGTCATAATCTACTAGAGATTTTTGTATAGTGTCCGTCTTACCATCATCATCTTAGAAACGTCATTTTAGTTATCATCTTAGAAATGTCATTTATCATCAAAAAATCCAAAAAACATAGAAATAGGTCATATCAGTTTTAGACATAGTCTGCATTCCCCATTTTGAGCAACCTCTTTCATGGTCGAAACAAGATCCCAAAAGAAACACAAAGCAATGACAGACCCCAATGAATTCATCAATTCGTTCGGAAACCAACCATCAAGAAGTAAACGACCACACCAACCTTTGCTAGAAAAACATGTCACTAGACACATGCATGGTCAGATTTACATAGAAGACATAGATGCAGCAGTTCAAGATCCTGAATTCACATCCTTTATGGATGAATGTTTGCTAAATGATCCTCAACACTATCTAGCAAAATTGTTAGCAGACGGTGCTAAACTAGCCATAGGATTTGATATTCATACGTTGCAAACATAGTCAACTCAACCAACACAAAATGTGACATCAACTGTCTCTATTCCCCAAACAACTGCAGCAATACCAACAGGGATACCAACACAAACATCATCAATTGTAAACACAACTCCTTTTAACATAACACAAGGTTTACAATTCAATACGGGAGCAACTTCCCCCAACCCCTTCGGAACCAACACGACTAGTAAAAGAACCAAAGTTGGCAGGAATATACCTATACCAAACCAAATCATTCAGATAGGAAGCATCCCTATACCAAATCAGACAATTCAGATAGGAAGCATTCCGATACCAATTCAGACCATTTAGGCAGGAAATATCCCTATCCCGAATCAAAACATTTTCGTAGGATATATTCCCTCGCCCAATCATAACCCATCACAAAACATGGCGTATCAGAACATGTACATTGACCAAAATAACACGAACACCATGTCTTTGACACAAGTCGATGTCCTTCAAAACAAGATGCAAGCTCTTCAACAGTAGATGGACAACATGTCTATGTCTGGAAAATGAACTATCTTAGCAAAAGACTTATGTCCATGTCCATTTGATAAGGCACTCTATATGACACCTTTTCCCCATGGATACAATATACCGGTTTTTCCTAAGTATAATAGAAAAAAGAATCCTATAGAACACATTAGAGAGTTCTTAATAGCATGCATGGACATATCGTACGACCCCACATACTTGATGAGACTATTTCCACGAACCCTTGTCGGGATAGGACTGGAATGGTTCTCTAACTTACCATATGGTATACGATCTTGGGACGAATTAGTTGAGAAGTTTATCGAACATTTCACCTTTAACATAGACAATGAGGTAACAATTGCAACCTTGTGCCACACGACACAAGCAGTTGGCAAAAATTTCACCACTTTCTTTCAAAGATGGCGAAGTCTAGCTAGTAGGTGTCCAGTTGAAATACCAGAAAAACAAAAGGTCACAATATTCCTAGAGAATATCAACCTCAAATTGTGAAGTGATCTAAGGGTACATTGTTGTACGTCATTCTCAAACTTAGTACAAAAAGGAATCATCCTTGAGAAAGGCCTTATAGATGAAGGGGAAATGAAAGTACCAAGTAGAAATCAGGTTGTCCAACATCAAAATGCGCCAAATGATAGAAATAAGTTTTGGTCTAGGAACAAGAATGTTACAAATGACAACATTGTTGATGCTAAAAACATACATACAAGACCAGTTGTCAGCCTTAGGGGTTACAATCCCAATCAAGACACAATGAATAGTCCAGATCAACAAGCTAACTATGTCCAAAATTCACAACAACAAAGACTGCAACAAAGGAGATTTCCTACACATGAATTTACACCTTTGGGACAACCAATCGAGACTATCTTCAAAGAATTGATTAAGCATAATCTCATCAAACCTTTGGAACCGAGAGAGTATGATCTAGGACAGTTCAAACCTTCATGGTGGGACGATAACTCTTTTTGTGACTATCATCGAACCAAAGGGCACAACCTCCAACAATGTTGTCAACTCAAGAACATCATAAAAGACTTTGTTGAAAATGGAACCATAGAGGTTGGTGGGTAGAAAAACACTAAGAATAGTGATCATAAGGTCTTCACAGACCCATTACATGACCACACAAAGGGAAAAGCCTCCAGTTCGGGACCCCTGAATAATCCATCTGCCAACTATAACAATACCAACTATGACTATGGTAAAGGAAAGACCATAAACCATCTTCAAGCTACAAACGAGAATGTCAATACCTTCACCATTAAGAAGCATCCAGAATGTAATGTGAACACACGCATAACTAAGATTACTATTCCTGGTCCTTCTTTAGAGCCATCTACTCAAGCTTCCAAGTTCAAGTACAACCTTCTCGATCACCTGAGTAAAACCCCCACCCAAATATCTATCTTGGAATTGTTGACCTTATCACCTCAGCATCGATCCATCCTTGACAAAGCTCTACAAAATACAACTGTTCCTATAGATTTGGATGTCAATCGTTTCGAGGAAATGGTGGGATATTTGACCAACTCGCACCATGCAACATTTTCTCAATAGGACTACTCAACTGAAAAGTCAGATCATAATGACCCTTTACATCTAGAAGTTTTAGTCCATCAAAACAAAGTTTGACGAGTCTTGGTAGACGGAGGAGCAGGTTTGAACCTGTGTACCCTTAAATTTGTTAAGGCATTAGGATTCTCAGAAGACTGTGTAGACACTTCCAAGAGTATAGTCATTAAGGCTTATCATGATGAAGAAAGGTCATCCAAAGGAGTTGTAATGCTCCTTATCAGAATTGGCCTAGCTATCTTGAACACTAGCTTCCAAGTCTTGGATCTCACCCTTCCGTACAACTTCTTGTTAGGTAGACCTTGGATACACGCAATGAGAGCCATCCCTTCAACATACCATCAATGTCTCAAGTTCCCCTATAATGGCACTGAGATCACTATTGATGGTGATCTAGATCCCTTCCACCATGATAAGTACCCATTAACCAAGAGGCCTCATCATCCACTTTATCCCAATACGTTGACCCATCGCGTCTCACTAAGTCCATTTCATTCCAACCTCCATCATCCACTCCTAAACTTGAGATCCAAGGCAAGGGCTGTGGCGAATATCATATAAAGGCCTCATACTGTGTTACTAAACTGATTCCACCTAAGGCATATGGCCTACCCATGGCAGATAGAAGACAGTCAATGGTCACATTTCATGTTCCCCCTACAATGACATTAACCAAATGGGGAGAGTTAAGTGAAGAAATTGTGGATCAAGGTGATTCCTGTTTGTATCAAGAAGAACATGAATACCCCTCCCCGTCTATTCAAATAGCCAAGGACCAATATGGAAAAGGATTTAAAATAATGCAAAAGGAAGGCTATGATGGGCACAGTGGGTTAGGACTCTATCAAATTGGAAGGACAGAACGGATTACTGTCTACCCACGACCGAAATATCTAGGGCTAGGGTGTCAACCGCTTAGAATTGGGTGTCCTAGTACTTCATCATCGTTTCAAGAGGAAGTGGGTGAATACGCTGGCATTGAGACATCTCATGAACCACTACCCCCAGTTTTTGACAAACCCCCAATCTACGACAAACCTCCAATTTATGATCAATCCCCTTACTCTAGCGATGATGAATGGGAATCCCTTTCATCTACTAGCACCATGAATATCGATGCCCTATTTGGAGAATTGGACCTCAATGTGAAACCTATACCAAAACAATCTAGTCCTCGTCCTAAGAAACACTTGTCAAAGGAAAAATGGCACTAGAACTACTATTGGGAAACCCTTGATCGTTCATCTTGGGCACCTAATCAACCATATTATGATGAATCCACCCTCACTATAGTCCCACAACAAAGTATACCTACCCCTAGGAAGAAGAATAAGAAGGAGTTAGTCCAAAACTTCTGTGACCATGTCAACCATTCCATATTCACCTTATCAGCAGCTACCCTTACAAACTCTAATGATGGCATGCCCCTTATCTATCATGAACTTATCGACTAGGATCAACAAGGTACACCTATCATAGATACATTCGAGAATGACGAAGCAATTACTGAGTTCATGGGACTTAGAGAAGGTATACCAAGAGGGGATCATAAGGCAGGTTTTACCATAGACTTGGACGATAAAGAATATTTTGGGGAGTCTATTTACACCTCTAGTCGCAAAAATGAGAATGAAAAGAAAAAAGACAATGAAAATAAAAATGATGAGTCCCTAGGTGAAAACCGAAAGGTGCCTTTGGACAATGAAAATGTCAAAAGAAAGGACGTATCTGAGGGTGAAAACCTCTTTGAGGCACCCAAGGATAGAGGTTTAAATATTCTCCCCTTTGAATAGGAAAAGTCACCAATGCTAGTAGAAAAATTTGTCGAATTCAACATAGGTATAGAAGAGAATCCTTGAAAGGTATATTTTGCAGCTTCTTTAACAAAGACAGAAAAACTTGAGTTTAAAGAATTCTTCACAAAGATACAAATTAACTTTGCATTGTCTTATGCTGACATGCCTGGGCTGGATCCAGACCTAATATTGCATCATCTACCACTATAGCTAGGTATCAAACCAGTCAAATAGAAATTGAGGAAAATGCATCCGTAGATTGCTCTATTGGTCAAGATAGAACTTAAGAAACTCTTGGATGTAGGGTTCATAAGGACAATAGACTATGCAGATTGGATATCCAATCTTGTACCAATGACTAAGCCAACTGGGGGCATTCGTATTTGCATTGACTTTAGGGACATCAATAAGGCATGCCCTAAGGATGACTTTCCTTTGCCAAATATCGACATGATCGTGGATCTGACAGTGGGATACGAGATGCTATCCCTTATGGATGGTTTCTCTGGATACAACCATATTAAAATAGCACCTGAAGACCAACACAAAACAGCTTTCACGTGTCCATGGGGCACATATTGTTGGAATGTTATGCCATTTGGCCTTAAGAATGCAGGAGCCACCTATCAATGGGCCATGACTACAATTTTCCATGATTTTGTACATACTTTTATGAAAGATTATGTCGATGACATTATAGCAAAATCAGAAATGAGAGAGGATCATTTGAAAGTCTTAGACGAGATATTCCAAAGGCTATAAAATTACAATGTCAGGATAAATCCGAAGAAGTGTGTCTTTGGGGTGAAGTCAGGAAAACTATTAGGTTATATCATCTCTCAAAGAGGCATTGAAGTGGACCCAGAGAAGGTAAGAGCTATCATAGAAATGCCTCCTCCCACCAACATTGGCCAACTCAGAACTCTACAAGGAAGGTTATAGTCAATTAGGTGTTTCATAGTACAACTGGCAGATAAAATACATCCATTTCAGCATCTACTCAAGAAAGGAGTACCGTTTGTGTGGACACCTAAATGCCAAGAGGCATTCCATCAAATCAAGGACTATTTGATTACTCCACCAGTCTTAATGCCACCTATAGAGGGAAAACCATTGATATTGTGCATTTCAGCAACTCAGTCGGCATTAGGGGCTCTTCTCGCACAACACGATGATCAAGGTCATGAGAGAGTGGTTTATTATATCAGTCGTACCTTAGTGGGTTATGAATTGAATCACAGCAACATAGAACATGCTTGTCTTGCAGTAGTTTTTGCTACCCAAAAACTTCAGCACTATATGCTCAATCGATAAACAATGCTGGTTGCAAAAATTGATCCACTTAAATACCTCCTAAGTAAGGCAGCTTTAACAGGCTGATTGGCTAAATGGGTTATGATACTTAGAGAGTATGGAATTCAGTATGTTGAAAGGAAGGATATAAAAGGATAGGCGATTGCAAATCAACTAGCTGATGCACCTATAAAGGTAGACCATCCATTGGTGGCAGACTTTCCAGATGAATTCCTCTTCAACCTTGACATTTAAACTGAATGGAAACTCTACTTTGATGGGTCACATACAAATCATGGTTCAGGAGCAGGTATCTTATTTGTCACACCTCAAGGTGATACCATTCCCAAATCATTCAGGATTGCATTCCCATGTACCAACAATATAGCAGAATACAAAGCCTTAGTGACAGGGTTAAAAATGACAGCTCAGTGAAACATTAAGAGCCTACATGTCTTTGGTGACTCTCAACTGGTAATCCAACAAGTGAATGATGATTACAAGACTAAGGATGAGAAGCTTCCACCTTACCAAAGGATGGCTGACAGTTTCAAATAGTATTTCAATGACATAACTTTTCAACAAATACCGCATATTCAGAATAGAGCTGCAGATGCTATGGCAACCGTGGCTTCCTTGTTGGATATTCCAAGTAATATGCCTAAGTTTGAGTTTCTAGTTGAACAACTATTGGTCCCCACTTATGATGTCCCTGATACTATGATGGTGTGTACCATTGTTGGTCCTATGTCTCCTTGGTATAAAGACATATTCGATTACCTCACTGACCAAACCCTACCTCAAGACTTGTCCAATAACCAACATCGAACCTTCATCCAAAAGTCAGCCAAGTACACCATCATTAGAGAAACCCTGTATAGACGCACCTTAGATAACGCCCTTATGAGATGTCTCGATGCTGAAGAAGCACAAACAACTTTGCGAGTGATGCACGAGGGTATATGTGGATCTCATTCGAGTGGTCCTACTCTAGCCCACAAGATTATGAGACTAGGTTACTATTGGCCTACGATCGAGAAAGACTCATACGTCTTTGTCAGGAAATGTAGATAATGTCAAATACATGGAGACTTGGTAAGAGCGCCAGCGTAGGAACTTCATCCAATTACTTCACCATGGCCCTTCACCCAATGGGGACTCGACCTTATAGGTAAGATACACCCTCCATCCTCTAATGGCCATAAATTCATCATCACCACAACCAAATACTTCACCAAATGGATTGAAGCTATTCCCATGACACACATAACTGACACACAAATATCTAAGTTTATTTTAAACTATATCATTTGTCGATATGGTGTACCTCAATCCATAATCACAGATAATGGCCACCCATTCAAGAACCAAAAAGTACGCCATTTATGTGAAGAATTCCACATCAAACACCATTTCTCCACTCCATATTACCCACAATGTAATGGCTAAGTTGAGGCATCTAATAAGACAATTGTTAGAATCCTTAAGAAGACTATCAATGATGCTGGTCATGACTGGCACCTATAGCCTAATCCTGCCTTATGGGCTTACCGCACAAGCATCCGTACTCCCACCGGCACCACTCCATTTTCCCTCATATTTGGGTCCGAAGCTATCTTACCTATTGAGGTTGAAATACCTTCTCTATGGGTATCCTTGAAGGGTCATGTCGATGATGAAGAATACCGTGTCTCTAGGTTACAAGAGCTAGAACTGCTGGATGAGCGAAGACAGAAGGCATTAGATCATTTACAAGCATATTAGAATCGTCTTCGTCGTAGTTACAATAGGAAGGTTCTCAATAGACACTTTGACATTGGTGACCTGATATTAATGGAGAATCCTAAGAACCAAGCTGAAAGAGAGAAACTAGGTAAGTTTGAGCCTAACTGGTTGGGGCCATACATTGTCATAGAAGCCTTTGGATCAGGAGCATACCAACTCTCTACTCCTGAAGGAGAGTTGCTTTTGTCCCCTATCAACAGTTTGCATCTAAAGAGGTTCTATGCTTAGTCTCTGAGAATCCGTCTTAATCTGGAAAAATACAAACAAAATGAAAAAACAAAAAAATGGTTACCTTGATGAAAACCTGGCAAACAGGCATCTTTGTAACACCAAAAAAATTGAGAAAATCAAAAAAGGTAAAGAGAAATAAATCTGTCCACTAGTGAAAACCGCTTCGCTGGCACTATGGATAAGTACCATGGTGAAAACCTGGCAAACAGGCACCATGTGTAGTCAAGCTCACTCTTCCGTCTACCATTATTCTAATCAGACTTTTTCACCATCGGTCATAATAAATGGTTGTCTTGTCCATTCCTTGGAACGATTGACATCTAGCATCCATTCTGTCACATTATCCACTGCATTTTCCAAACATCTTCCCGACTGGGGGCACATCCTTGCTCTATGCCCTAACACCTTGTACATAACATCACACCATTGAAAATGTCCTGAAAAAGTTCAAAAACATTAGAAAACTCCAAAAATCCAAAAAAATCAAAACAGTCAGAAAATCCCAAAAATAGAGTCAATCATGTCATGTCAGTCATGTCTAGTCAATCATGTCATGTTAGTCATGTCTAGTCAATCATGTCAAGTCAATCATGTTAAGTCAGTCGTAGACATAGTCGAACTACGTTGCCTATACGATTGGGACGTAGGCAAGGCCATCAATCGATGTGCCCCCAAGGCATTAGGTCTGTCAGTCTAGGTTTGTCTGTTTTTCACACACATTAAAATCATGACGTTCTGTATATTCAAAGTCATTGGTCGTTTCGAACTACAAGGTCTTTGCGTGTACAATGTAGGCAAGGCTAATCAATTGATGAGCTCCCGAGACCACACTAGGTTAGTCCAATAGGGTTCATTCACAATCACTATCACACAAGTTGCATAGCATATTTTAGGGTATCATTTCATGTCATACATTGTCAATACACACACACACACAGAGTTTATCAATCAAAGAATCAAAACAAGTCATGCATCAACAAGGAAAAACATCTCAAAGTCATCAAGTCAATATCCAACACATTGTCAAAGTGATCAACCTATGTCTTATGCAAGATATGTCTTTCTTTTCAACGGACGTCATCACATTGTCATAGTCTCATGTGGCTTGTCACTTCAATGTCATCAGACTCCAACATCTTATACGACACGTGTCTTTCTGAAACCAGGCTTTGTCATGCCTTATACAGAAGTCACCAAGTCAAAACCAGACTCAATGTCTTATGCGGTATGTGTCATTGTCTCACATTACGCTATGTCAAACATCAACATCAAACAATCCCACAAGATCAAGTTTTGGCGAATACATTTATTTGCCTTTATGACTTTATATCTTATTTTGTCTTATCTTTTTATCGATTTGTGCAAGATCCTATTACTAGCTTTCTCAAGGATGTCCCTTGAAGGATTTAGAGAAGCAACAATGTCTCAGGATTCTTTTTCTTTGGCTGTTGTCTGTCAATTGTCTTTTTAACATTGGTTTTTGATTCATGTTACTAGTTTCCTCAAGGATGTCCAATCAAGGATTTAGAGGAGCAATGACGTCTCATGACCCATCTTTTATTTGTTTGTTGTCTGTGGTTTGTCTCGACTAAATGACTGGGGCATCTTGTCCTTAGTCTGAGTTAAGACACTCCTTATCTACGACTGTCTGTTTTTCATAGATGGATAACTTTGTACACTATGGTCTATCTCATATCATAGTGTGTACTATCCATTTGTGTCATGTCCCGCCCAATGATGATAACAAGCAAGTATATCGTATTTGGTAATATATCGAAGATTATATCTTTTTCTCAATCAATCAACTATCATTATATCATTTTCTCCATCAATCACACTTTAATTATGTCTTATTAACATTCTAAATTAATTTCATCCTAACATTTCTCTTCTTTGACATAAAGATAAGGTCCTATGACACAATAACAACATTAGATCATTTGCATTATCATACATTTCACATAGTTGCATTGCATTTCACATCATTACATAATAGGCATTGCATCATCAAATAAGGTAAACGTTGCATGTAGATATTATCACACATATAAATAAGCATCATATAGATCATTGCATTCATTATCATAAGTAAATAGAATCATCCATAACATCATTGTAAAATTCATAACTCATAAACGTATAGAAACATTTAATTCATAACACATGTATATACATCATTTAGGAAACATAATCATGTAGAAATGAAGCATCATCCATCACATAGAATTGCATATCATGTAGAAGCTGCCAAAATCATATATATATATATCGCTCAAAAAGTGTGTCACAGTACAATGTCTGAATGTATCAATAAATAAAACATGAGCTCGCAGGCTCTCTGATCAAAATACAATTGTCTACATAAGTCTCTATCATCGTGTCCCGCTACCCCTGCTGTCACGAGGTGATGGTGGTGGGAAAACAGTCGAAGGTAGCCTCTGTGAGGTGGAAGGCCTATCATATGGACCTGTCCTCGGTGGTCCTACCACCCCCTCTATACTCTGTGTCCTTTGACTCTTAGTATGACTCCTGCCCTAACTACGCACCTCTGAAAATTTAGAGCTCATCTGTCTGTTGTTACAGCTACCTCATAAAGATCCCTATAGTATGACGCTCTCTCAACTGATCTGACTAGCTCACGAGAAAAACCCTCAGATGAAGAACCACTACAAAGGCGTCTGATCTCTGAAAATTGCTGCTCTACCTCTTGTCGTCGGGCTATAGCCTAATCTCTCTCCATGAGAGCACTGTCCCTCTCTATACGAGCACTGTCCCTCTCCGTGTATGCACTGTCCCTCTCTACATATGCACTGTCCCTCTCCATGTAGGCACTATCTCTCTCTAATCTCATCGCATCAAACTCTGCTGTTATCAGTCTGAATCTCTCCTCCAAAGCCTCCCTGTCACCATCTCTAGGAGCATGCTCATCCCGTCTCCCCTCTACTATCCGATCTTTGAGTTGTCTCTCCTGCTCCTCCATCGATGCCTCCTCCTCAACATCATCCTCAATGTCATCCTCTCCATATCCTACCAACACACCAAGAGGGTCTACATCCATGTCTGTATCAGAGTCCTCTGCAATATCTGCTACTCCGATATCTACCTCTACATGCTCCTCTACCACTACCTCCACTGCAACGTGCTCATCCCCAGCTAGTACATCCACTCTACCTTCGATATCTATCATCGGTACATCAACTACTGCTGCCTCCTGTATAGGTGCATCTCCACCTACCTGACCCCCTCTCCGTCCTCGTCTCCCGCCTCTACCTCCACCTCTTCCATCATCTCCATCCCCTCTACCACCAACCCTACCAACTTTGGCACCTCCACCTCTCTAACATCCTCTCGGCCCTATGCCTCATCTCTCGACTGGTGCTGGTTGGTCAGGATCTGTGTAAGGAATCAGGCGATGCACTGCCCACCATGCATCATAAGCAGCCGTGGTCCCTGGATCTGCTAATCCACCTCTCCATCCCCACTGTACTGGCTAAAGTGCCTGTATGTCTGCCTCCGCAGTAGCCACTAGAATCATGGGTCCCCACCATGGAACCTCTCTGGATGAACGAGCAAACTCTGCTCTGCTCCGAGGCACATCCTGAACCTCTCTGAACTATCTCAAAACTCTAACTAGCAAGTGTCGCTCAATGATGTGAACACTAGAAACAGTCCTCCCAATAAGGTACCGTGTCTGTCTACAGAATGGCAAATGTATATCATCATCTGCCCACACCTCACAATCCATGTAAGGTCTCCATATAAACTGATCAAGTGTATCCAATGCATGTCTCCAGTATCTTGTGTCTCCAACATGTGTCTACATAATTTGTCCTATATATCGGAATGCATATGGAAGTCTCTCATCTCTCTCTACTGTCACTGGAGGATGAAATGCAGCTATCCTCTCAAAACCCCATATCATCAGCAGTGTCATCCCACAACTCAATGACTGTGCATCTCTATACGCAATGTCATGTAGATGAAAATATAGCATCCTGAGTAGACATGGACGCCATGCATATCTTGTCTCACTCTCCAACATCCCAACCAACATAGCTCCCCATCCCACTGGAAAGCCATGACCTCGTCTATCTAGAAGAACGATACCCCTAATCAGAGTACATAGGATACAATCAATCTTGTCGTATCTGTCTGCTAAAACTAGCCATCTAATCTCATAGTGCTCAATGTCGAGCCTACTGATGTCGTCAACCTAATAGAACTGCACCAACTCAGTCAACCCTCATTGGGGATCATATGTAACTCGCTCTCCTCTAATGGGTAGCCTCAAAATCCTGTACACATCCTCTAATGTGACAGTGGCCTCCCCAGTCGGCAAATGAAATGATGATGTCTCAGAATGCCATCGCTCGCATAGTGCCATCAACATCCCCCTGTTCACCCGAATGGCAGGCATTGACAAACAATGTCGTAGACCTAGAACCCATAGCAATCAAATCTCTGCAGAAGTCAAATTCTCTCTCAGATCAAACATATTTGGTCGCGACTCCTGTGTATAAATCGGATCTAAAACCACTTGCATTTAAACCATGATGTCAGAAAATTTTCAAGTTTTACTTCGCAAAAGTTTTCGCAAAATTTTACCAGCCAAATGCGACTCACATTGACAGATGCGGTGCATTTTTTTCAAATGCGTTGCACAATGTCTCAATTGCGGTGGATACTACATATGCGTCGCATATTTCTTACCCATCTATTCTAATGCAGCACATGCAGTTCACTAAACCACATGCGGTCATTGATTACAAATGCATTGCAGTTTTCTTAACCTTCTTGTTTTCAACACATGCGATGCATTTTTCACAAATGCGGTGCATTTTCATCGCCTCCATTTCTACTACATATGCGGTCATTCACACATATGTGGTTCACTAGGTCACATGCGTTTAACCCCTCGGCAGATGTGTTGCATGTATACACATGCGGTGCACTAATCTTCAAATGCATGCATTTCTCTAAATCCTATTCAGAACTATGTGTGAAGTTGCACATGCATCGTTTTGCAGTCAAATGCGGTGAATACGATGGCATATGCGTCATTCACGATGCATTGCATTTGCAAAACTAATTTTCTACGCCTAGAAAAACATGCCAAAAATACATTTCAAGTTCTCATTTTTCGTGTACATACCAATGGTCCTGCATCGGCTAGCCACTGGAAGGTCTGGATCCGATATCCTCTATGCCTAGAGTATGAAATAGGTGCCATTTCGTCCGTCAGTTAGAGAAAATTCTCAAGTTTTTCTATCTCCTCCGGGTGCAAATGAATTCATTTTAGCCCTAATTTCTATTTATAGGAGGATTTCAAATGGTATTTTCTCAGCCCTAATCTATTGGCCGCATAATCTTTCAACTTCCAATGACCCGTATTCGTTCATATTGGTATTAACTTCAAAAAATGTCAATTTTCCCGAGGGGGCATACCTTACCCTGTTCATGTTGGGGCATGATCGGGGCATATTTTCTTTGACACAACATCGTACCAACATTGTATCAAAGAGGGGCAAACTATAGACACCGAAAATTAGTTTAAGCCTACGAGTACACATTCGACATAATTTTCTATAGTCCATGGTCATGATTAAATAATGTTAATTATTTAATTACCCTTTCTAACACATATTTCTTCTATTAATTAAATACCCCTTTTTAATTAATTAATTAATTCATTATTAATCTTTATTCAACTTGATTAATTAAATAAATCATATTTATTTAATTATGTCGCTAACTAATTAATTCCCCCTTTATCTGTCAATTAAATAATTTATTATTTAATTACCCCTTTATCATACTTTTTCCAACTATAATTAAATATCTTTATTTAATTATTCATTTAACCCCCTTTTCAACTATAATTAAATATTTATTATTTAATTATTCAATTCTACCTTTTTCAAAAGTCAATTAAATAAATTATCTTTATTTATTTAATTAAAGTCTCTTATTTTCGAATGTTGAATTAAATTAACATTTAATTCATATTTAATTATTTATGTCACATTCCTCTGTCAACCAGTTATCTAATCATAACTAGTCGATTAACTAGTTCTAACTCATATGCATGAATGCTTTTATTTATTAAATATCTTTATTTAATTAAGTAACTCAAGTTCGCATTTGAATGCATTATTCTTCAACTTCTAACTTTGGCTTTTGCATACAAAGTCTATTTCTTTTATTGTTTGAAGATGAAGATTGGAAGTCATGTTCTAACTCATGTTCTAAAATTAGTCTTTATCCTACAGTTGAACTCATGTTCTAACTCATGTTTTATCTATCACATAACTCATCACATGGCATTCATCAATCTCGTCCGTCGATCTCTCTTTCAATCTGAGTCGGTCGTTTGAAAATACAAAATCTATAAAATGGTCTGTCATAATCATTATTCCTCCTCTCTTGAAATCATTATACATTTTTGAGAAGAAACAATCTTTGATATTTTGTTGAGACACTCGACGAAGTTATGCTTGCATTCAAATACACAAATATCTGAGGACAAGAATAACAAGACAGCAAAATGGAGAAGGGCAATTGAGATAAATCGAGGAAGTATTTGCATATTCGGTGAGATCATTCTAGTTTTATTAGTTTAGATTAATCATGCTTAGTTATCATTCTTTGTTGTTTTATTTAGATTAGAATTGATGTTTAATCTTGTGCCGCAGTTAGCATCCATCCACAATTCCGAAAAATCTGAGTTACACTAGGAGATTCTCACCTAGTGCTAGCATCTCATCCACCCCTCATTTCAAAAATGTTGAAAGAAAATATTTTAATATTAATAAAATAGTTATATCCGTAAATTCAATATGTAATATAAAATACCACAATAATAAATATTATGCAGAGAGATATTATACATGACATTGAGAGGGAGAATATTACTATCTACATAAAAAAAATTAAAAAAATCAACATATAATTTAAAAATAACGATTAATAAATATAATAAAATAATTCTTAAATAATTCAAAAGTAAAATAAAATACTACCTAAGATTTTTAAAAAATATATATATAAAATACCTCTTAATAAAAATCTATTTAAACAAATAAAAATAATTTAAAGTTTTATTTACATTTTAAATACATGCATTTAAGATATTATATATACAAATCTTTATATTTAATATTATAAATAATTATATATATAATAGACATTTATGAAAAATATCTCCTAATTTAATTTAAATAATTTTATTTATAAAATAGTATGCTTTTATTTATTTGATTTAAATAATTTAAACATTTTATTTGATTAACAAAATAAATGTAAAAATATAACAATAATTATGCTATTTATATTATTATAAAATATTTTACAAAACTTGAAGAAAAATATATTATTTAATTATTGTAAATACTATGGCAACAAACATCTAGCTGGTTTGCCCGAGAGGTTAAGGGGGAAGACTTAAGATCTTCTGCACATGAGTGCGCATGGGTTCGAACCCCATAGCCAGCAAAATAATTGATTTGCCAGAAATTTGATACTATTGCAACAAAGTTTGTTAGAATAAAGAACAAAAAAAAAATGTTAACGCAATGTAGTCGTTTTTAATTTAACAAATAATATAATTAAAAAGTCTTTAATTTTTTTATTCGTCCAATGTTTGCATTCTCATGAAAATTAAAATTCTAGAATATATTTTAATTAAATAAAAAATAATAATTTTAAAATTCTTTACTATTTTTTAGATAAATGTTATTTAATATATTTATATCAATTTATTTTAATTATTTAAGAACTATTTTATTAGATTTATTTGAAGAGATTATTATTTGTTTATGAGTCTTTTAATTATTCAAAAAATATTTTATTTGTTTGTTTTGTTTTTTTATTTTTATGCATATGAAGAGTTATTAACATCAATATAGATTTCATCTCAAACAAAATAGTTAGGCTAAGAGGCATTATACAATGATATTAAAGAGAAAAAAAAATTGTGTTGTGCATAAAAGCAAAACATAGTCAACTCATATTTTAAAAATATATTATAAAATAACTATTTAGTAAATATTAGTAAATATTAGTAAATATAATAAATTAATTCTTCAATAGTTGTAATGTAAAATAAAATAATTCTTAAATAAATAAAAATCATAGAATAACTCTTAAGTAAATAAAAAACTCAAGATTGATATCTACATGTTTAGATAGCTATCTCTAGATCATTTTGTATAGACTTTTTAAAACAAAAATTTGCTAGTTAATAAGGTGGATTTTTCAAAAATAGAATTTAAATTTAAATACAATAGTAACATAGCTCTTTAAATACCCGTATTCATGGGGTTGCAAATTAAATTATCTAAATAACTTTAAAAAATACATCAAATTGAAACAACAACCACCTAGTTGGGTCACATTGAACATTAACATAACATCAAAGGGAAATCCTAGACTATTAGGGACTAAGGGAATTATTAAAGACTTAAATAGGAATTTAATCATTTGGGGTCCTAGACTATTAGGGACTAAGGGAATTATTAAAGACTGAAATAGGAATTTAATCATTACCACCTCAAAGAAGGAATGATTAATGAGGCATGGGAAGAAGTGCTAGTGTTGAGTTTCCAAACATGTCACCACTTTGATAAAATTTCATCATTAAAGATGACTTGATTGATTATGATTAACTTGATTTAAAAAAAAAAGTTATAATATTAGAAAATCAATAATATATTATTATAAGCCTATTCATATATCAATTCGCTCAACTCCTTCCCTATTCAACATATTTATAGAGAATCCAATCAAGCACCTAATTACTTAGTAAGTGTGGCAATTTATATTGATGAGAACTAGAAAGGTAGCAATAATGATAATGTTTGGGAAGAACTAAAGTCCCACATTACTATTAAGGTATTAAGGGATAAAACTAGGTTTCTTGAGAAAATATTGTAGGTGATGGGTAAAATAAAGATAATGAGTGCACATTTAATAGAAGTGTTCTGGGTAGAAATAATCTTAATACAAATGGATATTTGTTTCATTAAAAAATGAGTACCCATTTAAAATGGGGATACCAAATCTACATTTCTATTCATATGGAATATGTACCCATTTTAAATAGAAACAATTTCTCATTTTAAAATAGATATGTGTTTAAAATGAAAGAGGTGTTCATTTTCATTTACATCATTTACTCATTCCTTTTTAGAATAGATACACATTTTGGAGCAAGTATGCATTTCATAAATTTGGGGATTTAAAATCTATGGTTTTTATTTTGTTTTAGGATTAGAAACCTAACTCTCAAAATTGCATCTACAAGTACAATTCCATGAAAATAGTAAAAGAAAAATTAACTTTAACAATATTGCTAGTGATTTTTAATAGTTTTTTTGACGAAATTAAAACTCATTATTGATGAGAATATCTAGTTTACAAATATGTTTTTTTAATTATTGGAAATTTATTTATTTATTAATTTTTTTAAAAATAAAGGGACTCATAAATTGAAATGAAATATACTTGAATTATTGGATAACTTCTAATGTTGAAATTTTTTGACAAAAGTTATGTTTGACCAATATATAAACCATTCTCTACACGATGAAAAGAAAATATTTTAAAATTAGTTTAGGTTAAATTATGTTGATCATACATGGGGGGTTTTGAAAACAAAAATTAGGGTCCACTAAAATTAATAGAGAAAATTATTTATTGAAAAATTATAAAATAAATATCCTAACCAAATTTCACCATCATATGTATCTTTTCATTCAATTCAAGTTATGTTTGTTGTACACATGCATGATTTGGTCCAAAACATATGATTTTTAAAAAGCCACTTTATACATTCTATGAAAAACCAAATTTTATCATTTGGGTATTAGAATAAATTATATATTTGAAAACTAGAAATGGAGCCCTACATTTCATATTTTTATACCATATATATTTTTTCTATAAGTTCTTTAAAATTTTACTCCAACTATGAATTTTTTTGACTTTTTACGAAAAAGACTTCCATTTTTTGACCAAAAAATGGATCCAACTTATTACTTTTAACTTGATTATGAATTATATTGTAATGATTACTTGATATATTTAGAAATGTGTGAGATAGAGAGATCTCCCAATACACCTAAGGAAAAAATAAATTCCATAACATTAAACCTCATGATCATTAGAAAAAAGGAGTGAAAATAGAATTCTTAGAATAAATTTGACATAAAGAACACAACCATCCACCAACACCACCACTAATAATGGTATAGCTACATGTGTCCATTTCACCCATGATGTCGAAAGATGGCTTTTATTGGAATAATTTTTGAACTATGACTCAACAAACTTCTTAAAACACATTTGAACCTTCTATTACACGACATTCAATGCATATTAAGAGAGGAATGATTGGTCATAGACCATAGGTATAAGGTGAAATTAGATATGTCTATATTTTCATAGAAAATTTCTAGAATTGTATGAGGAGAAGGAGATGGTGACCTTGATGGCTAATTTGATGATGAAGAAATATGTGCTTAGTGGTTTCAATGAGATGCTATATATTATTTTGTTAAGTTTAGAACTATTCATAGAAAATATGATATTAATTACTAATGGTTTAATCATGTAGTGAAATTTCTTTACTACAACTAACAATCAATTGATGGATCCAAGGAGGAGGTGAAATGATAAGAGATCGATGAAATTATTAAAGAATTTAATAAAATATAATTTTATTTTTCATTTCAATCTTATTTTCTTTTCTTTTCTTTTCTTTGCTTCTAAAACAAAAAAACCTACCTTTAGATTGTTAAATCATTTTTAAAAATTGGAAAAAAAATGTTTTGAAAATTGAAATATTAGTAAAATATAAATCTATTTTTCATTTTTACTTTTATTTTGTTAAATCATTTTTAAAAAATAAAAAGATAGAAAATGAGATTAAATTAATTTCATCATCTTACATCTTTCTCTTCAATTCTCAACCATTGATTTAAAAAACAGATCGTCCATTCCATATAGAAAACCCATTGAAATAATAACATTGCCTAGTACTTCTATTAATAACCATCCCAATGTATCTTACGGAAAGCAATGCAATGCATATTTCACCGATATTTGGGAAACGACGTCCTGTGTTATTTCCTATCTTTATTCTTCGTTAATTTCTGTGTAAGAGTTTATTTCAAAACTGAATAAACAGCTGAATGTTAAGTCAGGAGATCGAATCACGATGTTTTCTTACAAGGATAGAAAACCTGATATCTGAATTTTATTCTATAGTTTTCAGTTGATAGAATCTGGTCAGCCCATTAATAAACATGCTTGATATTTATCTTCTGTTGATAAGAGCTTCCTTCAATTATATTGATTCGCCTTGTTATTGTGAAAGTCCTGTTGACTGCAGTTATAACCTATGAATTCTGATCAATATGCACTTACGAAAGAAAAAATCCCACAATATAAAAGTTTCTTTCAGACAAGATTTGTCCGTACGAAATTTACAACTCCATTTCAAATTATTCCTATTACAAGTATCTTGCTACATAAAAAGACAACGACAATTGCACAAGCTCTTCTTGTAGGGAAAAATATATAAAGAGTAGAGTTAATCCAAAAACCTAAAAGTTTATAAGTTATACAGTCCACATTCAATGAGCTTTTAAAAATCGATAATGTTTAAATATAAAAAAATATTGAAGGCCTTGAGTTTAATTATCGAGGATAATAGTCTATCATCTTATTTATGAAAATTTAAATTTTTGGAGGCATAAATTTTATTTTTTCGATATATGGCAAGGGTTAGGTCTTTGATGAAAAGAATTTCTTTAGATATAATAGTTTAGTTGGAAGAGATATGATGAGAACATTTGACTTTTGTTAGGTTTGGATTTCATTAACTTATTTAATGCAATTATTAATCATTATGTCGATATTTAAATAGAAATTAAATGATTATTTAAGATAGTTAAATTGAAATTCAAATCGAAATGCAATTATTATGATTTGAATTGTATTTATATTTATTTCGAGGTTTGTCATTACTGATGATAAATCGAGTGCAAGTGAACGCAGGAACACGTTCATCTCACACACTCACATAGATATTTTTTTTTAATGCTTTTTGTGCTATCTTGTTTGAAAGTTTTGAAAATCAAGTATTAATTTAATGCTTCAAATTGCGAAAATACATGTGATTTAAATGATGATTTAGTTAAATTTGATGAAATTGACTTAAGTTAAATGATTAGATTGATTGTTTAAATATTTATTTATAGTTTGGAAATAATATATTTGAATTTCAAAATTTAAATGCAATAGATTTTTATTTTGAAATTAGATTAAAATTTAAAGAAATAAAGTGTTTTATAAGTTAAATGTCTTTTATATTGAAATTATGAAAAAAGGAGATTTTTAAATTCAGAAATTGAATTAAATCTTAATTTGGTTAAATGGAGAAATTGAAAACAAATTGAAAAGAAATAGAAAATCAAACATCCTTTCAAATTGGAATTTGAATTCAAAATTAAAACTTCAGTTAACAAGCTGAAGAAAAATATCTTCAATTAATCAAGAAGCAATCAGATTTTGGAAACTTGGAGTTTGAATTTTGATCTGGAGATCAATGAATAGATTGTGGATCTAGTTTTCTTGATTGAATCAATGCATGGAAGAAGATGAATTCGAAATTGGAAGAACACACAACTAAAATCCATTTTTTGTTTTTGGAGAAGAAATTGACATAGAATTTGGGGATCTTGACATTGAATTGATATTGATCTGGGAAGACAAAGGGAATTCTATTTGAAATTAAGTTTCATCTACCTATACCTCACATGCGGCCAGGAGAAGGGTCTCATTGTTTATATTGTGAAGGAATGTTGTTCTCCCCATGCGCAAGAGACTAGGAGGAGTGTTGATCTGTTAGAAACCACAGTCAGTAAACATCTTCTACCCACGCAACCAGGTATTAAGCATAGCCCACGCATAAGGAGGACTGAGAAATAGGCACGACCAAAGTCTTCAACACCCCCACATTCCACGTAGGGTGTGGAGATCTTTACACTCCCACACAACCTGCTAGGGAGTTGCGTAGGGTGTGGACACTCCCTCATTCCATGCACAGCCTCACTTCATAAAGGGTGCGGCCAGTTGCTAGAGCATGCGCAGGGTTTGCCAAGGGAAGACATTGATAATTGTGTAGGCCTCTAACTGTGTATTTCCATTCACTCCATAGGCAACAGTAAAAGATAAGGGGCATAAAAGGCAAGGAGATAAAAGCTACAAGAAGAAAGAAACAAAAGCTACAGGAAGAAATAAATAAAATCAGAAGAGACAAAGGAAGCACAATCAACAATTCTAGATCTGAGAACTACCAAGTAGGATCTTAAAAAAAGATAAACAAAATTTCTAATAGATTAAAATTGAATGAGAAACTATTTTATTATTTAGATTGTGAAAATTATTGAAAAAAATTTCTGTTATTACGAAAAAAATTTCAACTTTTAAATGTTAAACTCTAAATTTTCTAGAATAGTATTGGATTTAGAAATAGACAAATTTAGGAAATACTTGATTTGAAAACATTGAGAAACATAAGATTTTAGGAAAATTCTATTGAAATCATGAATTAAATAGTGAAAAGAATTTAGGAAAATATATTGAACCAAATACCAATCTTTATTATTTTCGATCCAAAAACGATCTTGAATAGAAAAAATGTTTACTTTTGCTGATAGAAAACTATTTATTTGAAACTAAATTGATGAAAATTTTGACTGAAAATAAATGATAGAAATAACTTCAAGAAAATTCAACATGTTTTCAAAATAGAGGCATTTAAACATGGGATTTTCACCATTCAAACAAAACTGTCAAAACTGAAATAGATAAATGAGTTATTTAAATCTGTTGAACGATTATTTATTTATTTTCTGAAATATGTTAAACAAAAAATAAAATGTTTAAATTTAAAATATGGTTTATTTAGAAATAGCAAGAATGAACTTGAAACAGTGTTAAATAGATAAGTATTAACGAATGAATGTGTACTATTTTATGACTGTTTTATATGTATTTAACTTGCATACTCGAGATACACCTTCATTAATTTTAATTATTTAATTCACTGAATTTAAACTATTAATTTAATATCTTTTATGGAAATTAACGATGAAAAGAAACAACTTTTTAAAATTGTTTTCGCATCAAGCAAGTTTTTAGTTTACTATTTTTAGAAAAGATTGTCTTTGACTGCTTAGACCATGCATGAATGATAGATGATTCTACATGTTATGTTTTTGGGGAAAGTTACCTTCTGGGATGGGTGCCGAATATGGGTAAATAGAGAGTGTAGTTTTGCTTTTCCAAAACTGTTTTTATTGTCATGCATGACATTTTACTTGGCCAAGTAATTTAAGGACCATTGAAATAGATGGATTTATTGAACTCTCTACCATATCCTACTATCAAACTTGCTTATTTCTTAAATGATTTATAAAAATGAAAATGCTTATGGTTTACTAGTAATACTAGGCATGCACCTGATTCCATCTTGCTTGTAGACTATTTTTTGCTAAGCGATTCATGCAGGGTTGGGTATTTCTTGATTGACTAAGGAATTCCCAAGAAGCGTAAGCTTTGAGGTTGGGCAGAAAAAGTGCTTGATCCTTGTTCTCGTCTTCTTTATTGAAGATTTTCTTTTGGATGGAAGATCAATGGATGACATCTTCCTTTATGCTTTAATTATTATTGATATATGTAATGATGAGCTTATGGTGACTAAATGCCTAAGTCTCAGTTTGTAATTGATATTATTATCAACCATTGTATTTATAACTGAAATTGTGTATTATGACACATGTTTTTTTTATACTAGAATTGTATATGAAATTATCTTATCGACTTTATGTCGTTGTTTGAAATCGACTAGTTTCTTGACATCTAAATGAATGATATGATGACTATATTTTGAATATAATTGAGTTCATTTAAAGTATTTGTCGAAGTTTTGGAATTTAAGACTTTCGCACTATATATTTGGAATCAGAGCAACCAGGTTCTGTACTGCAACCTACGAGCTCATTATGCAATAATGCATAAACCTTATCAGAAGATAAAGGTTGAAAAGTTCTTGTGCCAAAACGGCAAGAGAAAAGAACTTAAGGAAGTGAAAAAGGAAGATTTAAGTCTTAGTGACTTGGGTAAATTGGGGCTAGTAAAAGATTCATCCTAGGAATCAAAATTCCTAAAACCATCAACTTATGATAAGACCTAGGACTGTGGAAGATTATGCAATCAGGGTATGTAGGAAGGTTAGGAAGAATAACCTGTACATACATGACTCTAAGAAAAGGAGAATGAGTAGGAATAAGATAAATTGAACTGTAGAAACCTACAATTGTGAGAGAGTCAAGAACTCTTGGATTAGTGTAATCACTACGAATCTATGTATGCAAGTCAGAATATATTAGATTGTTCAAGAAGGATATGAACGAATGAGGTATCCTCAAAGATTGGGGAACTCATGACTTAAACTTTTGGGTAAAAATAAATGATCTTGTTAGAAAGGAGTTAGAACCGAGGAATTGAGAAAAGACCAAAGCAATCAGAAGAAATAGTCAATGACATGAGCAAGGTTCCTCCAACTGAAATCAAGGAGGTTATTGAAGTTTTTGGAATCAAACAACTTATGAATAATGGTCTGAAAAGGGAAAAAGGAATGCAACATAGCTTTATTTGTCAGGACCCTAGAAGTTGCAAGGAAAGTAACACTTTGAGTTAAGAAGTACATCAACAAAAGAGGTTAGTAAGTATGGAAAAAAAAAAGGATATTAGAAAGAAGATGGAAGATTATTAGTTGTTGATTATTCATTGGATCTCCTACTGAATGATCCAATATGTTGAATTTGTGAGATAAAAGAAAACAATGAAAAATCTAACTTTGAGAAAAGTGTATTTAAGGTATGCCATGAGGTAAGGATAGGTAATGAAAGGTCAACAAGAAGGGATAACAAAACCTTTCCAAGGAAGCAAGTATATTACTAAAAAAATTCAACGTAAGAAGAACAAAGGTTGCGGAAACACTAAGGGGTGGAAAGGAAGAGAGTGGGTTGACTCAAGTTAAGTATCCCACCCAACAAAATTTGGTTATGACTTCTTTGCAAGTCGTAAGGACAATTAAGTCATACATTTTATGACCATAAGGGAAAAATGAAAAATGGAAAGGTTAAGAACTATGATCTGTATACCTTATGATTATTTGATCTAAAGATCAAGGATATTATTATTAATATCATAGAAAAGGATAGGCAGATAACTTGATCATGATAAGGAAGATCACTGTCTATGGGATTGACAAGGAAGGATCTAAGAGACTCATGATTGGAAGAAAGTGTCTTGTTACTCCTTTATACTTTATAAAGAGAATTTAATAATGATGTTATTTTGATATGAAATATATTCATGTCATGAAACAACTTGAATTTGAAGCTCCCTATACTAAGAAACCTTTGGACGATAAAAAGGTTGGCTATTTAAGCCATTGAGATGAAGTGTAAAATAAAGTAAGATGTGACGTTAGGTGAACCACACCAAAAATCTCTTTTTAAGAATGATTAAATCACTTAATCACTACCTTAATTTTTAATGGAACCTTGGGTTAAAGATAACCTATGTGGGACAAGAATTTTATTCAATAAAGAGAAATATCTAATGATGGGACTAAAACCTATTAAGTTGGAGTATGTATTGGATTATTCTTTGTATACCTATAAGTAGGAATTAAACTTGAATGAGTTGTACATTGGGTCTTGGCTAGCCATATAAAGTGGAGAAATCTATAAGCAATCGGACTAGTCAACAATTAAGGATTTCATCTTGAGAATTGGAAGGGAATATTGGGTTAAGATTTTCCCATGCAATTGAATATCATTGGAATTAATGAAACTCTATAAGGATAGAAGCATAGGAGAGATGCCTAGTAAGATAAAGGAAGTTGTATTATTGATAAGACTTTATTTTAAGTAGCTGTTATATTACAAGAGAAACACTTTCAAAAGGAAGCATCTATTGTCATGATAGAATATCATGGAATTTTCACTTAGCAAGAAATGTTGAAAAAGCTTATGGAGAAGAACATCATAATTGTTACTTGTGCTCAAAACGGATTTATTGAAGTTGAGACTCTCCTATACAACTAATAAATTATGGAGTTGAATTTTTATGCCTGATGATTAGATATGCAATTAAATTTGTTATTACCTGGAGATCAATGTGATTGAACGAGGTTTAATATTCAAAAATTAGTACCAAATTAAATTAGGAAGTTAGATTGAATTAAAGGATGAATTGCAATTTTGAAAATAATTCAAGGATAAAAGAAAATTCAAGGTATGGATGTCTTGAGATAAATGACAATTACCTCCGCAAAAACCTATAATCATTTACATGAAGGCTAATAATGGCGTAAGATCAAAATAGGTTATCACTTAGTCAAAGGATAGACTATTGTTGGATATAAAAGAACCTATGTGTCCAAATTTGAGAGATTCGAGAATGGAACGAGGGAAATAATGTCAAGGTTAGGACATCGGATTGACAAAAGGAATTGTTGGATAAGGATCCACTATTATCCGGAAGAAAAAAGAGTAAGAAACCACATAGAATATAGTAAGGTAATGGCTAGTATGCCAGGAAATGAAGACTAGAAGTCCTCATTGGTAGGACATGTAACTCTCTTGAGATTCTCGAAGGAAAAGGATAGAACACAAGACAAAATGATTTGTCTTTGATTAGTAGGATTGACATAATGTTCTAGTGGATGGACTCATCAAAGAAACCAACAGTTTTTGGAAAGTCGACTTATAGGATTATGACCCTAATTAATATATTGTGGGAAGTAGTTGCTTAGTAAACTTGAAAGGTTATTTCAGTTTACCAAATGATAAGAGGGTTGTGAAAAAACAAAAATCATACCATGAGACATTCATTTGAATAAATGTACTTTATATTATTTTAATCAAATAAGTAAATGGTGGACTAAATCTTGAATGAATTGTAACTCTAAAATTGGCGTTTGGACTATTTTATGGAAGAAAGGAAACTCTAATAAAGTTGAAAAAGGCTTGGATATAATCATGGACTTGATAAAATGTCAAAAAAAGAAATAATAGATAGAATTGATCGATTAAACTTAATTGATAACGAAGCTTAAGTGTGGAGCAGTATTAAAATTGATAAGTGTCTAGGAGCAAGGTTATGCTCAAGATAGACAAGTAATTAAGGTTAAGTACTTTATGGTAGGATACTGAATGTGTAAGTGGCGGATGGACTTGGGTTATGAGTTGTCTAACAGTGTAATTCAAAGGAAAGGATTGGACCCACGATGTAGTGTACAATACATTGACATTCCACTTCCATTTGGATTATACTAAGGATAAATGCATGGACCAATGAATTCCAATCACTAAGTATAGTTATTATTATATATTATATGTATTTGTGGAATAAAGCTCTTGGGAGAGTAAGTATGTGTGAAGCATATAAAATCTCCCTATGTGATAGTAAGGACACTTAAAGCAAAGTCTAGAAAGGACAAGATTACTGTATAGGATGAATATTTTGTAGATCTTATTTTATTTGGGAAATCATCAAAGTTGGCTCCGAATTGGTGGGAGCCTTTTATGTACTGGAAGTCTTGAATCCAGTTGCTTATAGAATAGCGTTAACTGGGATAGTACTCAGTATAGGGTCTAGTGGGACCAGTATATTGAGGATAGTGTTAAATGGGAGGATTCAGTGATGATGGCCTGTTATTTTCCTCAATTGCTTTCTTAGATTAGTATTTACTTTATGCAAAGATTCTTGATACTCTGATTTTTTATTCACATGTTGTGAACTTTGATAGCATGGATGCTACTATGATTTGCTTATGCTTATGTTTGAGAACTATGTTGTTAGTTACAATTTCATTATGATGGAGATACTATGTTTTACCTATTGAGATATTATGTTTTATTGATAGTGATGTTATGCTTATTGAATGACTAATAAGTCATCGAGACGATGTCTCTTCCAAGAGGTGAAGGATGTCATGTTTGGATTTCATTGACTTATTTAATGCAACTATTAATTATTATGTCGATATTTAAATGGAAATTAAATGATTATTTAAGATAGTTAAATTGAAATTCAAATCGAAATGCAATTATTATGATTTGAATTGTATTTATATTTATTTTGGGGTTTGTCATTTCTGATGATAAATTGAGTGCAAGTAAACGCAAGAATAGGTGAATGTGATGGAAGACGAGAACAACAATCAGGTAGAGTTGTTTAGCCGATTGACATTTATGAATGGATGGGATCTCACACACTAACATAGATATATTTTTTTAATGCTTTTTGTGCTATCTTGTTTGAAAGTTTTGAAAATCAAGTATTAATTTAATGCTTCAAATTGTGAAAATGCATGTGATTTAAATGATGATTTAGTTAAATTTGATCAAATTGACTTAAGTTAAATGATTAGATTGATTGTTTAAATATTTATTTATTGTTTGAAAATAATATATTTGAATTTCAAAATTTAAATGCAATAGATTTTTATTTCGAAATTAGATTAAAATTTAAAGAAATAAAGTGTTTATAAATTAAATGCTTTTTATATTGAAATTATGAAAAAAAGAGATTTTTAAATTCAGAAATTGAATTAAATCTTAAATTGGTTAAATGGAGAAATTGAAAACAAATTGAAAAGAAATAGAAAATCAAACATCCATTCAAATTGGAATTTGAATTCAAAATTAAAACTTCAGTTAACAAGCCGAAGAAAAATATCTTCAATTAATCAAGAAGCAATCAGATTTTGGAAACTTGGAGTTTGAATTTTGATCTGGAGATTAGTGAATAGATTGTGGATCTACTTTTCTTGATTGAATCAATTCATGGAAGAAGAGAATATAGAAGAAGAATTTGAAATTGGAAGAACACACAACAAAAATCCATTTTCTGTTTTTGGAGAAGAAATTGACATAGAATTTGGGGATCTTGACATTGAATTGATATTGATTTGGGAAGATAGAGGGAATTCTATTTGAAATTAACTTTCATTTACCTGTACATCACACACGGCCAGGAAAGGGGTCTCATTGTTTATATTGTGAAGGAATGTTGTTCTCCCCATGCGCAAGAGACTAGGAGGAGTGTTGATCTATTAGAAACCACAGTCAGTAAACATCTTCTACCCATGTGGCTAGGTATTAAGCACAACCCACACACAGGGAGGACTGAGAAATAGGCGCGACCAAAGTCTTCAACACCCCCACATTCCATGCAGGGTGTGGAGATCTTTACACTCCCACGCGGCCTGCTAGGGAGGTGCGCAGGGTGTGGACACTCCCTCATTCCATGCGCAACCTCACTACATAGAGGGTGTGACTAGTTGCTAGAGCATGCACAGAGTCTACGAAGGGAAGAGACTGGTAATTGTGCAGGCCTCTAATTGCATATTTCCATTCACTCCATAGGCAACAGTAAAAGATAAGGGGCGCAAAAGGCAAGGAGATAAAAGCTACAAGAAGAAAGAAACAAAAGCTATAGGAAGAAATAAATAAAATCAAAAGAGACAGAGGAAGCACAATCAACAATTCTAGATCTGAGAACTACCAGGTAGGATCTTAAAAAAAGATAAACAAAATTTCTAATAGATTGAAATTGAATGAGAAACTATTTTATTATTTAGATTGTGAAAATTATTATGAATTTTGTTTCAACTTTTAAATGTTAAATTCTAAATTTTTCAGAATAGTATTGGATTTAGAAACAGACAAATTTAGGAAATACTTGATTTGAAAACATTGAGAAACATAAGATTTTAGGAAAATTCTATTGAAATCATGAATTAAACAGTGAAATGAATTGAGAAAAATATATTGAACCAAATAACAATCTTTATTATTTTAGATCCAAAAACAATCTTGAATAGAAAAAAATGTTTACTTTTGCTAATAGAAAACTATTTATTTGAAATTAAATTGACGGAAACTTTGACTAAAAATAAATGATAGAAATAACTTCAAGAAAATTCAACATGTTTTCAAAACAGAGGCATTTAAACATGGGATTTTCGCCATTCAAACAAAACTGTCAAAACTGAAATAGATAAATGAGTTATTTAAATCTGTTGAACGATTATTTGTTTATTTTCTGAAATATGTTAAACAAAAAATAAAATGTTTAAATTTAAAATATGGTTTATTTAGAAATAGCAAGAACGAACTTGAAACAGTGTTAAATAGATAAGTATTAACGAATGAATGTGTACTATTTTATGACTGTTTTATATGTATTTAACTTGCATACTCGAGATACACCTTCATTAATTTTAATTATTTAATTCACTGAATTTAAAATATTAATTTAATATATTTTATGGAAATTAACGATGAAAAGAAATGACTTTTTAAAACTGTTTTCGCATCAAACAAGTTTTCAGTTTATTGTTTTAAAAAAAATTGTCTTTGACTGTTTAGACCATGCATGAATGATATATGATTCTATATGTTATGTTTTTGGGGAAAGTTACCTTCCAGGACGGGTGCTAAATATGGGTAAATAGAGAGTGTAGTTTTGCTTTTCCAAAACTGTTTTTATTGTCGTGCATGAGATTTTACTTGGCCAAGTAATTTAAGGACCATTGAAATAGATGGATTTATTGAACTCTCTACCATATTCTAGTATAAAACTTGCTTATTTCTTAAATGATTTAGAAAAATGAAAATGCTTATGGTTTACTAGTAATACTAGGCATGCACCAAATTCCATCTTGCTCGTAGACTGCTTTTTGCTAAGCGATTCGTGCAAGGTCGGGTATTTCTTGATTGACTAAAGAATTTCGGGGAAGTGTAAGCTTCGAGGTTGGGCAGAAAAAGCATATGATCCTTGTTCTCATCTTCTTTATTGAAGATTTACTTTTGGATGGAAGATCAACGGATGGCATCTTCTTTTATGTTTTAATTATTATTGATATATGTAATGACGAGCTTATGTCGACTGAATGCCTAAGTCTCGATTTGTAACTGATACTATTATCAACCAAACTATATTTATAACTTAAATTGTGTATTGTGACACATGTTTGTTTTATACTGGAATTGTATATGAAATTATCTTATCGAGTTTATGTCGTTGTTTGAAATCGACTAGTTTCTTTATGTCTAAATGAATGATATGATGACTATATTTTGAATATAATTGAGCTTATTTAAAGTATTTGTCAAAGTTTTGGAATTTAAGACTTTCGCACTTTACAGCCTTTGAATGATTTTGATCAAATGGATCTCTTGAGATGTGGTTGTTTAATAGAATGAAATACAATGAATGTCAAAGTTAGATTTTTGAGTTATTTTGAGAAAATGGAACCCTTAATTATGGTAGCTTAATCAAAGTAGAATATGACGACAACTATGTTCAAGGATTTTGAAGGAATGAATCTTGCTAGTTGTCACACCTTATACAAAAGAAACTTCTGATATAAATAGCCTACCATAAACAACTGGTATGTTGTAGTTTTAAATGTATAAAAATGCTAACAAGTGAAGTCAAATCTTGGACATCTGATTTTAAACTTAGAGATATAAATATATATTGTAATCAATTCAAAAATAAAGATTTTTATATTTGTATAACCCAATTGAATTCCTAATTTTTTTGGGAACAATATATAGTAAATTTTATTTGAAATAACGTGATAGATGATTTTCAACAATATCATAGAGCTAAATGTCCATAAATTATACATAGATTTTCTTACAGTTGTATTCATAGCTATGGAGTCCAACAAGGCCTATCCATCGCATCCACCTGTTCAAGCTCTCTGAATACATAAAGTTCTTAATTGACTCAAGATTTTGCTAGAGAGGGCTTCAATTCTGTTACACTAAGTCAACATGACCATGATGTATCTTCTATTGAAATAAATTCAGTTAAGAAAGCTCAATCTTTCTTGGTTCTTGAGGCCAAGATGTTCTTGCTTTTTCTTGTTGGCTTCATTGCTATCTCGGAAGATTGATGCATAGAAGAAGAATGTGCAACAGCAAATGATGCAGTGTGAAAGTTGGGGTGCTCAATGCACCCATGAATCGAATCTCCTGCTGTATTAATTGAACCAGCTGGGCATGAACATCGTGTGTTACCTTTTGAAGATCTGTAGTTTCTGCACCCACTTGGACATGATGAGGTCACTTGACCTCTGGGCATTGATTGCAATACCATTACACCTTCACCTTGTTCCACCATTGCCCTTGCTGCCTTGGATGTTTGCCATGGAACAGATAATAGAATTACTGATACTGTTGCCAACATCACACACCAATTCCTCATCCTTCTATGCTTAAATTGAAGCTTGAATTTATTATATAATCCTTACAAGCTTTCAACTAAATAACAATAAATGATGATTTGCCTCCACTGCAATAGTTTTAGTCTCTCCTTTACAATCTTTTCATTAGCACAGGCGTGTTTCTGATTGATAAGCTAATCAAAAGCTTTCGGGGAGATAAAACACGATATACTTGGAATTCTCTTCGGAAATTGATTGAACAGGCCTGTCTCGTGCGGTCGGGCTTAAACATCACACACTAAGCTGCTTAGTGTGTGGGCCCCTCTTTACTGTCACCTCTTTTCATTTCTGTTTCCACTCATATTTAATAAGACAACTTCGAATGGTGTGCGTTATCAAAATTCTTACAAAAAAAAGGTATATTATTGATTGATTTATGAATTTGGTAGTGTAGAGAGAATATATATAGTTTCATGTGAGAATTTTTATTTTTAATATTTTTTTATTTTTTATATGTAATTTGAATTATTTTTAAAAATATTAGTATTTAATATTTGAGTTTATTTTTTTATTTTTTATTTTAATAAATATAGAAAATATTATATATTTATATATTGTTTTTAAAGTTTCATTTATAGAGATTAATATATTTGTATTAAATAATAATTATATATAGATTAAATATATTTTAGTACTGAATTTGGTATTGTAGAAAAATTTAAATATAGAGTTTTTTTGAATTTTAGTTTATTATAGGTATATAAAAAGTTTACTTTTATTTAATTTTAAATATTTGTTATTTAATTTACAATTTTATTTTTGAATAATATATCATTTATCATTTTGGACATTTTTTTGTTTTTATACTTTGACAATTTTGACTTTCTAGATAATTGGTGTATTATGATAGAGAATCAAACTTAAATATAAAAATATAGATGAGTGTTTAAGAATATGTGATAAATTATTGATTGATTTATAAATTTGGTAGTGTAGAGATAATATATAGTTTAATTTTCATGTGAAATTTTTTATTTTTAATATTATTTAATATTATTTTCTTATATGTAATCTTAATTATTTTAAAATATTAGTATTAAATATTTGAGTAATTTTTTATTTTATTTTTATTTTAATAAGTCTAGCAAATATTATATTTATATATTGTTTTTTAAAGTTATATTTTAGTACTGATTTATGAATTTGATATTGTAGAGAAATTAAAATATAGAGTTTTTTTGAATTTTAGTTTATTATATGCATATAGAAAGTTTACTTTTATTTGATTTTTAATTTTTGTTATGTAATTTACAGTTTTTTTTTATAATAATATATCATTTATTATTTTGGTCATTTTTTTGTTTTGATTTTACTTTGAAAATTGCAGCAAATATTAAATGCTTATATGTTACTTCATAAAAATTTTAGGTATAAAAATTGATATATATTTTTAAAAATTGGTATCTTCACATTTAAAAAATAAATATTAACAATTTCCCTTTCTATTGTCATTATAGGTGACACTTCTCAATGTAAACAAAATAGTTAAGTCGAACTAATAAATAAATCAAATGTAGATGAAAATACGAGTAATTGAAGGATAGGTCTTATTTTTTGTTTTTTATACTATTTAGAATTGAATAATACATATTTCCAATATTCAATTGGGTAGTTTCACTTTAGAAATTTTGTAGAATCATCATTTCTCTCTCTAAGATTCAAATAGTGACAACATGTTTGATTCCACACAATGAATTTTATCTCCTGCAATTTTTTAGTGCAAAATATTTATTAAAAGTAACTAACTCTAGATGTTCTTTTCTTGCAAGAAGTGAAGATAACTAGATTTTCTCTGGATGATTTTTTCTGGCTATTATCTAAGGACTTAAGCCAAAAATTATTAATAAACTAATGCTGCACTGATTCATTGAATTGTTGGCCATGAATTTTCCTAGAACCATCAAGATAAATTTATCACATATTCTTAAACACTCATCTATATTTTTATATTTAAGTTTGATTCTCTATCACAATACACCAATTATCTAGAAAGTCAAAATTGTCAAAGTATCAAAACAAAAGATTGACCAAAATAATAAATGATATATTATTGAAAAATAAAACTGTAAATTGCATAACAAATATTTAAAATTAAATAAAAGTAAACTTTCTATATATCTACAATAAACTAAAATGGAAAAAAAATTATATTTAAATTTTTCTACAATACCAAATTCATAAATCAGTACTAAAATATATTTAAATTTAATATAAATATACTAATCTTTATAAATGAAACTTTAAAAACAATATATAAATATATAATATTTTCTACATTTATTAAAATTAAAATAAAATAAAATAAACTCAAATATTAAATACTAATATTTTTAAAAATAATTCAAATTACATATTAAAAATAAAAGTTTTCACACGAAACTATATATATTCTCTCTAGACTACCAAATTCATAAATCAATCAATAATATACCTCTTTCGTAAGAACTTCCCATTCGAAGTTGTCTTATTGTACGCATGCAACTGACGGGATGGTACAATTCAATGGGTGGAAACGAAAATTTACCGTATCGAGGAAACGGAAACGGAAACGGAAAGAGGTAATTCAAGTTTAGTGTGGAGCACAAACACATTAAGGGCAGCTATAGATGGTGAATTGATTTGGTCAGAGATCTTCCGTAACATGGACTGTGATTAGTTTGACGGAATCCATTGTGTGATGTGTATTGTTTCTCTCTCCAAGAAGCCACCGAGTTACTTAATTGCATTATTTTATCTTCCAAAACGTGTGGCTGTTTATTAGGTCAAGATATTCAAGCAATGACAAATTCTCTTAAAGAAATAACTTTTCCGTTTATTACGTAAAGATATTCGAGCAATGGGGCATTGACTCTTAAAGGAACGACTTTTCCGTTTATTATGTCAAGATATTCAAGTAATCGCACATTGACATTTTAAGCTATGACTTTTCCTTGTGGATTCAAGACTAGGATGAATGAGGCGGTCACAATTGTTCCATGGGCACACTCATAGACATATAAAAAGGACATTCTTAGATTGCAAACTAAAAAATATTTAATGAGGAATCAGCCTAATTTTTCATATCAGTAAGTGATTTGTGAATTAAGTCAAAGTATGGTGGTAAATTAGGGTCAAGATGGAGGCATTTAGTAAGTATTTAATTTATAAGAATAAAATTGTCATCAAATTAATTGAAAAATAATAAAAAATAATTTATAAAGTAATTGAGAATGTTTGAGGATTGATATTTAACATTTTTAAAAGTTTTAATTCAATATTCGTATTGGTGGCAAATGATATGGTTAGGAAAAAGACACTTTCAATTATTATTCTATTGGTGATGTAAAGGGCTTTAGCAACTTTAAGAGATGGAAAAGCAGTTCCTTTCACAAAAGGAAATCTAAGAGAAATATCTTTCCAAAATACTAGGATAACCATATCTTAGTTGCATAGGGATATCCTTAGATTTTTTATTTTCATTTATTTCACAAGGAGCCATTGATGAATGTGACTGATTGTTGTTGTTGGCAAGGCTAACATTAGAAGTTGAAACATACCTACAAACAAAACAAAAGCTACTAGAACTCACCACAAAATGGATGTGGAGCATTAGGCCAACTAGGCCTAGTAGGAATAGGCATATACTATAAGGGATAGGTCCCAAACATAACACACACACACACACACACAAGTAGACCTAACTATAATATAACAAGAACTAGAATAAGATATATATGAAATATGAAAGAATGATGTAAGTTTTGAATATATGAATATTATGAGACATTATTGGTACGATTGAATGACTTATGGATCATGGATTATGTTAGGAATATAATATAATATTACATCATAATTAATCTTTGATCATTCTAGTATTGTTGGTACTAGGGTATAAATTCAACTCCTAAATAATTTCATTTTGTTAAGAACTTTAGCTCGTTTTCCATTTTTCCTACTGACAGTCGTTTCCTAGATTGCTTGCACATAAGGCCATTTCTTTCCATTTCAAGAGATATCCACACTCATATAGAAATTTCTTGAATCTTGATTGTAGACACATGCTCTACTTATCAAGATATGGCAATGCAACATGATGAATAGATATTTAATCTAACCCTAAGGCAGTCCTAATATACCCATGTGGGATAAAGATAAAGAAAAATAAAAATAAATTAAGAAAAATATGATAGGGGAATAGGAAAACAAGGCCACTAATCAAAGAGAAAAAATAGATCGATGAAATTTAAATACAAATTCAAGAGAAACAATTAGTTCGTTAATAAGTAGGAGGTATTTTCCATAGCATGTGAAATTGTGATATTGCTATTAGGATTCAACCGTATAGTTTGCATCAAACTCATTGACCCATATTTCATGAGTTGTGGTTCAAAATAACCCATATCTCATGATAATGAATGAACCACTTAGCATTATCTCATCTAGGTGATGCTCATAGAGGTGAAGCACTGGGTCTTCCCAGGAGGTCACCCATCCCAGTACTACTCCAACTCAAGCACACTTATCCACAGAGTTTTCGCTATGATTAAGCCCACTTAGCTTGCAACCCCATTTGTAAAACCTTCACCAAGCATTGTGCCTTATGAACCATTAACTATAAATCCCCTTTAGCTTATCAATTGATAAGTAGGAGGTATTTTCCAGGGTGATCCTACAATATTGGTTTACAATTTTTGGCCAAACTGGATACTGAAATATTTTTTTCTAACTAAATCTTCACTTTTGGGCACCTATAGTGGCTAAACCATGAGGAATTTGAAGATGATGCAAAATAGTGACTTGTGATATTTTTTTTGTAGATTCTAAATATATTTTCTTCAAAAAATTTGGAATCATATTGTACTTCCTTTTCCATCTCCTTTGAAATTTAGTTTTCTCAGTAAACAACATTTTTAAGGAGTGACGCTCACTGTATACAACATAAATTTTTTTCATGAAGGATAAAATTCCTTTTTTTTTAAATTTAGATTTGTAACTATGATATCTAGTGCTTCCAATTGGTCTCATAGTGTTTTATTGAATATTTTGTCTTTAATCAAATTTCGCAGTCAAACAAATTAAATTTAGACATAGGCAAACCATATACAACATAAAAACAATTGTATGTATTGAAATTCAATTTTTACTTTTTTGTTGGATCAAGGACTTCAATACATCTAGTGCACTCATTTTTTTCAAAAAAAAAATTGATAATCTGCTATTTTTTCACATGTGCAGAACAGAGAGCTTGATTTTTGTTGAAAAACCTATGTTTAATAAAACTAAAAAAACAAATACATAATAAAATTATATTTGTTGGATAGATCATTCTGAGGACTACCATCATCTAGTTGGGTCTGTGAAGTCTCCTCCATTTTTATCCTCAACCCGAGCTTCGAAGCACAAAATTTTGGAATTTTTTGGTGCCTGAGGGGGAGAAGGAGGAAAATGGGGGGTTCGAGCGAACCAAGGGGGTTTGCTCGAACCAGG
>CM021105.1:170612918-170627392 GCA_007115665.2 Sequoiadendron giganteum
TTCATGGGCTTGATGGTGAGCCAAAATAGGATAAAGCTAAAAAGAAAAATTGGCTGAATATTTGTGAAGAAGTCATTTTACTTGTAAGTATCTCTTGAGTTGTTTCACATTGAAAACTTGGATACACCCATGACTATGTGGAGTACATTGTCAAAATTATTTAGGAAAATAGATGAAATTCAAGGATATTTATTTTATAATTAACTAATAATTCTCAATCCATGTAATTTTAACAACATACAAGCCTTCATTTGCATATCATGGGCTGATGATGGCTCAGTCTAAAGGTCTTAGGAAGGTTTGGATTGAGGGTGACTCCCTAAATGTTATAAATAACCTAAATAATTCTAACCCCCTTCATGGACAGTTGAATCTCTCATTTTGGATCTTGTGGATATTTTGAGCTCCTTTGATCAATGCTTCATTTCCCATGTCTTTAGAGAGGGGAATTTTCTTTCTAATGTTTTTGCTAACATTGGGGTTAATGAATATATGGTATGGGAAGGGAATGATCCCATCCCCATTGAATCCCTTTCAATTTTAAATAATTATTTACAAATGTGTTGAGGAGGGGGTTCTTTTCATCATTGGTTTATATCACATGAGCATTATGATGTGGCAGGTTAAATCTAGGTGTGATCTTTATATTGGCTTATCCTTGCATTTTTTCTATGAGACTATTGTCCATTAGGAGCAGCTATCAAGATTAATTATTTCTCCCTACCACCTTACCTTTCCTACACAAATTTTGGGTAGTTGTAAGGCTTTAATCTTCTTTTGGCTTCTCCTAATTCTCTGCAAATCCTTCAAGTTGTTGTGGTTTCTCATTTTTGCTATCATGGGTGGTGAATGAAATAGAGTTGAACCTATTTCTTGTGACTCCTTAAGACCAATGAGAAATTTTGGGAGTAGTTGAAGATTGGGGGAGTTACTCAATACATGGAAAGACTCCATGGGCATGACCCTAAGATGACCTAGGACTTCATTTAGGTATGGCAGAACAGAGTGTTGAAACTTGGTGGGATAAATTTTAACATTAATGAAGATCTCATTGTTGAAATTATGGGTCTTTCTACTAAGGGAAGCAAATTTTACAGAGATAAGGAGTCAAGCATGACCATGGAAATTTTATTCAAGGATGATGAATGGAAAATAATTGAGAGGGTGAAATGTGGGGGATATTTGTGCAACTCCATCAAGGCAATATGGGGTGACATTGCTGAAGAAATTATGAGGTACTTTACACTTGATGGGAGTATTTCTATTTTGTTTAGGTGTCATTTTGTATTACTCAATCATTCTAGGCATAAGAAAAAGGTTTCCTTTCCTTTTTATCTTTTGGTTTCCTTGGAAAGTGGAATTAGAGACCATAGATGTAACCCCAATAATCTTGTTCTCCATGAGGGCCTAATCCTCCTAATCTTTGAGTATGCTAAATACTACACTATTCCTGATCAACCTAAGAGGGTTTCTAAAGGCTAGAAAAAGAAGTTTGATTCAAAATATAAAACTGGGTTTGAATTGGAGTTTGTTGATGAGGAGTATATGTCTGGTTCAGATGCTTCCATGGAAGTCTATTCAGAGCCTCTTGCTTCATTTGAGGGTAAGAGTATTAAGAAAGGGAAATTACCCAAAACCCAACTTATTTCTTGAGATTATGCAATGAGAAGAAATAAGGTGGATGTTGGTAAGTCCCTAGGTGGTAAGAAACTTAAGGGTGATTCCTTGGGTTTGAAGAATGTGAAGAAGAATTATGTGGGGGATAAGGTTGGGGAATCCCCTTTGTCTGGTTTCAAGAGGAAGGTGGGTTTGAAGGATGGAATCTCCCAAAAAATATTTGAGCAAAAATTTGGCCTTAATGAAGAGTGTTGAGATATGTTGTACACCATTGCATAAATAATATATTATAAATAGTTATTTAGTTTTGATAACCTTGGTGGTGTGATTAATCAAACTAGGTAATTATTTGGGGATTTCTTGATGTCGTATTGTAACTTTGTATTATTATTCACATGACATAGGATTATGATACTTTTCATGTTCTTGTCTAATCCTATGTCTCACCTTGGCTATATAGCTAAGGGTCCCTCATACATTGTATATTGAATTCTATTTGCATTATTCATAGAAATAAAATTTATTCTTGTCATATTTATATTCCCTCTTTATGCTTTCCATTTGGACTCTAGATATTTATTGGCTATATCCATAACCAACACTTACATCTAGGCATACTAAAAATGGAACAACAAAATGAGACAAAATCACAACAGACAACAAACATATTTACAAGAAAATATTTTATGAGAGCCACACCACCCGAAACCCACACAAACACAATAATAGATACCAACACAAAATATGTGAGATAGAAAATAACTCACTTTCAATTATTTTAGAAAATGAAATTGCAGATTCGAAAATTACAATGATATAGCCTCATGGGCTTGACTCATTACATCCAAATCAAATTTGAAAATAAAATCTATTATTTAGAGCCACAATATGCACTAATGGAGCCACCTTCTACAACCTTCACTTAACCCTTTTATTTACCCAATAAAGGCCCTAGAATGTTCTAGAAATTATAACTTTCCCTTTTGTTTTGGCACCAAAAGTTCGTCATTTGATTTCTTGCCTAGGAAGATATTTTAATGAAATTCAATTTTTGGTGGGGCAACTTTGTGGGTCCATAACTTTTGATCTAGGTATTCAATTTGATATTATAATATAGCATTGTAAATCTCTCGAAGAGATATACAACGTTGAAACCATCAAAGATCATTTCATCCACCTTTTGAGATATTTTAGGGCTTTTAAAGTTTTCAAATTTGAATTTGAAGTTGCATTGGAGAAATTTATCATGATGGAAACTTTAATATCTCCGAAACCATAAAAGGTATTGAGATGATTCTTTCGTCATCATAAATATTTTTTAGTTCTACTCCTTGGTGTAAATTTTCAATTCCATAAGAGCCCATTTAGGTTGACTTACTAAAAATAGTAAGTGACCGTTTTTTACCTTTTCTGACTTTTGATTGTCTTACACCCCTTAAATTCAATCATGGGACTCAAAACAACTAAATAAAATAAGGAAAAAATATTTTTTTAGGTGATGCAAGATTTCCCCTACACCACTAGATGCTCCTGCATTAGACACCCAAGGTAATTTGAAAAGTGATCATGTCACTTCCCAGGAGCTATATGGAAACCAAGATGGTTAACCTCAACCTCAAACAACCATGATGAATCTTCAACAATATTTTATCTCCATTTAACTAAGTACTATTCATTTTTCTTGTTTCTTATGCTTCTACCCACATGACTATCCAACATTTATTCTATCTCCTCCTTTTTTGAAGTAGGTGTTGGAATATTCCACTGTGCTCCTATTATTTCTTCATCAATTCCTTCTTCATGATATTTTGTTAAATATTAAATGTTAAACATAGGTTAAATATGAATTTCATTAGGTAACTCTACCTCATATGCATTTCCTAAATCATGCTTCTTAAGGATCTTGCATGGTCCAAAATTCTTCATCTTTAACTTGTTGTATGTACTAAATAGAAACATCTCCTTTTCCAAATGAACCATGACTCCATCTCCTACCTAGAACTCCTTATACCGCATTTTATAATCTGCCTTAGCCTTATATTGTGAGTTCATCTTATTGATATTTTTCTTCACCTCTTCATGCAAATTCTTCAAGTGCTCAGCAAAATCTTCACCCTCAGCATTACTCTTCTCCCCCTTATCCATATTTCTTAGTTTAGAAGTAGTTCTTGGAATACTCCCATACATAATCTGGAATGGTGATTTACCAATGCTCCTGTTGATATAATTGTTGTAAGAAAATTATGCTTGTGGTATAATCAAATCCCATCCCTTGGGATTATCTCCTACTAATAATCTTAGTAGGTTACCCAAACTCCTATTCACCACCATTTTTTGTATATTAGTCTATGAATGTTGTGCATAACTAAAATTCAAATCTATCATCAACTTCTTTCATAATGTCCTCTAGAAATAAGCAACAAATTTGGTATCTATGTCTAAAATAATACTCTTCGATAGACCATTTAGTTTCACCACCTTTCTAAAAAATAACTTTGCAACATGAAAAGCATCACTAGTCTTATGACACAAAATGAAATGCACCATATTTGAAAATCTATCCACCACCACAAATATGGAATCATGCCCTCTCCATGTCCTTGGCAAGCCAAGAAAAAAATCAATGGTAATATCCTCCCATGGCCTCTCAAGTACAAGTAAGGGATGATACAATCCAATATTTTGACTTGTTTCTTTCACCATCTAACATACTCTACACAAACTTCTTTGCATCTTGTTGTAACTATGACCAATAATAATTCTCACTAACAAGAGCAATGGTCTTATGTTGACCGAAATGTCTAGTCAATCCTCCACTATGCTTCTCCTTGATTATATTATCTCTCATAGAACTCCTTGGAATGGACAATTGGATTCCTCTAAACAACATACCATCTTGGATTAAGAAATCCAACCATCTTATCCTATCGAATGTAACAGGTTCTAAACAAGCCTTCCAAGCTTCTACAAAGTTTGGATCTTAAGGATACAAACTTTTGAGTTCATTGAGCCCAACAACCTCTATATTCATCTCTATCAACAAATTTTTCCTTCTACTCAAGGCATCTACAACTCTATTTGACCTTCCACCCCTATGCTTCAAAAAAAAAATGTAACTCTACAAAAACTCAACCCATTTTAAGTGCCTTTGATTCAACTTTCTTTGACTATTAAGATACTGAAAATCCTGATGATTAGTATATACAATAAATTATTTTTGAAAAAAATAGTTTCTCCATTTCTTTAAAGCCTAAACTATAGCATAAAACTCTTGATCATAGACATAATATTTCTTCTTGGCATCATTCAACTTCTCACTAAAATAGGCAACAGGCTTAACTTCTTGACTCAAAAAAACTCCTACGACACTGCTAATAGCATCACAATATACCTGAAAGATGTTATTGAAATTTGTAAGTGCCAAAATAGGTTTCTCTATGAATTTCTTCTTTAACATAGAAAAAATATTTGTTTCTCCTATAGTCCATTTAAAATACTGTATATCCCCTCTCATTGCTTCAATTAGAGGTTCACAAATACTAGTAAAATTCTTAATAAATTTTCTATAAAAACTTGCTAGACCATGAAATGATCTTACCTTTATAACACTTCACAGGGTAGGCCATTCTCTGGATTCATTTTAAGACCCTCTACTGAGACAAAAAATCCCAGATACACCAACTCCCTCTTCACAAATTTTCATTTCTTCAAATTAATCAACAACTTATCCTCCCTTAGCTTCTCAAAAACTCTTTGGATATGCATCAGGTGCTCCTCCAATGTCTTACCAAAAATCAAAATATCATCCAAATAAACAATAACAATTTTTTCCTAAAAAAAAAATCAATACCTCATTCAGAAACTACATAAATGTGCTCGGTGCATTGGTTAGCCCAAAAGGCATGACTCACCACTCATATAAGCCTTCTTGGTTTTGAATGCTATATTTATTTAATCTCCTTCTCTAATCTAGATCTAGTGATATCAACTCTTCAAATATATCTTTGTGAAGTACTCAGCTCCACTCAAACAATCGATAATATCATCCATCGTTAAATCTATACTTGATAGTAATCTTGTTTATAGCTCAAGATTCTGTACACATCCTCCATTCTCCATCCTTCTTTGGTGCTATTACTACAAGTACTACACATGGACTCAAACTCTCTTGAATTAATCCCTTCTGCAACAACTATTGTAGTTGTTTGTTCAACTCTTAATCTCTACTAGAGTCATTCGATGGGCTGCCTTATTTGGCAGACTAGATCTATGAATCATATCTATCTAATGGCTTTTCCCTTACTAGACGAAAACCTTTAAGTGCATTATTAGAAACAATATCTTGAAACTCATTCAACAAATCTGAAACCTCTACCGATGCCTCACTAGTATCTTCTTTATCAACTCTAGGGATCAATGCAAAACACATATGTTCATGCCTAATAAATTCTAGGAAATTTATTCCATCAACCAAAAAAATTCTTCCATAAATACATACCATTTCTTCTGCCTCCCTTAGGGGTTTCAACTTACGAAAAATTCCATCCTTTTTCAAGGAATAGGTGTTAGCATGTCTAGAATCATACACCGTTCGTCAATCAAACTACCACAATCTACCTAATAACATTTGGCAAGCATCCATAGGTATAATACCACACAAAACTTCATCCTTATAGTTACCAATCTTGAACTTTACCAAACATTGCTCATTAACGAATGCACTATGGTCCTTTTGAAACCATGCTATCTGGTATGATTTTGGATGATTTCTCCTCTCCAACTGTAATTTAGTGACCATTTCTTCTGAAACAAGATTATTAGTACTACCTCCATCAATGATAACATTAAAAACTTTACCTTCACACTTGCATCAAGTGTGGAATAAGTGCTTTCTTTTATTTGGTTCCTTCTCCTTATTCAATAAGGATCTTCTGACAACAAGGGCCTCTCCTCTTTCAACATATTCAGAATGTGAAGATTGACCATCTTCATCCACATGGGAAAATCAAGCCTTACCTTTGATAGGTATTCTATTTGTCCTCCCTTGATGTTGAGGATAACCAAAGGCTTTATATCCCTCTCCACATTGAAAATAGGTTCCACAGAAGACTCCTTCTCAATCCTCATCAAGATCTTCCTCTTCCTCTTTGGTCTCCATTATTCTGATCACGAGGATAATATGATTTATCCCCCTTTCTAGTTTTGACTAGTATTGGATCCTTCACCCTTCTTTTGATCTTCACTTCGGCCTCCATATGATCGTCCAGTAGTCTTTCCACCACTCACCTCCACCTCTTTGGTTTATTTCAAACCTTCTATTCAACTTTCCTTCTACCTCCAAAGAAAATTAATATGCATCTTCAATGGTATATATTCTTACCAAACTCAACTCTTCTTGAATGCTTGGCTTCAACCCATTTGTGTAACAAGCAACTTTCTCCTTGTTGGCCTCAGAGTGGCTAGTTTTGATTAGGAGATAGTAGAATTCTTGTGTGTACTCCTTAATAGATTTTCCCGCTTGTTTAAACCCTTACATATTCTTCAATAGATCTAACTCATACTCCACAGGAATGAATTGTCTCTTCAATTTCTCCACCATCTGATCCCATCTCATTATTTTCTCTTTTCATCTTCTATTTCTCTCCAACTAGACTTCTTTCCACCATATGCTAGCATGGCCTTTTAGCTTGGATTTTGCAAATTTTACCCTCTCTAGATCTTTTATTTCCTCATACTCAAAATACTCTTCCATGCAATTGACTAATCAACCAACTCCTTTGGATTCATGTTTCTAGAAAAATTAGAAACTTCTATCTTCGATCTCTTTCCAATCTTAGAAATGGCATTAATCAGTATGACTTATCCAGGATCTATTACATCATGTGCTTCTTCTTTGAATGGATCTTCATTTTCAGCCTCATTTTAACTTTCATCTCTTCCTTTGACATCAACTCCTCTTGGAGTGCTTGAACTTGCCTTTGGAGGGCTCTAAAACCCTCTTATGTTACCATAGCATTTCTTTCACTATAGTTTCTTCATGGAGGCATATTTTCTCACATACCCACAACCACAAGCCTTGGTGTAAAATGCCTCATGTTTAGTGATTTGTCTACACACTTGGAGAAACCCACTCCAATACCACTTGATGAGGGCTACACCACCTGAAACTGACACAAAAGATGTGAGACATAAAATAACTTGCTTTCAATTATTTTAGAGAATAATATTACAAATTCAAAAATCACAATGCTAGAGCCTCATGGGTTTGATTCATTACATCCAAATCAACTCTAAAAATAAAATCCATTATTCAAAGCCACAATCTACACTAATGGAGCCACCTTTTACAACCTCCACTGAACCCTTTTATTTACCCAGTAACCACCCTAGAATGTTCTAGAAAGTGTAACTTTCCCATTTTTTGGGCCAAAAGTCCCACCATTTCATTTCTTTCATAGGAAGGTATTTTAATGAAATTCACTTTTTAGTGGGGAAACTTCATGGGGTCAATTTTTTTGATCCAGGTGTCTAATTTGTTATTATAATATATTGTTGGAGACCTCTCAAAGAGATCTACAATGCTTAAACCATTGGAGAATTTTTTTTCCACTTTTTGAGTTGTTTTAGGGCTTCTATGGTTTTCAAATTTAAATTTCAAGTTGCATTAGAGACATTTACAACATGAAAACTTTAATATCTCCCAAACTGTACAAGGTATTGAGACGATTCTTCCACCATCAGAAATATTTTTTAGTTCTACTCCTTGGGGTAAATTTTCATGTCCATATGAGCTCGTTTAGGCCGACTTACTAAAAATAGTAAGGTATCGATTTTCATCTTTTATGAATTCTGACTGTCTTAGACCCCTTAAGTTCCATCATGGGACTTAAAAAAACTAAAGAAAATAAGGAAATTTAACAATTTTTTGGGTGATGCAAGATTTCCCCTACACCACTAGATGCTCCTGCATCAATATCACAACCAAATTAGAAAAACAAAAAAAGGACACAAATGTATGGATATGAAATAAAGTTTTAACAAAATACAAGGAAACCCTACTAAGAATGGAAATAATATTAGTTTTCTCTATCAAAAACAAATATTGTTGGAGGAATTGATGTCCCTCAAGTAGTAATTATCTCTTTCATACAACTGTAATAAATGCAACCTTCACAAATCAAGCACAACTCTATGACTACCACTAAAAAACTAAAGAATTCCTTCATCATATAATTTCTTATTGCATGGAAAGTATAAAACATAGGCCACCACAATTCCATGCACTATATCATTCACTCTTATAGTATCTAGGGGCATCAAATGAAAACTTAGGTAAGGACCAAGTGAAACCTTGTTATTTTCATACCTACTTATCTCTATGGTTGAACTAAAAAAAAAAAAAAAACACCTTCATTTCACATGGTGAATAAAAATATGCCTCTTCCTCTTGTTGAATTACAAAAGGAAACTCACTTTCTAACAATTCAAAATAAAAACTTTGAAGCTTTAAATTAAAATAAACTTGACCAATAGGCTAATCCTCAACCTATAGAAAATATATGCTAAACATGATCACTTGAGATATATGTTAGGCCCAAGAGAAGTACATAAACTCAAAGAAATTGTAATCTACACTATGAGAAGCTACACCTTTATCACAAAGGAAATATTCATACTCAACTCAACTCACCTTGTGGATAATAGTAAACCAACATAAATTAGAGTCACTTATCCGTATGCGAATTTCATCAACACAACCATTTAGATAATGAGACAATTCCTACATAGAGCTACACTTTTTGAAATTTCTCTCAGTTTCAAGCTTATTTTCACAATCTAGTATATCACATATGCTACAAAAATGACACATGTTGTACACCTCTTCTACCACATTCAAATATACAACATCAATTTCATTTGACCCTCTTAAACTGCATTTTGCATGAGAAATACTACAAGTTTCACACTAATTAAAGAGGCTCTCATATGCATCCACATGATCACCAAAACCACATTCTTCAAGTGAAAATTCTTCACATTGAATTTAATCAGCAACAACAATATTTATTTTATATTTTCATCATCATGTGCAATTATGCATAATCTATTATCATGAAAATTATAGAAAATTCAAAATTAGAAAAGAGGAAAAAGAAAGGTAAGAGATAAAAAAGGAGGCAAATTCTTTCTCACCGCTTGCATGACCATCATGTGCATTCTCTTCATAATCAACTATTGAAGTTGATTAATTTTATGAGTCTCTTGCATACACATATTATTCATTGTTTATATTTGCTACAAAAAATAGTAGGGTCATATTCCTCATTCTCAAGTTGGAAGACAACATTGATTTCTTCACTATTATCATCCATGAATAATTGATCTAGGTAAAGTTTGATACAAATGATATCATCTTCATCTATATTTATATTATATAATGCACCAATAGGTCTTCTTCTTTCCACCTACAAACATAATCAAAACCTGATATTATGATTTCACAAGTGATACCACCTCAAAATAGTCACTATCATCAACATGTTCCCCACTAGAAAATTTTGTTCTTGAGGATAAATATTTTACATTCATATCCTTTCTCATATCATCAAAGAAATCAAAGGAACTATTTACCTATTTCTTGTTAACCAAATTAACTTATTCCTGTATTGAACTGAAACATAGAGAACCATCATAGAATCCAAGAAACATATCAATACATGCAAAAGTGTTAGGTCTACAATTTTCAAGGATTTTAAAGAAAGACCAAAAAAAACTTGTAACTAAAATCCATACTAGACTCTCGCTCTGACCATATGATGTTTTCTAATTCTTCAAAAAGAGAAATAGGGTATGATGTTTTCTAATTATTCAAAAAGAGAAATAGGGTAAAAATTTATTCTTCTTCAAATGTGTAGTATAGAAAAATGCATCCCTCTACATTTTCATACTTGTTTGGGTCCTCCTTACTAAAATTGGGCTTCTTTATGCCTTATTTAATGCATATTTCTGAGGATAATCCTTACACATACCTAATAACCAATCATAATTCAGTGATTTGGATTGAATGGCCAAGATTTAGTGATCTATGACTCATACACCACCTTGGGCATATGGATCATGTTGATGGTGTTTTTAGCACTGCAACAACATAGACAAAATATAAGTATCCCATCTCTCTTGAAAGGTGAATTTTTTTTAGCAAGCCTCAATAAATAACCCCAATGTCTCTAATGTTAGGTTTGGAAAATGCAAAAACAACTCAATGAAAATTTTATTTGTTGGTAAACACAAAGGGAATTTATGTTCAAACAAAGCCAAAAATATTTAATTTAACAATTTCCTAGATTTGTGGTCTAGAAATTATCTTTTCATCAAATGTAATAATACAGTGATGCTTTTCAAGTCCTAATCTAACAATGATCTCAAAGAAACATAAAAATATAAAGGTTTTAAGAGATTGATAATATATACCCTAAGATCAATCATGAAAATAACAGAGCATTCAAGGTGGAACAATCTTCAAAAACCAATCCTTGCTTAACCAAGATTAAATTTGTAGTATCATAGATACACTGCAATCTCAAAATATATTAAATATTTTTAGATTGTAAACATTCAAGAATTCCTCCAAGATGGCATAAACACATAAAAATCCACAATTGAACTTAAGTGCATCAAAGAGTAGGCCCTGCTAACTTTACACAACAAATTACAATAAAAAAAAATCTAAAAGTATGGACTAAAGATTCCTCAACACCTTAAACACTTTATTTTAAACATGAAATAACTACAACTAGATCTAATTCTAACCTTAAAATCACTTACTCAAAACAACTTAAAACATATTTAAAACATAGGAACAATACATAGATGAAGCAACACAAAGAAGAGCACCTAAGGGAAATATCTTCAATTGTATTCACTTCACCAAAAGTTTGCAACAATTCTAGTATCTCATGTCCAAAAAACTTTACAAATGAGGAGGAAACCTCAATATATAGAGCATCACTACATGTCCACCTAAGAAGAAATTAAATTCAGGCTTACAATTAGGTCAGCCAAAATAGGTTGACCTTGACATTATAATTGTGTTGGAAAAACAAGGATAGACAACTGAGAGGGGGAGTAAATGATTTGTTACAGAAATTAAGATTATTCAAACTTAAACAACTTTTAGTCTCAGATCTGATAATTAATAGTGCAAGCATAAATCAACAATGCATCAGAGACACATGAACACCAAGATTTTTATACGTGGAAACCCTATTAGGGGAAAAACCACATTGGATGTTAGTCCACAAGATTATACCCTGTTAGAAGTATAATGAAAGAAATGAATAGGGAATGAAAATGCATTTAGGCACACTACCTAGAGATCACTGCTCAAAGGGAAGGCTCACTTCCTTACATAGGACAATTAGATTAAATCCATCTGATGAGGTTGAACTGAGAGATTAGCTTCTACAAAGCTTGATTACAGTTTCAATTAGGCACAAAAATACTTCACACTTCGCTTAGTCTTCTTCACTGTTTTCTTTGCACTGAAATTATATGATATTTATCCATACATGTACTTTACACACATTCATTGAACATACTCTGAGCATACTTCAAAATGAATAAAAAATCTCTCTTATATATCCACTACACGGATTTATATCAACTTTATCGACCACAAATAAATAATAAATTATGTTGGTCTCAATAGAACAAATGTTAAAGCACACCAATCTAAGTCAGTCAAAACATAGTGAGGACCTAAAACAACATCCTTGAACAAGCCAAAAAATAAAATATTAATCCATAAGGATCCACAACATGCTACCACCATCATGTTGGCCAAGAACATGAAAACCTTAAACATACAAGGAAAAATATTCAATCACGAACACACCGATCAACACAAACGTACCAAAATGATAGAGAACAATATAGAAACTTCACTGAACACCTCAAGAACATACACAACAACTCAATTCACCAGAATTAAAATCTCATCTTCTAGAAACACTTGCTACAATAACTGAATAACTGTAGGAACATAGAACTTCATAACTTCTCAAATCTTGATGTGTGCCACTAAAAATTTCAGACAACATACTAGATAAGCTCAACAATGAACCCTTTATTGCTCACTTCCTAATCATCAATGTACAAAAAATTCCACTTGAACCTTCTCAGCTTCACTGGTTTCCTGCAATATATTTATTACAATTTTATCAATATCTTCGACATATTCATCCTTCAAAATCACCAATGCTAATAGTCTTGACATCAATGACAACCACATATTAGAAACACAACCACAAAATCCAACCATATCCCCCTTTGGAATTTATGGAAACACATATCATGTGAAAATAAATACCATTAACACAACTAGCTATTCACATACTTCTTCCCTTTGATCTGCAGTTCTCTTCTCATAGCTCTTCTTTGTCTTTCTTGACTCTTCTCCCCCTTACTTCAAGATTTTTTCACATTTTTCTTCTCCCCCTTTGACATCAATGGAAAAGGTACACATGCTCTGGTCTGCATGTCATTTGAAACATATAACTACTCCCCTTGAGTAGCAGCCACTACAACATCAATTTGAAATAAGAGCTAATTGTAAGTCCACAGATTGATGCAAAGAATTGCATCTTAGTTCAGATTAGGAGGGGAAATTACCACTAACTTTCCTCCGATATAATCAAAAGTATCCTTAGGAAATGATTTATTAAATATATCTACAATTTGTTCCTTTTTAGGCACATATTCCAATATGATCTCTTTATCACTCACCTTGTCTCTCAAAAAGTGATACTTGATAGATATATTTTTTTGTCTTTGAGTGTAGCACTGGATACTTGGAAATATTTATGGAACTTGAATTGTCACAAAATATAGCAATAGTCTCATCATACACAAATCTGATATCTCTCAGCATCTTCTTGATCCACAACACTTGAGTACAATTGTTTACAACAAAAATATATTCTACCTCAGTAGTAGATAAGGATATGGTATTTTGTTTTTTTCTTAGCCAAGATACTAGATTCTTCCTTAAGAAGAACGTACCACCACTTGTGCTTTTCCTATAATTTACATCTCTTTCCTAATCTGTATCTATACAGGCATTTAGAGTAAGATCATCATCCTTTGGATACCGTAACCCAAAGTCAACTGTTCCTTTCAAGTATCTGAATATTATCTTTATTGTTGTCACATGTGATTCCTTTGGATCAACTTGATATCTAGCAACCATGCACACAACATTCATAATGTTTGTTCTTGTCTAAGTCAAATATAGGAATCCACCAATCATTGACCTATATCTTGTTTGATTATCCTTAGGAGAATCATCATTCTTAGATAGTTTGCATCTGGTTAACATGGGTGTGCCAATTGGCTTTGCATCTTCCATTCCAAACCTTTTCAGTAACTCTCTCACATACTTGGACTAAGAAATAAATATTCCATCATCTAACTGAGTAATTTACAATCCTAAAAATAATTTTAGTTCTCCTATCATTCACATTTCAAATTCATTTTTCATTTCATCAACAAATTTCATGCATAAGTCATCATCACCCTCAAAAATAATTTCATCAATAAAGAATTCAATAATTAAATCTTTATCTTGATCCACTTTGAAATACAAATTGTTGTTAGCAGTACCTTTATTGAATCCAAGCTTCAACAAGTATTTATCCAGTCTTGCATACCAAGCTCTAGGGGCTTGTTTGAGTCCATATAGTGCTCTCTTTAACCAAAACACCATGTCCTTTTCATCAATCAATTGAAATCCATCTGGTTGCTCAGCATAAACTTCTTCTTTTAGTTCACCATTTATAAATGTTGACTTCACATCCATT
>CM021105.1:170627492-170696200 GCA_007115665.2 Sequoiadendron giganteum
ATAATTATTTACAAATGTGTTGAGGAGGGGGTTCTTTTCATCATTGGTTTATATCACATGAGCATTATGATGTGGCAGGTTAAATCTAGGTGTGATCTTTATATTGGCTTATCCTTGCATTTTTTCTATGAGACTATTGTCCATTAGGAGCAGCTATCAAGATTAATTATTTCTCCCTACCACCTTACCTTTCCTACACAAATTTTGGGTAGTTGTAAGGCTTTAATCTTCTTTTGGCTTCTCCTAATTCTCTGCAAATCCTTCAAGTTGTTGTGGTTTCTCATTTTTGCTATCATGGGTGGTGAATGAAATAGAGTTGAACCTATTTCTTGTGACTCCTTAAGACCAATGAGAAATTTTGGGAGTAGTTGAAGATTGGGGGAGTTACTCAATACATGGAAAGACTCCATGGGCATGACCCTAAGATGACCTAGGACTTCATTTAGGTATGGCAGAACAGAGTGTTGAAACTTGGTGGGATAAATTTTAACATTAATGAAGATCTCATTGTTGAAATTATGGGTCTTTCTACTAAGGGAAGCAAATTTTACAGAGATAAGGAGTCAAGCATGACCATGGAAATTTTATTCAAGGATGATGAATGGAAAATAATTGAGAGGGTGAAATGTGGGGGATATTTGTGCAACTCCATCAAGGCAATATGGGGTGACATTGCTGAAGAAATTATGAGGTACTTTACACTTGATGGGAGTATTTCTATTTTGTTTAGGTGTCATTTTGTATTACTCAATCATTCTAGGCATAAGAAAAAGGTTTCCTTTCCTTTTTATCTTTTGGTTTCCTTGGAAAGTGGAATTAGAGACCATAGATGTAACCCCAATAATCTTGTTCTCCATGAGGGCCTAATCCTCCTAATCTTTGAGTATGCTAAATACTACACTATTCCTGATCAACCTAAGAGGGTTTCTAAAGGCTAGAAAAAGAAGTTTGATTCAAAATATAAAACTGGGTTTGAATTGGAGTTTGTTGATGAGGAGTATATGTCTGGTTCAGATGCTTCCATGGAAGTCTATTCAGAGCCTCTTGCTTCATTTGAGGGTAAGAGTATTAAGAAAGGGAAATTACCCAAAACCCAACTTATTTCTTGAGATTATGCAATGAGAAGAAATAAGGTGGATGTTGGTAAGTCCCTAGGTGGTAAGAAACTTAAGGGTGATTCCTTGGGTTTGAAGAATGTGAAGAAGAATTATGTGGGGGATAAGGTTGGGGAATCCCCTTTGTCTGGTTTCAAGAGGAAGGTGGGTTTGAAGGATGGAATCTCCCAAAAAATATTTGAGCAAAAATTTGGCCTTAATGAAGAGTGTTGAGATATGTTGTACACCATTGCATAAATAATATATTATAAATAGTTATTTAGTTTTGATAACCTTGGTGGTGTGATTAATCAAACTAGGTAATTATTTGGGGATTTCTTGATGTCGTATTGTAACTTTGTATTATTATTCACATGACATAGGATTATGATACTTTTCATGTTCTTGTCTAATCCTATGTCTCACCTTGGCTATATAGCTAAGGGTCCCTCATACATTGTATATTGAATTCTATTTGCATTATTCATAGAAATAAAATTTATTCTTGTCATATTTATATTCCCTCTTTATGCTTTCCATTTGGACTCTAGATATTTATTGGCTATATCCATAACCAACACTTACATCTAGGCATACTAAAAATGGAACAACAAAATGAGACAAAATCACAACAGACAACAAACATATTTACAAGAAAATATTTTATGAGAGCCACACCACCCGAAACCCACACAAACACAATAATAGATACCAACACAAAATATGTGAGATAGAAAATAACTCACTTTCAATTATTTTAGAAAATGAAATTGCAGATTCGAAAATTACAATGATATAGCCTCATGGGCTTGACTCATTACATCCAAATCAAATTTGAAAATAAAATCTATTATTTAGAGCCACAATATGCACTAATGGAGCCACCTTCTACAACCTTCACTTAACCCTTTTATTTACCCAATAAAGGCCCTAGAATGTTCTAGAAATTATAACTTTCCCTTTTGTTTTGGCACCAAAAGTTCGTCATTTGATTTCTTGCCTAGGAAGATATTTTAATGAAATTCAATTTTTGGTGGGGCAACTTTGTGGGTCCATAACTTTTGATCTAGGTATTCAATTTGATATTATAATATAGCATTGTAAATCTCTCGAAGAGATATACAACGTTGAAACCATCAAAGATCATTTCATCCACCTTTTGAGATATTTTAGGGCTTTTAAAGTTTTCAAATTTGAATTTGAAGTTGCATTGGAGAAATTTATCATGATGGAAACTTTAATATCTCCGAAACCATAAAAGGTATTGAGATGATTCTTTCGTCATCATAAATATTTTTTAGTTCTACTCCTTGGTGTAAATTTTCAATTCCATAAGAGCCCATTTAGGTTGACTTACTAAAAATAGTAAGTGACCGTTTTTTACCTTTTCTGACTTTTGATTGTCTTACACCCCTTAAATTCAATCATGGGACTCAAAACAACTAAATAAAATAAGGAAAAAATATTTTTTTAGGTGATGCAAGATTTCCCCTACACCACTAGATGCTCCTGCATTAGACACCCAAGGTAATTTGAAAAGTGATCATGTCACTTCCCAGGAGCTATATGGAAACCAAGATGGTTAACCTCAACCTCAAACAACCATGATGAATCTTCAACAATATTTTATCTCCATTTAACTAAGTACTATTCATTTTTCTTGTTTCTTATGCTTCTACCCACATGACTATCCAACATTTATTCTATCTCCTCCTTTTTTGAAGTAGGTGTTGGAATATTCCACTGTGCTCCTATTATTTCTTCATCAATTCCTTCTTCATGATATTTTGTTAAATATTAAATGTTAAACATAGGTTAAATATGAATTTCATTAGGTAACTCTACCTCATATGCATTTCCTAAATCATGCTTCTTAAGGATCTTGCATGGTCCAAAATTCTTCATCTTTAACTTGTTGTATGTACTAAATAGAAACATCTCCTTTTCCAAATGAACCATGACTCCATCTCCTACCTAGAACTCCTTATACCGCATTTTATAATCTGCCTTAGCCTTATATTGTGAGTTCATCTTATTGATATTTTTCTTCACCTCTTCATGCAAATTCTTCAAGTGCTCAGCAAAATCTTCACCCTCAGCATTACTCTTCTCCCCCTTATCCATATTTCTTAGTTTAGAAGTAGTTCTTGGAATACTCCCATACATAATCTGGAATGGTGATTTACCAATGCTCCTGTTGATATAATTGTTGTAAGAAAATTATGCTTGTGGTATAATCAAATCCCATCCCTTGGGATTATCTCCTACTAATAATCTTAGTAGGTTACCCAAACTCCTATTCACCACCATTTTTTGTATATTAGTCTATGAATGTTGTGCATAACTAAAATTCAAATCTATCATCAACTTCTTTCATAATGTCCTCTAGAAATAAGCAACAAATTTGGTATCTATGTCTAAAATAATACTCTTCGATAGACCATTTAGTTTCACCACCTTTCTAAAAAATAACTTTGCAACATGAAAAGCATCACTAGTCTTATGACACAAAATGAAATGCACCATATTTGAAAATCTATCCACCACCACAAATATGGAATCATGCCCTCTCCATGTCCTTGGCAAGCCAAGAAAAAAATCAATGGTAATATCCTCCCATGGCCTCTCAAGTACAAGTAAGGGATGATACAATCCAATATTTTGACTTGTTTCTTTCACCATCTAACATACTCTACACAAACTTCTTTGCATCTTGTTGTAACTATGACCAATAATAATTCTCACTAACAAGAGCAATGGTCTTATGTTGACCGAAATGTCTAGTCAATCCTCCACTATGCTTCTCCTTGATTATATTATCTCTCATAGAACTCCTTGGAATGGACAATTGGATTCCTCTAAACAACATACCATCTTGGATTAAGAAATCCAACCATCTTATCCTATCGAATGTAACAGGTTCTAAACAAGCCTTCCAAGCTTCTACAAAGTTTGGATCTTAAGGATACAAACTTTTGAGTTCATTGAGCCCAACAACCTCTATATTCATCTCTATCAACAAATTTTTCCTTCTACTCAAGGCATCTACAACTCTATTTGACCTTCCACCCCTATGCTTCAAAAAAAAAATGTAACTCTACAAAAACTCAACCCATTTTAAGTGCCTTTGATTCAACTTTCTTTGACTATTAAGATACTGAAAATCCTGATGATTAGTATATACAATAAATTATTTTTGAAAAAAATAGTTTCTCCATTTCTTTAAAGCCTAAACTATAGCATAAAACTCTTGATCATAGACATAATATTTCTTCTTGGCATCATTCAACTTCTCACTAAAATAGGCAACAGGCTTAACTTCTTGACTCAAAAAAACTCCTACGACACTGCTAATAGCATCACAATATACCTGAAAGATGTTATTGAAATTTGTAAGTGCCAAAATAGGTTTCTCTATGAATTTCTTCTTTAACATAGAAAAAATATTTGTTTCTCCTATAGTCCATTTAAAATACTGTATATCCCCTCTCATTGCTTCAATTAGAGGTTCACAAATACTAGTAAAATTCTTAATAAATTTTCTATAAAAACTTGCTAGACCATGAAATGATCTTACCTTTATAACACTTCACAGGGTAGGCCATTCTCTGGATTCATTTTAAGACCCTCTACTGAGACAAAAAATCCCAGATACACCAACTCCCTCTTCACAAATTTTCATTTCTTCAAATTAATCAACAACTTATCCTCCCTTAGCTTCTCAAAAACTCTTTGGATATGCATCAGGTGCTCCTCCAATGTCTTACCAAAAATCAAAATATCATCCAAATAAACAATAACAATTTTTTCCTAAAAAAAAAATCAATACCTCATTCAGAAACTACATAAATGTGCTCGGTGCATTGGTTAGCCCAAAAGGCATGACTCACCACTCATATAAGCCTTCTTGGTTTTGAATGCTATATTTATTTAATCTCCTTCTCTAATCTAGATCTAGTGATATCAACTCTTCAAATATATCTTTGTGAAGTACTCAGCTCCACTCAAACAATCGATAATATCATCCATCGTTAAATCTATACTTGATAGTAATCTTGTTTATAGCTCAAGATTCTGTACACATCCTCCATTCTCCATCCTTCTTTGGTGCTATTACTACAAGTACTACACATGGACTCAAACTCTCTTGAATTAATCCCTTCTGCAACAACTATTGTAGTTGTTTGTTCAACTCTTAATCTCTACTAGAGTCATTCGATGGGCTGCCTTATTTGGCAGACTAGATCTATGAATCATATCTATCTAATGGCTTTTCCCTTACTAGACGAAAACCTTTAAGTGCATTATTAGAAACAATATCTTGAAACTCATTCAACAAATCTGAAACCTCTACCGATGCCTCACTAGTATCTTCTTTATCAACTCTAGGGATCAATGCAAAACACATATGTTCATGCCTAATAAATTCTAGGAAATTTATTCCATCAACCAAAAAAATTCTTCCATAAATACATACCATTTCTTCTGCCTCCCTTAGGGGTTTCAACTTACGAAAAATTCCATCCTTTTTCAAGGAATAGGTGTTAGCATGTCTAGAATCATACACCGTTCGTCAATCAAACTACCACAATCTACCTAATAACATTTGGCAAGCATCCATAGGTATAATACCACACAAAACTTCATCCTTATAGTTACCAATCTTGAACTTTACCAAACATTGCTCATTAACGAATGCACTATGGTCCTTTTGAAACCATGCTATCTGGTATGATTTTGGATGATTTCTCCTCTCCAACTGTAATTTAGTGACCATTTCTTCTGAAACAAGATTATTAGTACTACCTCCATCAATGATAACATTAAAAACTTTACCTTCACACTTGCATCAAGTGTGGAATAAGTGCTTTCTTTTATTTGGTTCCTTCTCCTTATTCAATAAGGATCTTCTGACAACAAGGGCCTCTCCTCTTTCAACATATTCAGAATGTGAAGATTGACCATCTTCATCCACATGGGAAAATCAAGCCTTACCTTTGATAGGTATTCTATTTGTCCTCCCTTGATGTTGAGGATAACCAAAGGCTTTATATCCCTCTCCACATTGAAAATAGGTTCCACAGAAGACTCCTTCTCAATCCTCATCAAGATCTTCCTCTTCCTCTTTGGTCTCCATTATTCTGATCACGAGGATAATATGATTTATCCCCCTTTCTAGTTTTGACTAGTATTGGATCCTTCACCCTTCTTTTGATCTTCACTTCGGCCTCCATATGATCGTCCAGTAGTCTTTCCACCACTCACCTCCACCTCTTTGGTTTATTTCAAACCTTCTATTCAACTTTCCTTCTACCTCCAAAGAAAATTAATATGCATCTTCAATGGTATATATTCTTACCAAACTCAACTCTTCTTGAATGCTTGGCTTCAACCCATTTGTGTAACAAGCAACTTTCTCCTTGTTGGCCTCAGAGTGGCTAGTTTTGATTAGGAGATAGTAGAATTCTTGTGTGTACTCCTTAATAGATTTTCCCGCTTGTTTAAACCCTTACATATTCTTCAATAGATCTAACTCATACTCCACAGGAATGAATTGTCTCTTCAATTTCTCCACCATCTGATCCCATCTCATTATTTTCTCTTTTCATCTTCTATTTCTCTCCAACTAGACTTCTTTCCACCATATGCTAGCATGGCCTTTTAGCTTGGATTTTGCAAATTTTACCCTCTCTAGATCTTTTATTTCCTCATACTCAAAATACTCTTCCATGCAATTGACTAATCAACCAACTCCTTTGGATTCATGTTTCTAGAAAAATTAGAAACTTCTATCTTCGATCTCTTTCCAATCTTAGAAATGGCATTAATCAGTATGACTTATCCAGGATCTATTACATCATGTGCTTCTTCTTTGAATGGATCTTCATTTTCAGCCTCATTTTAACTTTCATCTCTTCCTTTGACATCAACTCCTCTTGGAGTGCTTGAACTTGCCTTTGGAGGGCTCTAAAACCCTCTTATGTTACCATAGCATTTCTTTCACTATAGTTTCTTCATGGAGGCATATTTTCTCACATACCCACAACCACAAGCCTTGGTGTAAAATGCCTCATGTTTAGTGATTTGTCTACACACTTGGAGAAACCCACTCCAATACCACTTGATGAGGGCTACACCACCTGAAACTGACACAAAAGATGTGAGACATAAAATAACTTGCTTTCAATTATTTTAGAGAATAATATTACAAATTCAAAAATCACAATGCTAGAGCCTCATGGGTTTGATTCATTACATCCAAATCAACTCTAAAAATAAAATCCATTATTCAAAGCCACAATCTACACTAATGGAGCCACCTTTTACAACCTCCACTGAACCCTTTTATTTACCCAGTAACCACCCTAGAATGTTCTAGAAAGTGTAACTTTCCCATTTTTTGGGCCAAAAGTCCCACCATTTCATTTCTTTCATAGGAAGGTATTTTAATGAAATTCACTTTTTAGTGGGGAAACTTCATGGGGTCAATTTTTTTGATCCAGGTGTCTAATTTGTTATTATAATATATTGTTGGAGACCTCTCAAAGAGATCTACAATGCTTAAACCATTGGAGAATTTTTTTTCCACTTTTTGAGTTGTTTTAGGGCTTCTATGGTTTTCAAATTTAAATTTCAAGTTGCATTAGAGACATTTACAACATGAAAACTTTAATATCTCCCAAACTGTACAAGGTATTGAGACGATTCTTCCACCATCAGAAATATTTTTTAGTTCTACTCCTTGGGGTAAATTTTCATGTCCATATGAGCTCGTTTAGGCCGACTTACTAAAAATAGTAAGGTATCGATTTTCATCTTTTATGAATTCTGACTGTCTTAGACCCCTTAAGTTCCATCATGGGACTTAAAAAAACTAAAGAAAATAAGGAAATTTAACAATTTTTTGGGTGATGCAAGATTTCCCCTACACCACTAGATGCTCCTGCATCAATATCACAACCAAATTAGAAAAACAAAAAAAGGACACAAATGTATGGATATGAAATAAAGTTTTAACAAAATACAAGGAAACCCTACTAAGAATGGAAATAATATTAGTTTTCTCTATCAAAAACAAATATTGTTGGAGGAATTGATGTCCCTCAAGTAGTAATTATCTCTTTCATACAACTGTAATAAATGCAACCTTCACAAATCAAGCACAACTCTATGACTACCACTAAAAAACTAAAGAATTCCTTCATCATATAATTTCTTATTGCATGGAAAGTATAAAACATAGGCCACCACAATTCCATGCACTATATCATTCACTCTTATAGTATCTAGGGGCATCAAATGAAAACTTAGGTAAGGACCAAGTGAAACCTTGTTATTTTCATACCTACTTATCTCTATGGTTGAACTAAAAAAAAAAAAAAAACACCTTCATTTCACATGGTGAATAAAAATATGCCTCTTCCTCTTGTTGAATTACAAAAGGAAACTCACTTTCTAACAATTCAAAATAAAAACTTTGAAGCTTTAAATTAAAATAAACTTGACCAATAGGCTAATCCTCAACCTATAGAAAATATATGCTAAACATGATCACTTGAGATATATGTTAGGCCCAAGAGAAGTACATAAACTCAAAGAAATTGTAATCTACACTATGAGAAGCTACACCTTTATCACAAAGGAAATATTCATACTCAACTCAACTCACCTTGTGGATAATAGTAAACCAACATAAATTAGAGTCACTTATCCGTATGCGAATTTCATCAACACAACCATTTAGATAATGAGACAATTCCTACATAGAGCTACACTTTTTGAAATTTCTCTCAGTTTCAAGCTTATTTTCACAATCTAGTATATCACATATGCTACAAAAATGACACATGTTGTACACCTCTTCTACCACATTCAAATATACAACATCAATTTCATTTGACCCTCTTAAACTGCATTTTGCATGAGAAATACTACAAGTTTCACACTAATTAAAGAGGCTCTCATATGCATCCACATGATCACCAAAACCACATTCTTCAAGTGAAAATTCTTCACATTGAATTTAATCAGCAACAACAATATTTATTTTATATTTTCATCATCATGTGCAATTATGCATAATCTATTATCATGAAAATTATAGAAAATTCAAAATTAGAAAAGAGGAAAAAGAAAGGTAAGAGATAAAAAAGGAGGCAAATTCTTTCTCACCGCTTGCATGACCATCATGTGCATTCTCTTCATAATCAACTATTGAAGTTGATTAATTTTATGAGTCTCTTGCATACACATATTATTCATTGTTTATATTTGCTACAAAAAATAGTAGGGTCATATTCCTCATTCTCAAGTTGGAAGACAACATTGATTTCTTCACTATTATCATCCATGAATAATTGATCTAGGTAAAGTTTGATACAAATGATATCATCTTCATCTATATTTATATTATATAATGCACCAATAGGTCTTCTTCTTTCCACCTACAAACATAATCAAAACCTGATATTATGATTTCACAAGTGATACCACCTCAAAATAGTCACTATCATCAACATGTTCCCCACTAGAAAATTTTGTTCTTGAGGATAAATATTTTACATTCATATCCTTTCTCATATCATCAAAGAAATCAAAGGAACTATTTACCTATTTCTTGTTAACCAAATTAACTTATTCCTGTATTGAACTGAAACATAGAGAACCATCATAGAATCCAAGAAACATATCAATACATGCAAAAGTGTTAGGTCTACAATTTTCAAGGATTTTAAAGAAAGACCAAAAAAAACTTGTAACTAAAATCCATACTAGACTCTCGCTCTGACCATATGATGTTTTCTAATTCTTCAAAAAGAGAAATAGGGTATGATGTTTTCTAATTATTCAAAAAGAGAAATAGGGTAAAAATTTATTCTTCTTCAAATGTGTAGTATAGAAAAATGCATCCCTCTACATTTTCATACTTGTTTGGGTCCTCCTTACTAAAATTGGGCTTCTTTATGCCTTATTTAATGCATATTTCTGAGGATAATCCTTACACATACCTAATAACCAATCATAATTCAGTGATTTGGATTGAATGGCCAAGATTTAGTGATCTATGACTCATACACCACCTTGGGCATATGGATCATGTTGATGGTGTTTTTAGCACTGCAACAACATAGACAAAATATAAGTATCCCATCTCTCTTGAAAGGTGAATTTTTTTTAGCAAGCCTCAATAAATAACCCCAATGTCTCTAATGTTAGGTTTGGAAAATGCAAAAACAACTCAATGAAAATTTTATTTGTTGGTAAACACAAAGGGAATTTATGTTCAAACAAAGCCAAAAATATTTAATTTAACAATTTCCTAGATTTGTGGTCTAGAAATTATCTTTTCATCAAATGTAATAATACAGTGATGCTTTTCAAGTCCTAATCTAACAATGATCTCAAAGAAACATAAAAATATAAAGGTTTTAAGAGATTGATAATATATACCCTAAGATCAATCATGAAAATAACAGAGCATTCAAGGTGGAACAATCTTCAAAAACCAATCCTTGCTTAACCAAGATTAAATTTGTAGTATCATAGATACACTGCAATCTCAAAATATATTAAATATTTTTAGATTGTAAACATTCAAGAATTCCTCCAAGATGGCATAAACACATAAAAATCCACAATTGAACTTAAGTGCATCAAAGAGTAGGCCCTGCTAACTTTACACAACAAATTACAATAAAAAAAAATCTAAAAGTATGGACTAAAGATTCCTCAACACCTTAAACACTTTATTTTAAACATGAAATAACTACAACTAGATCTAATTCTAACCTTAAAATCACTTACTCAAAACAACTTAAAACATATTTAAAACATAGGAACAATACATAGATGAAGCAACACAAAGAAGAGCACCTAAGGGAAATATCTTCAATTGTATTCACTTCACCAAAAGTTTGCAACAATTCTAGTATCTCATGTCCAAAAAACTTTACAAATGAGGAGGAAACCTCAATATATAGAGCATCACTACATGTCCACCTAAGAAGAAATTAAATTCAGGCTTACAATTAGGTCAGCCAAAATAGGTTGACCTTGACATTATAATTGTGTTGGAAAAACAAGGATAGACAACTGAGAGGGGGAGTAAATGATTTGTTACAGAAATTAAGATTATTCAAACTTAAACAACTTTTAGTCTCAGATCTGATAATTAATAGTGCAAGCATAAATCAACAATGCATCAGAGACACATGAACACCAAGATTTTTATACGTGGAAACCCTATTAGGGGAAAAACCACATTGGATGTTAGTCCACAAGATTATACCCTGTTAGAAGTATAATGAAAGAAATGAATAGGGAATGAAAATGCATTTAGGCACACTACCTAGAGATCACTGCTCAAAGGGAAGGCTCACTTCCTTACATAGGACAATTAGATTAAATCCATCTGATGAGGTTGAACTGAGAGATTAGCTTCTACAAAGCTTGATTACAGTTTCAATTAGGCACAAAAATACTTCACACTTCGCTTAGTCTTCTTCACTGTTTTCTTTGCACTGAAATTATATGATATTTATCCATACATGTACTTTACACACATTCATTGAACATACTCTGAGCATACTTCAAAATGAATAAAAAATCTCTCTTATATATCCACTACACGGATTTATATCAACTTTATCGACCACAAATAAATAATAAATTATGTTGGTCTCAATAGAACAAATGTTAAAGCACACCAATCTAAGTCAGTCAAAACATAGTGAGGACCTAAAACAACATCCTTGAACAAGCCAAAAAATAAAATATTAATCCATAAGGATCCACAACATGCTACCACCATCATGTTGGCCAAGAACATGAAAACCTTAAACATACAAGGAAAAATATTCAATCACGAACACACCGATCAACACAAACGTACCAAAATGATAGAGAACAATATAGAAACTTCACTGAACACCTCAAGAACATACACAACAACTCAATTCACCAGAATTAAAATCTCATCTTCTAGAAACACTTGCTACAATAACTGAATAACTGTAGGAACATAGAACTTCATAACTTCTCAAATCTTGATGTGTGCCACTAAAAATTTCAGACAACATACTAGATAAGCTCAACAATGAACCCTTTATTGCTCACTTCCTAATCATCAATGTACAAAAAATTCCACTTGAACCTTCTCAGCTTCACTGGTTTCCTGCAATATATTTATTACAATTTTATCAATATCTTCGACATATTCATCCTTCAAAATCACCAATGCTAATAGTCTTGACATCAATGACAACCACATATTAGAAACACAACCACAAAATCCAACCATATCCCCCTTTGGAATTTATGGAAACACATATCATGTGAAAATAAATACCATTAACACAACTAGCTATTCACATACTTCTTCCCTTTGATCTGCAGTTCTCTTCTCATAGCTCTTCTTTGTCTTTCTTGACTCTTCTCCCCCTTACTTCAAGATTTTTTCACATTTTTCTTCTCCCCCTTTGACATCAATGGAAAAGGTACACATGCTCTGGTCTGCATGTCATTTGAAACATATAACTACTCCCCTTGAGTAGCAGCCACTACAACATCAATTTGAAATAAGAGCTAATTGTAAGTCCACAGATTGATGCAAAGAATTGCATCTTAGTTCAGATTAGGAGGGGAAATTACCACTAACTTTCCTCCGATATAATCAAAAGTATCCTTAGGAAATGATTTATTAAATATATCTACAATTTGTTCCTTTTTAGGCACATATTCCAATATGATCTCTTTATCACTCACCTTGTCTCTCAAAAAGTGATACTTGATAGATATATTTTTTTGTCTTTGAGTGTAGCACTGGATACTTGGAAATATTTATGGAACTTGAATTGTCACAAAATATAGCAATAGTCTCATCATACACAAATCTGATATCTCTCAGCATCTTCTTGATCCACAACACTTGAGTACAATTGTTTACAACAAAAATATATTCTACCTCAGTAGTAGATAAGGATATGGTATTTTGTTTTTTTCTTAGCCAAGATACTAGATTCTTCCTTAAGAAGAACGTACCACCACTTGTGCTTTTCCTATAATTTACATCTCTTTCCTAATCTGTATCTATACAGGCATTTAGAGTAAGATCATCATCCTTTGGATACCGTAACCCAAAGTCAACTGTTCCTTTCAAGTATCTGAATATTATCTTTATTGTTGTCACATGTGATTCCTTTGGATCAACTTGATATCTAGCAACCATGCACACAACATTCATAATGTTTGTTCTTGTCTAAGTCAAATATAGGAATCCACCAATCATTGACCTATATCTTGTTTGATTATCCTTAGGAGAATCATCATTCTTAGATAGTTTGCATCTGGTTAACATGGGTGTGCCAATTGGCTTTGCATCTTCCATTCCAAACCTTTTCAGTAACTCTCTCACATACTTGGACTAAGAAATAAATATTCCATCATCTAACTGAGTAATTTACAATCCTAAAAATAATTTTAGTTCTCCTATCATTCACATTTCAAATTCATTTTTCATTTCATCAACAAATTTCATGCATAAGTCATCATCACCCTCAAAAATAATTTCATCAATAAAGAATTCAATAATTAAATCTTTATCTTGATCCACTTTGAAATACAAATTGTTGTTAGCAGTACCTTTATTGAATCCAAGCTTCAACAAGTATTTATCCAGTCTTGCATACCAAGCTCTAGGGGCTTGTTTGAGTCCATATAGTGCTCTCTTTAACCAAAACACCATGTCCTTTTCATCAATCAATTGAAATCCATCTGGTTGCTCAGCATAAACTTCTTCTTTTAGTTCACCATTTATAAATGTTGACTTCACATCCATTTGATATACTTTATAATTGTTGAAAGTAGCATAAGCAATAAATAACCTTATAGCTTCAATTCTAGCAAAAGGGGAAAAAATTTCTTCAAAATCAATACCTTCCATCTGTGATTATCCTTTACATACCACTCTTTCTTTATTCCTAATCACTTCACCTTGTTCATTCAACTTATTCTGAAAGACCCATTTGGTTCCAATTACATTTTTTTCTTGAGGTCTAGGAACAAGAATCCATGTATCATTCTTCTCTATTTGCATCAGTTCTTCCTTCATTGCTTCCATTCAATGTTCATCTTTACATGCTTCATTGACATTGCTAGGATCAGTCTTGGATATCAGAAAATATTCTTCTTTTATTCTTCTTCTAGTTTGCACACCTTTTTTCTTGTCTCCTATGATCCAACTTTCAGAATGACTTCATTTTACATACCTTGGAGTTTTTGGTTTTTTTCTTTCTTCTGCATTTCCACTATCTTCTTCTTCATGATTTTCTTGATTCACTGAAACATTTTGAGTTTGATTATGTGTCTGTGCATTATTTCCATTATCAATGTTATCTTTTTGGTCATCTGAATCATATCTGCAATACCTGGATGATCTTTCAATATCCTCATCAAATCTGACATTTGCACTCTCAACCATCTTCTTCAATCTTTTATTGTAACACTGGTAGGATTTTCTCTTAGTAGAGTATCCCAAAAATATTCCTTCATCACTTCTAGCTTCAAAATTTCATATATCTTCATCTCTTTTAATATAACATTTACGTCCAAAGATTTTGAAATACTTAATAGTAGGTTTGTGACCAAACCATAGCTTAAAAGGAGTCTTACCAGAATTACTATTGGCATTCACTTGATTGATAGTATACACAGTAGTTCTTATAGCTTCTCTCCAATATAAATGAGGAACATTACCTTCAAAAATCATAGTTTTGGCAGCATCTAAGATTTTTCTATTCTTTCTCTCAACAAATTTGTTTTGTTGTGGGGTCTGGGGAGCAGATAACTTTTTTTATTCCATTCTCTTCATAGAATGAATTGAACTACCAAGAAGTGAATTCACCACCTATGTATGATCTTAAACATTTTATCTTCAAACCTGTCTCAGTTTTTGCCAAAGCTTTGAAGCTTTTGAATTTCTCTAATTCCTCATGTTTTTCTCTTAAGAAAGAAACCCAAACCATTCTAGAATAATCATCAATAAGCAACATAAAGTACCTTTCTCCCTGTAGACTTCTGATTCTGGATGGACAACATAGATCAGTATGTATCAAATCTAGTACTCCATTGGAATAATTTTTTTTTCTCCGAAATAAAATTATTGTATGTTTTCCCATCTAACATTCCTTTCATATAGTGTTAGTAGGATTCACTAACTTAGGTAGATCTCTGACTACTTATGTGGAGCTTATTTTTAAAATGTTATCAAAGTTCACATGACATAGCCTTTTATGCCATAACCATATTACATCAACTTGAGAAATCAAACAAATTTCACTAGCACCATTCAAGTGAAAAACATTACCTCTTGTCTTTGTACCTGAAGCAATCACATTTCCCGAGCTTCCCAATATCCTGCACTTACCATCTTTGAACTAAATATTGTAACCTTTGTCAACCATCTATCCAACACTCCACAAATTATGCTTCTATCCTTCAACATAATGAACATAATCAGTATTGCATTTTCCACCAAGAGAAATAGTGCCTTTGCCACATATCACACCAGCATTGTTATCTCCATATCTTACAACACCATCATCATAATTTTCCAAGCTTAGAAATTTTCTTTTATCACCAGTCATATGATGTGAGCATACATCATTGATCACCCACTCATCCTTCTCATGAATTTTGGCTGCAAGAGATTTCTCGATATTATAATTACCAGCTGATTTAGTGGATACCAAACCATTTTAATTGATAGAAATGAATACCCATTCATCTTCATTTCTAGTTTCTTTATCAGATTCATCATCAGTAACTTCTTAAACATAATAACATTTGTTTTGAAATCTAGTCTTATCAGGTTTATACTTAGAGACTCTTTCAGGAAATCTTGATGCAAAATGACCCATCTTACTACAAGAGAAACATTTAATAGGTAGCTTTCCTTTGTACTTACTATGTCCTCTGGATTTTCTTTTCACAATTAGTGCTTCCAATTCTTCTAGCTCTCTTTCTTCATCTTCAATCAGTTTCATCTCTACTTCATACTTGAATTTTTTCTTGGAAATCTATCCTGAATCATTTCTTTGTTGGATTTTGTTATATATAGTAGTTTTGAATGCAAACTCTACTTAGGAAAGGATTCACCAAATTCACTCAACTCAAAGGCAGCAATATTTCCAATCAGCATGTCTCTTGTCACATTTTTAAATATCTTGAGCTCTTCAATAGCATGAGCTTTTTGTTTGTAAGAAATAGGCACATATCTAAGTATTTTAGCCACAATCTCATCTTCTTCCAAGGTTCCACCAACACATCAAATGTCCATCACTAATTAATTTACCCTTTTCGGGAAAAAAAGGATATTTTCATCTTCACTCATCTTCATGTTCTCCCACTTGCCTTTCAGACTTTGTAGTTTAGCAGCTTTCAGTAGTGCATCTCGTTCATACACTATTTCCAAATTTATCTAGATCTCATGTGCAGTCCTCAGACCTATTACATTTGTCATCTCTGAATCTGTCAAAGCACTTAGCAATTCTTCTATAGCTCTGGTATTAGTTTCTTCTTCTTTGATCTCATCAACAGTAAAGGGACCATTCTAGGTAATTGTATATGCATTCTTTGTAATCTTCCAGAAAGGCTCACCAATGCACTTCAAATGACACTCAATTTTTAGTTTCCATAAAGAGTAGTTTATACCATCAAATCTAGGACTATCCTTCTTGTTTGATGCCATCTTGGATCACCTCAAGTTGTTCAACTTCTTCAGAGGAACAAGATTTGATACTAATTGTTGGAAAAACAAGGATAGACAACTAAGAGGGGGGGTGAATTAGTTGTTACAAAAATTAAGCTTATTCAACCTTAAACAATTTGTAATCTCATATCTAATAATTAACAATGCAAGCATAAATCAACAACACATCAGAGAAACATAGACACCAATATTTGTATACGTGGAAACCTCATGAGGGGAGAAACCATGGTGGATGTTGGTCCACAAGATTATACCTTGTTAGAAGTATAATGAAAGAAATGAATAGGGAATGCACATGCATTCAGGAACACTTCCTAGAGCTCACTGCTCAAAGGGAAGGCTCATTTCCTTACATAGGACAATCAGATTAAATCCATTTGATGAGGTTGAACTGAGAGATTAACTTCTACAAAATCTTGATTACAATTCAGGTTAGGCACATAAACACTTCTTCACACTTCGCTCAGTATTCTTCACACTCTTCTCTGCACTCGAATGATCTGATCTTTATTCATACATTTACTTCACATGCATTCATCGAACATACTTTGAGCATACTTCAAAATGAATAAAAATTCACTCTTATATATCTACTACACAGATTTACATCAATAATTCAGTCAACCACAAATAAAGAATAAATTACAACTGTCGGCCTCAATACATGAACAAATCTTAATGCGCACCAAACTAAGTTGATCACAACATAGTGAGGACCTAAAAAAAGATCCTCGAACATGCCAAACAATAAAATATTAATACATAAGGATCTGCAACACGCTACCACCATCATGTCGACAAAGAACATGAAAAACCTTAAACACACAAGGAAAAGTCTTCAATCACGAACACGTCGATCAACAAAAACGTACAAAAATGATAGAGAATGATCTATAAACATCACTTAACACCTTAGGAACATACACAACAACTCAATTCACCAGAATTATAATCTCATCTTCCAAAAACACTTGCTACAATAACTAAATAATTGTAGGAACGCAAAACTTCATAACTTCCTCAAATCTTGATGTGTACCACTAAAACTTTCGGAAAACATACTAGATAATATCATAAACAAACCCTTTAGTGCATGCTTCCTAATCATCAACATACAAAAAAATTCATCACTTGGACCTTCTTAGCTTCACTGGTTGTCTGTAATATATTTATTATAATTTTCTCAATATCTTCGACATATACAGCCTTCAGAATCACCAATTCTTATAGTGTTGACATCAATGACAACCACATTTCGGCAACACAACCAAAACATCCAAAAAAATTCCGAATTTTATTTTACAATACATCACAAAGGTCAGCCTAAAAGGATATTTTAAAATTGAATAAAATTCCTATGGAAAAAATATCAAGGCACAACTGACATGTAACTCCAGCTAGCTTGATGTAGTATGCACATAATTCCATGTAGTCAAGTTGGGTCATCCTCCTTATCCTTTTCATCACTTTTGGAAATTTCTTGAACCTTTGAAAGCACATTATCCAAGTCAGCCTGTCTGGAATTGGAATAAACTTTAACCTCAACTTAATAGATTTTATTTCTTCCTCATATTTATCTATTTTTTTCTCCCAATCCCCTTTCAAACCTTGATATTTATCCAAATTCAAAATGCAACAACTACATCCTCTAGTTGATCAAATGTTATGGTCCCATCTTTAGTTGGAGAATAAACTTCTTGCTACTATTTTTATAATTGATCGATTTTCAAATTCCTTTTAGGGTATGTGCAGGATCATGATGGGCCAAAAAGTGGCGATATCTAAGTGATATGATGGCCCATGTGGCTGACGACTTTTGTTTTACCCAAAATTGATGAAATGAAATGGGTTTTTAAAGGAGATTATTAGCTTTCCACCAATATAAATTATGGTTTACCTTGAATTTAATAAATAATTATTATTCATTTTCTCTTTGAATTACAACTAAAGTCCTGATTGATAGGCTGATTGAAAAAAATCTATAGCTTTCAAAAGGTATCACATTTTTTTAATCCAAAATATGTGTCACATTCTATGCTTCACATAATATAGGATTAAAAAAAAAAAACTGAATTTCATGAAGTTTTGACCATGTGAAGGTGGTCAGACATATGATTTTTAATATTTTTTAAAAAAATTAATAAAAAATTCATAATTAATTATTTACTTAGAAAAAAAATACAAAATATTATGCATCACATCGAGACAAGAGTCCCCTACTTATATCTAAAATATTTTAAAAAAATATTATCCTTTTAATGTGGTTAGGGTGGTCACACAGACACCTACTTCTTATTTTTTCCCTGAAATTTAAGGACTACTACATTGAAATTTCAAAATTTCACCAAATAGATTTTAAAAAATAAAAAATAAACCTAATATTTTAGAAACTACATTCAATTTGCTACAGATTCTATTCTTACATATTTTTGAAATAATAAAGATAAGTTATTCAAATTTTTACGTCAAGTTGCCTAACTCTGATTTTCTGAATTTTATTGCCACTTAAGGGCCTATTTTTTCCATGATGATCCTGCACATACCTTTTACCAAACTTTTTCCTCCCTGCAACAATCTCAAAAACTGAAATGTAGCTATCTGAAATTTCTTTCACTTTATTCTAGATCCTTAAAACTTTCTTTAATTCCTTCATCATGAGTTCTCTTGTGAAATTAAATTCCTTTATCCATCAAATTGGTTTACTTAGATTTTCAGTTGTAAAGAAATTCTCCTTTATCAACAACTCTCCTAGAACTTCTACTATATTTTTCAATGCAATGATGGTAGCATCATTAGTTACCCCACATTATGATGTAATATGATTTATTTCTTCCAGAAATGATTATGCCCTTTTGTATGTGTGCAACACTTTTTTAATCATGGAATCCCCTTTTTGAAAAACATTACCAATCCATTGGTGAGTGACCTATAAAGAGGTTCTCATTTTATTTATTTCACTAATCACATCCTTTAGCAACAAACCTTTTGAACATGAGACAAATTCACGAGTTTGTGCTTGTAGAGGTTTTACTAAATGCTAAATATAATTTTTAAATTCTCACATTTTGTTTTGCAGCTTCTCATTATCTTGGGTTTCATTATCCTTCTCATTATCTTGGGTTTCATTATCCGATCTCTTTAAAATGGATTGCACATATTCCTCAAGATATTCCTTTTCTTGTTCTTTAGTGGAAGCACCCAGATTAATCGTCTCAATTTTTTAATCTTCTTGAGTAACTTCATCCATGTGATTTTCATTCATTGGTGTAGCAACATGAATCACTTTATTTTTAAACTCATCCCTTGTCATCTTTGAAACATCTGGCTTTCTTTCTTTCCTTTGTTTTACCCAAGTTTTCCAAAAAATTACCCTAATTTGGAGTCTCCTCTTCCACAATAATCAATTTAGGCTTTAAGTAATCCTTTAACCAATCTAGAGTAGTTGATTTTTCTACATCAGTGTCATCATGAGAAAAAATATTATCTTCCTAATCTTTAGGCCAATTGGCTTCAATACTCTCTAGATCTTTATCAATATCATTTTTATTTTTCTGCTCCTCACACTTGTTCTCACCCTCAAATAAATTTACTTACTCTTTCTCAATAGACTTGGAAAGTAACTCTTCTATTTTCTCTAGCTCCCTCTCTTCTTCCTTATTATTTTGCACTTCAAGTACATTTTGTTCTAACTATTTTCCAAGACCACTAAGATCTCCATTTTTACGACATTCTACCTCCTCTACTTCTTCTTGATCTTGATCCTTAAAAACATTGACTTCATCATTTGGAGCCTCTCCTTTCCTATTTTCATATTGTACATTTTGGTGAGGAGATTGAGGAAGAGTATCATGTAACTACCTCTTCAACATTTCTTGCTTCATTAATAGGCGAATCAATAATATTGTCCTCAAGTTATTTAATTACCTTCTCAACATTTTTTGCACTGGGAGGAGAAATATTTTTCTTTGGAGAATTCTTTCTTGCATATACCTATGGTATTTATATAAATCTCTCCACTTTAATTACCTTGGCTTGAGTTGTACCTTCTTCTCCAACCCTTGCTTCTTGTACTTTTATACCTTTTCTCCTTCTATGATAATCCTCCTTTTCTTTGATCATTGAGCCTCTACATCTCCGTCTTCAGTAATATCCTTTGTTGGCTTTCTTATTTTGGATATTAGTTGTCTTTTAGGCTCCTTATCTTTAGTTTTAATTCTCCTTTTTCTCTTGATCACAAGAGGCACCTCTTTTGTATCCTCCTCCTCTTGAGAGACTATTGTGTCATATTGAGTGTTCTCAGTTTCTTCTTCTGAATGAGATTCCAAATCTCTTAGTAAATCATAAGTAAATTGAGTTCATGTTGCCTCCAATTACAAAACCTTATATTTAACCCTCTACTTGGAATATCTTAATAGTAGAGCAGTGATTTGATCCAATTCATCTACCTCATCCACTACCCAGTTGACTATGGGGAGTGGCTTATTCTAAAACTATGTATAATCATGATACTGTAAAGGATCTTCTTCATCTTCAACATGAATTGGTGCATTTTCCACTCTATGAAATCTTATCATTTTCAATGATAGTATGGAATATCTTCTCTTTATTACCTCAAAATCATCTCTACAATTAGCCCACTAATCCTTGATATGATCTCTATGTCTATACTCCCTATTTTCCATCTTCTATGTTATTCTATGAGGATAAAAATTACCTCTATCTGAATGAGAGTACAAGTATAAATGGGCCATCTCTATCCCAGAATGATGTGCTCTTTGGATAGAAGGACAAGCCTCTAAAGCACCAATCCTCAAGGGGAAATCTAAACCAACCCTTGTTTTATGTATCTCCTTCAAAATAGCATCAAATGTAGCTAGTTGCCTTGTTAATTCTGGCAATATGACCTTGTTTGTAGGATACTTGGGGGGCCTATAAGGAACCTTTGGAGATCCATGAACTCTAATATATGTGAATTTTAGGAACTAAATAAACCAAAAGCCATATTTTTATCAAATCCTTTGCTTCTATTGAGATCCTCATGTGGAGTGCATCTTACAAGGTCTTGGTTATGTACATTGTGAAGGCATCATTGACCCTCCTATAATTGAAAGTATTGAAATGTAGCTAAGGGTAAACATCATAAACTCTATCCTAGCCTATTGTCCCTTTGAAGCTCAATCCCTTGTACATGAAATTCCTTGCAAGCATATACACAACCTATGAATTAATGGTGAATGTCTTAGTGTCTTGCACCCTTCTCAACTACAAATCCAAGTTGTCACTGATGGTGCCTGCCTAGTGATAGTTAATTCCTTTCTTTATCTGTGAGATAGTGTAGAGCATCAATTTTCTCTAATCATATCATTGTACTAATGAGAGTGATCATGCCATTATATTCCACTTTGAAGTCACTTCTATTTATTTGTTTTGGAATCTTGGAATAATGATACTTGGGTTTTTCAATCTAAGAACTGTTCATAATCTCCAATGCTCAGTTGGATCAGAATCATAGAATTATTGTGTTATCTATAGATTCACCTTCACTAGCTTTTGATGTGAGACAATATTGAAGGCCTCAACTATAAATTCTTTAGTCAATTTTTCCATTACTCTACCTTAAGGACTAGCAATCACCCTCTTTTCTAAATCATAAGTTTTTGCACATTCCATAATTAGCTCAAGACATTGCACTGAAGGAGGAAACCCAACAACTTGTGTCAGCCCTGTATGTACTAATATTTTGGCTAGAGGATTAGTGCATTGTAGTACATTTTTTGTTTGAAATCCTCATGATCCACATGACCCATTATGGTATCTCCAACTTTTGACCAGGTTGAAATGAACTTGGACTCTGGCCTTGTTCCCTTAAAGTCGCACTTCATCCTTTCAGCTCTAGTTGTAGGCACCTATTTAACTGGTTCGGTAGATTTTTCCTTAGAACTCTTTGCCTTATTGGATTATAACTGCATCTAGTTAGAAAATACCATAATTACTAAAATTCAAAGAACAATTAATCATTGTAGCACAATTGCATCATTAAATTCATGGAAATCAAGTTGAAAACCTTAATAACCAAATCATAAGATACTTCAAATTTTTCCCTACTATGCAGATTTTGACATTCAAAGTATTTTGGGGAATTTGACCCCTTATGGATTCCACGAAGAAATAATTCTTAGGTATTCCAAAAGTAAGTGAATTCCACAAAGAAATAATACTTAATCAAATTTCAATCACAAATCATCATTCAAAATCATGGAACTCAACCGACATACTCCCCGAGATCAAACTCTAAACATGCATCGAGTATGTCACAAGCTCGAGGATTTTGGGCTCCTATGGATTTCAACGAATCCAAGGCAATGAGTATTTCACCAAGGATGGGACTTTGGGTTTTCTAGAAAGAATCATATTTTGTGAAAGAATCAACTTCGTGTATTCCACTCATCAAAGGATTTTAACGAAAGCTAGGTGAAAGCTTGAACTTATCAACTCCCAATCAGGTGATCATACAAGAATCATTTTATGCACTCCAAGATTCGATGCAAAGTTCATAACATCACCAATTAAAATCAAACTCCAAACCAAAATGAAAGCCCTAATTCAAACCAAGATTTCAATATCTTAATCCTCTAATTTATAATAATAAACTAGGGTTTATTAACTACAAATCAGGGTTTATCTTCAAATGGATTATCATATTTTAATTCTTCAAGATCATTGAAAAATTATTTAATAGGCTCACACATGTCAAAATTTTCACCTATTATAATTTTAAAATGCATTATCACAACACTAAAATCTCAAAACCCTAACTCAAATAGCATGCATGAAGATTCCCTAATCTCAATCAATCACTCCAAATGAGCACGCAAAGGTATATGAATCACATCTAAAGAAAGACTCAAAATAGATCTTAAAATTGAAATCCATAATCAATTGAAAGCAAGAATTATGTACATTCATGCCCCCCAATGACAATACATGAACTGCAATTCAAATTACAACACTTTAAGGCTTCAAAATTATCTAAACCCATACAAAATCACTTCTCAAATCATACCTCAGGATCAGAATAATTTGCAATACAACACAAATGCCCTCACAAGAAATCCCAACTGGTGATTTATGAATAACACGGGTGTAGCAATCCAATCTTTCAAATCCTTAAATCACTTTAACAGCTCCAAAATGTGAATACTAAAATATGATATGCAAAATTAAATCCAAAATGGAGTATAAATCATCACACAAAACCTTCATTAATGACCACATACTCATCTACAAAAAATAATAAATGACTTGATTAGATATTAGAGCTAAGTTTTGGGGATTCAACTGAGACATGGATTCAGGGAATATATCACAATGTAAAATACACAAATAGGAAGACTTTGTGGAATCCAACAGGGTCTGAATTTAGTGAGAAAGGTGGCAATTAGGGAATCCACTATGAGGAGAGTTTCGTGAAATAACACATTTCACATATTTGGGGTGATGATGGATTTACAGAAACCTATCTATGGGGAATCTAGAGACCAATGGATTTACAAAAATTTATTTCCTTTGGGAATCCATCTAGGGATGGATTTAGCAACCATCCAGCCCTTCAGGGAATCTCGCACCAAGCGGATTTCTTGAAACTCTCCTAAACTTAGCTAATTTTTATATCAAATGGAAATTTAATTAAACCAGTGACTTCACACCACAAGAAAGGTTAAAATGTTGCAATATGAAAACACCCAAAGTGTAGATAAAAGCATCAAAGTTGAGTCAAGTGAAGCGAGTCCAAAATTTCAAGGAACCTATCCCTTAAGGGGAAAAGGTAAAACCTAAACCAAAAAAAAGGAAATCAAAAGCAGGAAAGAGGGTCCCCACCTTTGGTGGCCCGGTGTGTGTACAAAAATAGAACAACAAATAGTGAAATTGCTAGGAAAATTCTCTATAGAATTTTGATGAAAAACTAGAATCAAGAACCCAAAATCCTTGGTTTCGATCCTTGCATCAAGTCAACCAATAAACTAAATACTCAAAACCAAAGGATGAGTAAGCCCTTCACATACTAAAAATCCAAGTATGTGCAAATGTATTAATTTTTGTCCTTAAACTACTACAAAAACAAAGTCTAGTCAAGTTAAGCTACATGAATAATTCTAACTCCAAAAACAACCTGGATAGAGCCTCGCTGCTAGTCAAGCATCCATAGCCCCGACAAGGTTATCTCTATGATTCTCCCCAACATAGATCTACTACCAACTAGGAATCTATACCCCTGGTAGAGATATTCAAACCCTCTTGAAAAGTATAATTTATTTTGATTTTCAATACTTTCTCTTTTCTTTCTTGTCTATTTTTTTTCTTTTTTTATCTCTTTTATTTTGATTTCAACCTATAAGCAATGAAGCTCACATTGAAGGTTGAGAATCACAATGGCACTAAAGTAGAAATATAAGATTTTCCACTTAACATGACCTTACAAGGGACCTATAGAAACCTCAAGATTCTTAAGATGTGTGAACGATGTAATATCTCAACATATTTAGGAACCAACTCAATCTAATGACTCATCCTCTTTAAGCATTTAGACCACATGACACTAAATGGAGGACTTTCACTATCCCTTCAAGAAAGAATGATTGAATTTTTTCAAGGAAATACTTAAAGCAACCCCATAGAATCACAAGCTCATGATGTGAAAATAAACACCCTAGTCTAGAAAATAGGTTGAACCCAAAAACCAAAACCAAACAAAACCAAACCTACACTAATCAAAATAGAGCAACCCAAAATAAAGAAAACCTAACCTAAAGAAAGAAGACACCTAAGCTAATTATTTATGAGGTTGAGTTAAAATAGCTCAAGCAAGGAAGTACTACTTTAGATATTTCCCATTGACTGGAAATGGGACGTCCTCTCTAGTGAGATTTTATAAACATAAAGCATTATGGACCAATATTTCAGAAATTTGAAAGGGGCCAAGCCAAAGCTTATCAAAATTCCCATGCCCCCCTTTCTTCTCATGGGCTTTATCCCAACATAAGACCAAATAAAAAACTCTAAAGGCCTTGACTTTAGCTTTTCCTGTCAAACCAATGCTTCATTATACCTTGATGTTTGGAAAAGTTTTCTAATGCTTCATCTCTATTCTCTTCCAATTGCAAAAGCTCAGCGAAGCATGCTTCGAGATGTTCCCCCTCTTCATAATATTCATTGATGAACTACAAGGTAGGAATTTTCAATTGAATTGGAAACATAGGCTCAATTCCATAAACTAGGTGGTATGGAGAGGTCCCTAAAGAAGCCTTCTGATGAGTGTGATCTTCCCAAAGAGAAAATCTCAGCTAGGTATGCCAATCTCTCATATTTCTATCAATTATCTTATGAATGATAGTCAAAATTTTCTTGTTGGTATATTCAACTAGGCCATTTCCTTGGGGATAGTAATTGGAAGAAAAATTAATAATAACCTCGCAATCAAAGGCCCATCCAAAAAAATTTAATCATGTGAAAGCGGAACCATTATCACACACTCTAGCAAAGGGACATCCAAAATGATTAATAATCCATTCTTCAAGAAAATTTATTACTAATATTGTGCATTACTTGCAAGGGATAGCCTATGTTGATATATTAAAACAAGCAGTGGAGGTTAGGATGTACCTATGTCCGATGAAAGATGGTGGATTAATTGGACCAATGAAGTCCAATCCCCACTGTGCAAACAGTCTTACCTCAATTATTGATTGCAATGGAACTGCATAATGCTTCTCCCTAGTAGTAGAGGTTTGAAAAACATGGCATGTCCTTACATGATTATGTGCATCCTTAAACAAAGTGGTCCAAAAGTATCCTACTCATACTATCTGATTGGTAGTAGCTAGGCCAGAACCATGACTTGTACCATGTACCTTTTGTGAAGTTCTACCATGACTTGAGATGATTTTGTTGGAGTTGATAAAATATAACCCATAGAACCCAGTGAACACCTACAACCAAACAACTTGTCACATCAAGAGAAAATATTGTAGCACGAAGGAGGTGCTCTAAAAATCGTTAAGAAAAAATATGCATAATAGAATGAATAAAATACAATGAGATCAATTCTTATAAAAGGATATTGAGAAACCTTAAATAAACCCTAAAGGAATGCATTTAATAATTAGAATAATTATTAAATGCTTACAAAATGAAAACTAAGTTTATCTTAAGAGGAATAAAAGGTGACTTAATTAAATAATTAAGAAAAAACAAACTTTTACTCTAACACCCCCCCTTAAGATGAACTTAGGGAATAGTGAAAAAAAAAGTGTAGGAAAGCAAAGAAACTACAAGAAATAAAGAAAACTTGGGTCCCAACAACTCGTCTTGATGAGGTACCCAATCACAACCAAATCTCTATAAAGTGGAGAAAAGGAGAAAACTCAGTGGGAAAAAATCCTCTCCAAAAAGAGATGGAAATACAAGAGTGAAATAAGAAGAGAGATAGAAGAAGGACTCAACATGACCCCCCAAGAATTGCTTCTATCACACAAGTAAAAAATGTGTTCCCCATAGGAGAGAGAAAAAGAGGATATGAATCCCCCCCACAAAGAAATGGCTCCTGTATCATTGACAAACATCTGAAGATAGCATATGATCCATTTCTTGCGAACAACATTTCTCCCCTTAGGAAAAAATAGGCCAAATGATGAAATTTGAAGCCAACCCAAAAACATGGGTGAATCTAGAATCCAAATCCAAATGGCAGGTGTGTCTGAAAACTGCTCAAGCGTCCTCAAATCAGAAAGAGAAAATTCCAATCTTGAAACCTGTGAAGCCAGATGAAGCACATTCTCCAAAGATTATGAACATGATGGGCCAACAATGGTGATGTGGTTTTAAAAAAAGAGGAGATGAATGTTCTCAAAATAATCTTCCAAATCTGTAATATAGGACTCCACAAACAAGAAAGATATGTCTGCAACATAAGAGTCCAAAGTAGCTATGTGTGGAAGATGAATGATGCCTTGCTGCACTGAATCAAGAACAATATGATATGTTGATTAAGTCTCAATCTGAAGAGTGGGAACATGAATACAAGTCTCTAAACCATCAGAACATGCAAGACCTATGATATACTCAAGCTCCTCTAGAGTACAATTATCATAGGGTATGAAATCTACATCTACAAGAGGGATGAGACAATCTGTAGTAGGATCCTCTAGGAATGGAGGGATATTAGAGTCTCCAAAAATATCCCAAAGACATTTCCAAAGTGTGTGAGGACAACAAATGTCAGATAAAGCACACAAAGTGTCAAAATCAACACTACAACCAATAACCCCTACAATATAATCTTGAATAATAACCCATGCTTATAAACTCCTTAATGAGTTTGGTGTAGGTATGAGTCCATATAAATGAGGAAAAATACCAAGCCACCTAAGATGTGTCAAGATTCTATGATGCCAAGACTCATAGTTGTCCTTATCCAACTTGATCACATAAGGGTGAGTAGAAAAACCCATGATGCTCACTCAAATAAAAAAATAAGATACTGAAACTCTCAGCAATGATAAATCAAATCAACATAACCCATCCAACACAAACATATCCCATGTAGGTGCTAGAACGTCCAAGTAATTAAGAAAACTATAACACCACACAAACCTAAATAAAATGTACCTAGTAAATTTTCTAATCAAACCAGTTGCATATCTAGAAAGAGCATTGAAACAACTTTCCAAAGCCTATTTGTTTGCGTAAAATGGAGTCTGGATGCAAAAGTTATGCCCCCAGAAGTGCAAAAAGCATCTTCTGAATTTGATTGCTAAAACAGACATCAAAATTGTAAACCCAGAAAATCAAACTTGCAGCATTGGACAATTCCCGGAACCAGCTTTCTGACACCTATTTGTTTTTGAAAATCTAAGTTTGTATGCAAGCGTTATGACCAAAATACCAAAACTACTCCAAAACGTTTGAGGGTTAATCTTGGTGGTTAGGCTAGCTGCTAGCATTTAACTGATGGTTGCGGCCATTACCACTATATTTTTAATTTAGTTTTTCTTAGATTGTGTGTTGTACTAGGTCGTACGGCCTAGAAATGAAAAAAATTGCCTCTCGAAGTCACTATGTCTGATGTTGATGATTTGCAATCAATTTTGGGGTTTTTGGGCACTTTGAATGTGATGGTGAGGTCCTTTTAGGCTCAAAACACTCCAAAATTGCAGGTACACTTTGGATTAGGAACCTCTCAAAAAACTTCAAACCCTCGCAGATCTAACGTCATGAAGCTAAATTTGATGAAACAGAGGTCAATCTTGACTAAATCAAGCATTCCAGACATAATGGTGAGGTCCAAATTGACCCAAAATACACAAAAAAAATCACTTTTAGGACAGGTTCCCTCGAACAATGAATATGAAGAGATAGATTTGATGCTTTGATACCATGTTGGAGTTGATAAAAATCAACCCACATAACCCAATGAACACCTACAAGAAAATAACCTATCACATCAAGAGGAAATATTGTAGCACAAAGGAGGTACTCGAAAATGCCTTAAGCAAAAATATGCATAATAGAATGAATAATATACAATGAGATCAATCCTTATAAAAGGAGATTGAGAAACCCTAAAGGAATGCATTTAATAATTAGAATAATTATTAAATGCCTACAAAATGTAAACTAAGCTTATCTTAAGAGGAATAAAATGTGACTTAATTAAACAATTAAGTAAAAACAACCTTTTACTCTAACAACTTCTTCTTTTCCTAGACAATGAAGATAAATGCCTTCATAATTTTTCTTGTAGAAGATTTCTCCTTTCAACATATAACTAGTGTGTTTCAACTACAAAACTTTGTGTTGCACTGTATTTAAATGATTTAGGCACTTCTTGTTAAGAAAGTAATAAACAACATCATCATACCACTAATCAAGTAAAATATCTTGAAGATGATATTGTTGGTGTGTAAGTTCAAGACTAGTGTCAACCATTGTCCTTGTTAGTGCTTGTCCTCTTACTAAATTCATAGGTTGTATTTCAATATCATATTCCTGCAGCATAGTCACCCATTTTTCTCGTCGCTCACCTAGCTCATTTTGCATCAATAGGATTTTGACTGCTAGGTCAGTTACAATTGCAAACACTTTTTTTCTTAAGATATAGTGCCTAAATTTCTTTACCTCTCTGACCAAGGCATAATCCTATTTTTTAACATTAGGGTATCTCAATTTTGCATCCTTCAATGGAGCAATCATGAATGCAATTGAGTGTTCATCTCCTTCATATAAATTTTGTGTTAACATACTACCACAAGAGTGTTATAATGCAAATTAGTATATATAGAATGTATTAGAATAGTTTGGACTCACCAAAATGAGAGCATCAACTATATCTTTCTTTATTTCTTCAAATGCCTATTTTGCTTCAAAATTCTATTCCACCTTTGCATCTTGCTTCAAAATTGCATTTAAGGGCTTGACTATCTCTACAAAACCAATGATAAACTTTCTAACAAACTTAATCTTTCCAAAGAATGATTTCATATCTTTCTTACTAGTGGGAGGCTGAATCTTCAATATTGCTTGGATACGCTCAGGGTCAATTGCGATACCATTTTCTAAAATGACATGATCCAGTAGCTTTCCCTCAATCACCCCAAAAATACACTTATCTAAATTCAGAGAGATACCAAACTCCCTACACTTTTGGAATACCTTACATAAATTTGAGATATGGTATCCTCTCCTTTTTTAAAAGATATTCAAGTCATCCATGTAAATGATAATGCACTTACCAATTAAATATTTAAAAGCAATGTCCATGGCTCGCTAAAAGTTATACCTTGCATTAATTAGTCCAAAGAACATCCTCCTATATGAAAATGTCCCCTACTTAGTTGTCAAATTTGTCTTGTTCCTATCCTCATATTGAACCATTACTTGATTATAATCAGAATAACCATCCAAGAAGTACATCATTTGAGAACCATTAACAATTTTCAAGACTTCATCTAAGTACTAGACTGGATAATTATTCTTCTCTAACGAACAATTTAGATTCCTAAATTCCACACAGTGCTCGATTTCACCATTCTTCTCACATACTAGGACCAAGTTTGCTACCCAAGTTGAGTCTCTAACAGGAAAAATTATTTGAAAAAAAATCAAAATTTGTACCTCTCTTTGAATAATAGGTTCTATTAAGGCATTAATTGGCCCCTACCTCTTCCTGAATGGCTTCACATATGGTTTTAAATAAATTGTTTGTGTGATGATTGAAGTATCATAGGTCTTCAAGTCTTCATAACTTCGAGCTATAACATCCTAAAAAACATGTAACACATCTATTATTCCTTTCTTTTCTTCAAGACTGCAAACTTTACCAATAAAAACATTATTCACTTCATCTGAAGTAGCCATTTAATAAATATCTTATTGACTATCTATTGAATCCTTTCTAGCCTATTGATCTTTATCTCTTATCATATCCAAATCAAATATCCTTTCTAATTACATCATTCCTCTAGGAATTGTGTTTTTCTTTATATTAATTACCCCTTCCATATCTAATTTTGCTTCTTATGGTTCTATCTCATCAATAATCTGAGAAGAAAAGACATTGGAACTAGTGATGAAATCCAAAATGTGTTTATTGTCTTCGAAAAAATAGAAATTTGTCACATTATTCAGTACTAATGGGACTAGAGTGAGCTCAACAATAAATCTTTTCAATCTTAATAAAGACAGTGGCTCTAGAGTACTTACTTCTTTGGCTAAAGCATCAGTAGTTTGGTTCTTGCTTCGAGGAATCAACTAAATATTGAAGGCATCAAATCCTTCTATAAAGTCCCATACTCTATGCCTATTATTTTTCATTCTCCTATCATGGCATGAGTATTGCCTTCTAACCTACTTAACTACTAATTTTGAATCCCCAAAAACTTGTAAAACTTTAACCTTCTTCCTTAAGGCCATTAGCAATCCATGTATCGAAGCCTCACATTCTGCAACATTTTTTATGCAATGAAGCTATAATCTATGTGTAGAAAATAAATTTTTACATGTTGGACTTATTAAATCAAAGCCTACCCCATATCCTTGCTTTGATTTGGAATCATCAAATAGTAGTGTCCAAAACTTAGTGGGATGCATACATTTTGGATCTACTGCACTCATGTTCTTCCTTGGCAAAGGAACCTCTTGTTGAATCTATTGTTTTCACTTTTTCTCATTTTGGATTTCCTAAATATCAATCTTGATTGCTGAGAGAGGATTAATACACCTCTTTATTTTCTCTACAGATGTCTGAAAAATACAACACTCTAGTTCAACATGTGACACATTCTGAACTCCACATGAGTTTGGAAATATTAACTCCTTGAAATTTATTGCTCTTCCAAGACTAATATGGTCTTCAACACACTTATAAATGAATTCTTGGAAATTATCCAACAAATTGGGTATGTCCAGGATCATTATGGAAAAAACAGGCCCTTAAGTGGCAATAAAAAGACAAAAAATCAGAGTTAGACAACTTGATGTAAAAATTTGAATAATTTATCTATATTATTTCAAAAAAATGTAAAAATAAAATCTGTAGCAAATTGAATGTATTTTCTAAACTACTAGACCTTTATTTAAAAAAATAAAATCTATTTGGTGAAAATTTGAAATTTCAATGGAGTAGTATTTAAATTTTAGGGTAAAAATGAGAAGCAAGTGTCTGTCTGACCACCCTAACCACAATAAAATGATAATATATTTTTATAAGCTTTTAGATATAAGTAGAGGAATCATGTCCCAATGTGATGCATTTTTTTTTATAATTTTATTTCCAAGTAAATAATCAAGTATGAATTGTTTTTACAAATTTTAAAAAATATAAAATCTCGTCTATCTAACCACATTAACTTGGTAAAAAATTCATGAAATTGAATTTTTAATTTTTTTTAATACTATAGTATGTGAAGCATAGAATGTGACACATGTTTCAGATTCAAAAAATGTGATACCATTTGAAAGTTATAGATGTTTTTCAATCAACCTATCAATCAGGACTTTATTCGTAATTCTAATAGAAAATGAATAATAATTATTTATTAAATTAAAATTAAAGCATAATTTATATTGGTGGAAAGCTGAGAATCCCGTCTAAAAACCCTTTTCATTTCATCAATTTTGGGTAAAAAAAAAAAGTCGTCGGCCACATGGGCCATCATATTACTTACACATCACCACTTTTTGGCCCATCATGATCTTGTACACACCCAACTGAGTTTTTTATCCTCTTGTACATCATCCTCATTAGATTCTACCACTCCCTATATGCTATTAGAACACTTATTTAGGTCCTTAGGTGTATCATGAAACATAAAGACCTCCTCTACTCCTTTTGTCATAGCTAAGACATAGTTTTTGAGGTCAGCCTCAGAAATCAACACCTCATTTGTTGTGTTCTGGTATTTGGTGATCAAATACTTCATTCTAGTCTCTCATTCAATATTGATCTGATTCGGTACTCCTTTCCATGGAAGACACATATGTGAATGTTCAGTGTTAGTGTAACCATTAATTTACCTCATAAAGTCTCTACCTAAGATCATCCCATAGGCATCAAAAATATTAGCTACTTAGATATTAATTATTTGTTGCAACTTGGGATCTGATACAACCTACATAGGGATCATGTTCAATTCACCCACTACACTCACCTTTGTTTTAACTAGTTGGGTAACCTTTCATTGGGAGGGATCAAGAGTAATACCTAATGCTTTACAAACTGAAAATGGCATAATGTTTGTAGAAGCCCTAGAATCTCACAAGAAATTGTATATATTTTTACCAAATATATGAATAGAGGTCAAGAAAGGAGGAGTCTCATGCTTTCCTTGGAAAAGACTTACCGAAGTATCAACTTGTGCTACTTGGGTTTTTTCCTTCTCTTTACTCTATCCTTAGTCTGAGCTTGAACCTGATCTTTAACTAGCTGGTTAACTTGATCCCTTGCTAGCTGTAAATTTTGTGTTTTTCTAGTTACTTCTTTGACCACTAGTTCACTAAGACCAAATTTATTTAAAAAATTATCCTACGAGGACCTAGAAGGTATATTTCCAATAAAAGAACCAAAGATAGCATTTCTAATTGTAGGAACTCTTAACAATTCAAAAGTAAAAAGGCTAAATTTTACCCTCTTCAATTCTTCAACAACATACTAGCTCATTTGATCTATACTTATATCATGTTTATTACCTTTAAGCTACTCCACTTGTTTATCCAATTACCAACATTAGTGTACCCTCCCTTGGAAGAATCAGATGATCCTCCTTTGGAAAAATGTTGCATTGGCACTTTTCGATAAGAAGGATTGTTGCTTGCATTCAAATCAGGAGGTGTATTGAAGTTTTTTGGAGGATTAGAGGTGGTAAAAGGGCCTCCAAATTGCCTATTTCTCATATCACAAGGCCTTGTATGTTGATGAAACATTTGAACTTCCTCTATCCCACACTCTTCTTCATCCAATGGACCATTATCATTTAAAGGTTTTTTCCGTCTTGACGCTTTCTAAATTCTATACAAACATCTCACAAACCCAGATTGGAAATTTCGAGATATGATGAAAACTTGACTGCTCCCACTGAAAGATCTCTATTTTGCATTTTGAAACAAACCCTCATGGATATCTCCATTTTCTAAATGAACATGTTTATTTCTGATTTTTTTTTTTTTTTTTGGCATTAATGGAAAGACCAAATGAAACTTGAATGTTCCTTCACATACTTTTGGGAACCTTTATAAAATGTGTGAAGTTAGCTCAAAAGCTGAAACAGGCTCCTTGTATCTGCATTTCTTTTTGTAAGAGCCTTGTAGCTGCATGATTATTGCATCTCCGGAAATTGGTCCACTTCACATTGTTTGTTCATTATCCTGCAAGATGCTTTAGCACTAGAGCTGTATTATGCTGTAGGAAGTTAGAAAAATTGCTGCAGTAAGCTTTAAACAAAGATCTATTATGCTGCAGGAAGCTTTAAACAAAGATTTATTATGTTGCAGGAAGCATGGATAGTTTAGATGAGCATGATAATCATACTTTTTTCTCAATCCACCTGTCAACTTAAATGGCAACATGTCGAGCTCTACCCTTGTGGGAGCCTGTTTTTTCGCACATGCTTGGTCATGTACTTCATTTGACTATAAAGCATTTAATAACAAGTTCTGAAACTATGATTCCTCTTTTCAAAGCATAACTGTCACTCAATGAACTAAAATGAAGTGCAAAATAGCACTCAAGCATATTAAGAAATAACTGTATTTCACTTTTAAATATAACAACATTTAAATCAGCTCCACCATTTGAGTTGTAGCAAAAAATTGGTAATTTCTAGTTTATAGCTTCCTGAGGTTGTTGAATGGCAATGGGAGAATGCTCAGAATTAGAAGATGAAGATTTGGATGATGGTGAAGATGGAGTTGAAGGCTGGATGGGTGTATATTATGAAGCTTCCCCTCTCTTAGTCCTTCTAGAATTGGTAGGGGCCTTTAACTCTTGCAAATCTTCTTTATCTATTGTAGATCTAGTTTATCTTCAAAACCTTTGAGGAGACAATGATGACAAAAAAAATTCTCTAGCTTTGTTTAATGCAACCCTCCTTCTAGCACCAATTCTATTGATGGTATTTTTAGCACAACAACAACACATACATAATACAAGTATCCTATTTCTCTTGAAAAGTGAATTTCTATTAGCAAGCCCCAAGAAATAACCCCAAGGTCTCTAATGGCAAGTCTTGACAATGCACAAACAAATCAATGAAAATATGATTTTTTGTTAAATACAAAGGGAATTTATGATCAAACAAAGCTAAAACTCTTTAAATCAATAATTTTTGAGATATGTGATCTAGAAATTATCTTTTCATCAAATCACTAGTACAAAAATAGAAATAAATGACTAAAAACACTATTAAAAATTGGTCACGTGACCATTAGCTTGGTTATGTGACCATTATTAGTTTATTTCCAGCCATTTATAACACAACAAAATTCATGAATAAACCATTTTTAGTCATTTATTGGTTGTTTTGATTGATCAATTTGGTAGTATATTTAGTCACTAATTTAGTCATTGATTGTTGTTAATTGTTCATTTATTTAGTTATAGTAGTCATTTATTTAATCATGGTAGTCATTTTATTTAGTCATGGTAGTCATTTATTTATTCATTTATGAATTAATACTTATATATGTGTATGTAAACTCATATGGCCATTACAATAACTAGTCTATGAAATTGAAAACCAAGAGAAGTTTTCATTGAAATTTTGTTGTGATTGAAAGATATAAAACTTTAAAGCTCTTATGTATTAGAAAATTAAACTGAAACAATCATAAAACTTCAACAAATCTGCCCAAAGGATTGAAAAAACAATGTTAGAAAATAATTCAATGTATATTCAAACTGTATATAAAATATGTTACAAAGAACTCTATATATAGATTTTTGAAGATAGAACTTTCGCAGTATACAAACTACTGATTTATTATGCTTTTAAAACTGAAAAAAAAACTAAAACTAAAGCTAAAAATCCATCTATGTGAATGCATGTCTTTAGTGATGCCATTGTTGCACATGGGGTGGGCTATAAATGCATCTAGAAAGCATTGTTTTTGTATTTTCTCCTTGCTTTGTACCTGTCCACAATAAAAAACCCAAAATTTATTAATATTTATGAAACTTTGAAGTATGAAAAGAAAAGTGGGATGATAAGGAATTTCACAACAATATAGGCATAAGTATTGCCAAACACAGATTCGGGTATGTATTACAAAATCCTATAAACTTATATATAATATCCTTAAACATTTACCATTAAGAGAATATTAAAAAAAAAAATTAATGGAGCCATTTTCGAAATCCTTTTTCAATAAAACCATTTTGTGGATATCTTGCAATTAACGTATTCCATGGGACCACATTTCTTTGAGGTATTTTGTCAAGTAGTTCCACACCTTGTCTCTACCTTCCTCCTTGGTATTTCTTTTTGTCAAAGAAAATTTTCCAAAAACTACACAATAAATTAACATATGTATGGTATTAGATTATTACATTTAAGAGCCTCATAGGGAAAAATAATGATATATGAGCACTAATGCTAATACAAAAATTACACATGAATTTTGAAAACACAAAGAGTATAGACTACTTTTTTCTTCTTCAGGACATGAGGACATATGAATAAACCTAGAACTTTTCTTCATTACAGCTCGTCATCCTATTACTAAAAAGAATGAATCAATATATAAACAAAAATTTGGAGAGAGGAGGGAAAACAATGAAAGAATAAGATGGAAAAGGAATAACAAAAAAATTTATCGATTTTTTTTTATAAATGGACTTCAAATAAAACTCCTCTTCTTGTTGCAAGACAACCTGCTTGATGCAACTCCCATTGCATAATGCAAGATAGGAACTAGAGCTTGGATGCAAGCCCCTCACAATGAATAATCCAAATGTATCCTGTAGAGATAGACCAATAAACCAATGAAACAATATGTGTCACTTCTCCAATTTGGTGAGTTGTAGCTTGAAAATAAGGTTTCGATGAGGGTTTAAGAGTATGTTTATTAAAATGAAATCAAGCCAAGATCTGATAATGAGCACATTTAGGTTTTTACATTATGGTATCTTTACCTTCTACTTTATTTCATTTTTTTTGCTTTCCTAGCTGCTATTGGTTTTGTCTCCTTCAAATGCCACTACTAGTTTTGACTTCTTTCCTGCAAGAAAAAAATCTTGTGTGGTGTTTCTATTTTCTATCATTTTTTGTTGCTTTCCCCACTGTTGTCGCTATTGGTTTCAACTCCTCCAAACTCTTCCTCTTTGGTAGTGACCTTTCACTTCTCCAATTTGGCGAGCTATAGCTTGAGGGTTTATTTTCCCGCGCCTATGCCCAACATTAAAATGAAAATTTCGGCCAAGATTTCTCTATGCACATGCATTAGGCTTTAGCTATTTTCCCAATTAAAAAAAATCAAAATGGAATAAAAAACTAAATAAACTACAATACATAAATCTCCCTTTTGCACAATAAATACTATTAAATATATTATTAATATTAAATAATAATATTAATAATATAACATTATATTAGATTATAATATTATATAATATATAATATTATATACATTATAATAAAAATATAATAATATTATATTATAAAACAACCCATTCCTTCAATTTGAGATCATTTTTTTTAATTATCCACTTTAATATCATATTGTCTAATCTTTATTTGTGTGGCTAAAATTATCCACTTTAATATCATATGTCTAATTTTTATTTGTGTGACAAATTATTAAGTTGTGATTTTTACCTAATGATCAAATTAGCCACTTATGATGATCAAATTAGTCATTTGTTTAGTCATTTATAGTTGTGTTACAAAAATGAGTATAATTTAGTCATCTTTAGTTGTGACTAATTTTTTTAGTCATGTAGTCATTTATTTGCCAAATTCTACTAGTAAATATAACAATACAGTGATATTTTTCAAGTCCTAATCTAACAATGATCTTAAATAAATATCAAAAGATAAGGGTTTTAAGAGATTTCTAATCTAAATCCTAAGATCAATCATGAAAATAACAGAGCATTAAAGGTGGACCAATCTTCCAAAACCAATCCTTTCTTAACCAAGATTAAATCTGTAGTATCACAAGAACAATGCAATCTGCAAGGGTATTAAATATTTTCAGATTGTAAATATTCAAGCATTCATCCAAGATGGCATAAATACATAAACATCCACAATTTAAATTAAGCAGAACAAAGAGCAGGCCCAGGCTAACTTTACACAACAACTTACAATCAACAAATCACTAAAAGTATGGACCAAATATTCGTCAACACCTTAAACACTTTATTATAAACATGAATGAACTGCAACTAGCTCTAATTCTAGACTTAAAATCACCTACTCAAAACAACTTAAAAGAGATTTGAAACATAGGAACCATGCATAGATGAAATAACACAAAAAAGAGAACCAAAAGACAATGTGTTCAATTGTATTCACTTCACCAAAAGTTTGCAACAATTCCAAAATCGCATTTCCAACAACCTTTGCAAATGAGGGGGAAACCTCAATATATACAACATCACTACATTTCGACCTAGGAAGAAATTAAATTAGGGATTACAATTAGGTCGACAAAACTAGGCCAACCTTGAAATTTTAATTTCCCAATTTAATTTTACAATACAACATCACAAAGGTTGACCTAAAAATATATTTTCAAATTGAATAAAAGGCCTATGGGATAAAGATCAAGGCACAATCAACATGTAACTCCAACTAGCATGATGTAGTATGCATATAATTTGATGTAGTCAAGTTGGGTCATCCTCCTTATCCTTTTCCTCACTTTTGGAAAGTTCGTGAACCTTTGAAAGCACATTACCTAGGTTGGCTTGGTCTAGAATTGGAATAAACTATAACCTCAACTTAATATATTTTATTTCTTCCTCATATTTATCTAAAATTTTCTCCCAACCCCCTTGTAACCCTTGATACTTATCCAAATTTTAAATGTAGACAGTTGTAGATCCTCTAGTTCATTAGATGTTACATAGGCCCATATTCAGTTGGATAATAAAATTCATGCTACCATTTCTATAATTGATCAATTTTCAAATTCATTTTACCAAAAAATTTCCTCCCTATAACAATCTCCAAAAATGAAATGTAGCTATCTGAAATTTCTTTCACTTTATTCTGGATCTTTGAAACTTTCTTTAATGCCTTCATCATGAGTTCTATTTTGAAATTAAATGCCTCTATCCATTCAATTAGTTTACTTACATTTTTCATTTGTAAAGACATTCTCCTTTATCAACAACTCTCCTTGAACTTCAATTATCTTTTTTAATGTAATGATGGTACCATCATTAGTTACCCCACATTCTGATTTAAGTTGATTTATTTCTTCCAGAAAGGATGATTCCCTTTTGTATGCATGAAACACTTTTTCAATAATGGAATCCCCTTTTTCAAAAACATTTTCAATCCATTGTTGAGTGACCCATAAAGAGGTTCTCATTTTCTGTATTTTAGTAATGGAATCCTTCGACAACAAACCTTCACTTTCAACATTTTTTTCTTGTAAAGGTTTTACTAAATTTTGAATATAATTTTTCAATTCTCTCATTTGTTGTTATAGCTTCTCCATAACCTAGGTTTCATCATCCAATATCTTTAAAATGAATTGTGCAAATTCCTTAAGTTCTTCCTTTTCTTGTTCTTTAGTGGAAGAACCTAGATTAATTGTCTCAACTTTTTAATCTACCAGAGTAACTTCATCCTTGTGATTTTCATTCATTTGTGTAGAAACATGAAGCACTTTGTTGTTAAACTCATCCCTTTTCATCTTTGAAACAATTTTGGATTTCTTCCTTTCTTTTGTTTTTTCCAAGTTTAATTTGGATTCTCCTCTTCAACAATAATTGTTTTGGGATTTAAGTGTTACTTCAACCAATATGGATTAGTTGATTGTTCTGCATCTATTTCATCATGAGAAAAATTATACTCTTCTTGATCTTTATGCTAATTGGCTTCAATATTATTTGGATCTTTATCAATATAATTTTTATTTTTCTACTCCTCACTCTTGTTCTCACCCTCAGATAAATGTCCTTCCTCTTTCTCAACAAACTTGGAAAGTAACTCTTTTGTTTTCTCTAGCTCCCTCTCTTCTTCCTTATCCATTTTCACTTTAGGAACATTTTTTTCTAACTATTTTCCAAGAACACTAAGATCTCCATTAATAGGAGTTTCTACCTCATTTGCTTCTTCTTGTTCTTGTTCTTGTTCCCAATCCTTAGAAATAGTGACTTCATCATTTCGAGCCTCTCCTTTCCTATTGTCAAATTGTACATTTTGGTGAGGAGATTGACGAAGAGTATTATTTCTTGTAACTGCCTCTTCATCATTTCCTACTTCATTAACAAGTGGCTCACAAATATTGTCCTTAGGTTTCTCAATTACCTTCTCAACATTTTCTATACTAAGAAGAGAAATATTTTTCTTTAGAGAATTCCTTCTTGCATATACCTATGGTCTTTCTCCAAAACTCACCACTTTAATTACCTTGTCTTGAGTTGTACCTTCTTCTCTAGCCCTAGTCTTCTTGGATTTGATACCCTTTCTCATTCTGTGATAATCCTCCTCTTCCTTGATGGTTGAGCCACTACATCTCCTTCTTCATTAATCTCCTTTGTTGGCTTTCTTCTTTTCGAGATTGGTTGTCTTTTACGATCCTTATCTTTAGTTTGAATTCTATTTTTTCTCTTGATCACAAGAGGAACCTCTTTTGTATCCTCCTCTTGAGGGGCTACAATTTCATCATGAGTGTTCTCAATTTTTTCTTCTCAATGAGATGCAAAATCTCCTAGTAAATCATAAGTAAATTAGGTTCTTGTTTCCTCTAGTTCCAAAACCTTATGTTTAACCCACTACTTGTAATATCTTAATACTGGAGTAGTGATTTGGTCCAAGTCCACTACCTCATCCTCTATTCAATTGACTATGGGGAGTGGCTTATTTTGAAACTATGTATAATCATGATACTATATAGGATGCTCTTCATCTTCAACATGATTTGGGACATTTTATACTCTATGAAATCTTATCATTTTCAATGATAGTCTTGAATATATTATTTTTATTACCTCAAAATCATCTCTACAATTAGCTCAGTAATCCTCAATATGATCTTTATGACTATACTCCCTATTGGTCATCTTATGTGTTTTTCCATGAGGATAAAATTTTTCTCTATCTGAATGAGAGTTTGTGTAAATGGGTCATCTTTGTCTTGAAATGATGTACACTTTGGATAGAAGGACAAGCCTCTAAAGTACCAATCCTCAAGGGGAAATCTTCATCAACCCCTGTTTTATGCATCTTCTTTAAAATAGCATCAAATGTAGCTAGTTGCCTTGTTAATTCCACCAATATGACATTGTATGTAGGATACCTAGGGAGCCTATAAGGAACCTTTGGAGATCCATGAACTCTAACATATATGAACTTTAAGAACTAAATAAACCAAAAGCCACATTTTTTATCAAATCCATTGCTTCTGTTGAGATCCTCACATGGAGTTGATCTTGTAGGGTCCTTGTTATGTAGATTGTGAAGGCAACATTGACTCTCCTATAATTGGAAGTATTGAAATTTAGCTGAGGGTAATTATTATAAACTCTATCCCAACCTATTGTCCCTTTCTAGTTCAATCCCTTGTACTTCAAATTCCTTGAAAAAATATACAAAACATATGAAGTCATGGTGAATGTCTTGGTTCCTTGCACCCTTCTCAACTTCAAATCCATTTTTTCACTAATTGATCCTACCTAGTGATAGTGAATTCCTTTCTTGATTTTTGAGATAACCTAGAACATCCATTCTTCAAAGGTAAAATCCTTCTCTAAACCTACCACTCTAGTAACGAGAGTGATCATGTAATTAAATTCCACTTTAAAGTCACTTCTATGATTTTTTTTGGATCTTGGAATAGTGAGACTTGGATTTTTCAATACAAGAACTATTCATAATCTTCAATGCCTCAATTGGATCAAAATCATATAATTGTTGTGCTATTTGTAAATTCAGCTTCACCAGTTTTTGATGTGAGCTAATATTGAAGGCCTCGTGATTCTTCAGTCAAGTTTTCTATTACTCTACCTTGAGGTCCAACAATCACCCTCTTGTCTGAATCATAATATTTTGTGCATTCTATAATCATATTAGGACACTTCACTAAAGGAGGAAACCCAATAACTTGTGCCATCCCTATCTGTACTAATATTTTGGCTAGAGGAGTAGGTGCATTGTAGTACATTCTTTGCTTGAAATCCTCATAATCTACAAGAGCCATATTGGTATCTCCAACTTTTGACCAAGTTGAAATGATCTTGGACTCTATTCTTGTGCCCTTAAATTCATACTTCATCCTTTCAAATCTAGTTGTAGATGCATATTTAATTGGTTCGGTAGATTTTGACTTGGAACCCTTTGCCTTGTTGGATTCTACCTACATCTAGTTAGAAAAGACCATAATTACTAAAATTCCAAGAATAATTAATCATTGTAACATAATTACATCATTAAATTCATCTGTAAGGCATATATTTGCAACATATAATCAACATCAAAATCATTGAAATCAAGTTGCAAACCTTAATAACCAAATCTCAAGATACTTCAGATTTTTCCCTACTTTGTGGATTTTGACCTTCAAAGGATTTCGGGGAATCCAACCCCTCAAGGATTCTAAGAAGAAATAATTCTTGGTTATTCCACAAGAAAGAAGATTCCATGAAGAAATAATACTTAATCAAATTCCAATCACAAATCATCATTAGAAATCATGGAACTCAACCCACATTTTCCCCGAGATCAAAGTTTAAACATGCATCGGGTATTTTGCAAGCTCAAGGATTTCAGGCTCCCACAAATTTTAAGGAATCCAGGGAATTAAAGATTCCACAAAGGATGGGACTTTGGGTTTTCCAGAAAGAAGTGGATTCCATGTAAGAATCACCTTCGCATATTCCCCTCATCAAAATATTTAACGAAAGCCAAGTAAAAGCTTGAACTTATTAACTCTCAATCAATTGATCATACAAGAATCATTTTATGCATGCCAAGATTCAATTCAAAGTTCATAACATCACTAATTGAAATCCAAATCCAAACCATAATCAAAGCCCTAATTCAGACTGAGATTTCAAGATCTTAATTCCTCCCATTTATAATAATAAACTAGGGTTTATTAACTACAAATTAAGGTTTATCTGTAGATAGATTCACTTTTTAATTTTTCAAGATCATTGATGAACTGATTATTTAGGCTCACACATGTCCAAATTTTCACCTCTTCTAATTTTAAAATTCATTATCACAACACAAAAATTTCAAAACCCTAACTCAAATAGCATGCATAATAATGCCATAATCTCAGTCAATCACTCCAAACAAGCACGAAAAGGAATATGAATCACATCCAAAGTAAGGCTTGAAATAGATCTTGAACTCAAAATACATAATCAATTGAAAGAAAGAATTATGTACATGCATGCCCCCCGATTCCAATATGTGAACTAAAATTCAAATTACAATACTTTAAGATGTCTAAATTATCCAAATCCATTCTCAAATCATAGGAAGATGGTTTAAAACATCATACCTTCTGATATGGATAATTTGCAATACAAGACAAATGTCCTCACAGGAAATCCCAATCGATGATCAATGAATAACATAGGCTTAGAAATCCAATCTTTCAAATCCTTAAAGCACTTTAACAACTCCAAAATGTGATACTAAAAGATGAAATCCAAAATGAAAGCTAGAATGGAGTATAAATCATCACACAAGACCTTCATTAATCACCACATACTCAACTGTAGAAAATAATAAATGACTTGATTAGACATTAAAACCGAATTTAGGGGATTCGACCCAAACACAAATTTGGGGAATCGATCATAATGCAAAATTCCTAAATAGGAAGACTTCATGGAATTCGACAAGGTCCAGATTTAGTGAGAAAGATGTCAATAGGGGAATCTTCTGTGAGGATAATTTCATGAAAGAAAAAATTTCACATATTCTAGGTGATGAGATATTTAGCGAAACCTAACTTTGGGAAATCTAGAGACCAACAGATTTAGTGAAACCTATTTCCTTAGGGAATCTGTCTAGTGGATGGATTTAGCAAAACTCTAGCCCTTTGAGGAATCCGACAACAATCAGATTTCCTAAAACTCTCCCAAAATTAGCTAATTTTGATATCAAATGGAAATTCAATGAAACCAGTGACTTCACACCCCAAGCAAGGTTAAAATGCTGCAATATGAAAACACCCAAAGTGCAGATTAAAGCATTGAATCTCAATCAAGTGAAGTGAATCCAAAATTTCAAGGAACCTATCCGTTAAGGGGAAACTGTGAGACCTAAACCAAAAAAAAGAAATCAAAAATAGGAAAGAGGGTCCCTACCTCGGGTGGGCTATGTGTGCAAAATAGCACAACAGGTCCCACGTAAGTTTTGGGGCCTAAACCTAAATTTGGCATAGAACCTAACAATTCTCTAAATTTGTGTCCCAATCTTAGCCTACTCGGATTCATACATTCCAACTAGAATATGTGTCTCACTTAGCTTGGACATAACTTTGAATTCAATTATTGGAAGGATTTTATTCTCCTAGATCCGATGTTAGGGGAAATTTGGCATAAACATGTATAAATAAATTTATTTTTTTTATATTTCTCCTAGCACTTTTTGAGATCAAGCATTTTAGCAAGTTCGTGATCACAAGAGAATTTAGGAGTATTCAATATTTATTATCAAATTTTTTAGAGCTATATTCAAGATTAAACCATCATGTCCAATTCATCATGCATCATGTTTATTTTTGAGCTAACATTTGTGATTTAGGTTCTTATGATTCAAGCAAGCATTCAAGTCAAGATCCACAACATACAATCAAGTATCAAGATCCACATTCATGCTAGCCATTACATACAATATTTCAGCCTTTTGTTCAAGTTTTTGGTGAGCTACAACATACCATATTTATTCATTAATCATTCCTTCATTCTATTTGATTCTATTTCAAGTTTTGATTATCAAAACAGGGTTTGAAAAAGGCAAACCCCTATCCACTAAAAAAAAATATTTTTCCCTCTCTTTGATGTGTGATTTGTAGATTTAGGTTGAATATCCATTGGAAAAAAATATTGGAGAAATTTTTCAAAGTTTTAAAGTTGTCAAAGTTATCATCTACATTGCACGATCACGGAAAGTCACCTACAAAGCATAATTCTAAGTTTCAGATCCTGAGATCGGAAGGGAGAGAAGTTATAGGAGAACAGTAGAGGATATTAGAGTTTCAAATCAAACCTGATAGTGGGACTAAATTTCCACTTGTGGTGTATGATTACTAGTATACCAAATTCCAAGCATTTTCTATAGATGTTGGTTTAGCAGTTCCAAATTCTGGTTTTAGCCTGAAACCTTAAATCGGGACTAAATCACCCCTACTCGCATATAAGTCATGGTATGCATTAAAGGTTAGATTTTCAGGATTGCACACCTTATTTCAAGCATCTTTAGTTTTCCAGGTGCCCCTTTGTCATTTCTCAGTTCATTATTCTAATTTTTAGTTTCATATCTTGAGTTGTATAGTTAGGTTTTCATATCATTTCATCTTCTTCTTTCCAAGCCTTTTCTTGGTGGTGAACCCCCTTTTTTCTTTAATCACACCCCTAGGACACCCTCTTGCAGATCTATTTTCCCAATTCCATACTTAGATTGAGATCTCTAGGGTTTCCTTTAATAAAACTTGAAGGAAATAGGTTGAGGAACCCTAATCCCCCTTTAGTTCCATCTCCCAAAAGAGAGAACACTATTTATAAGGTTTCAAAATGAAACGACAACTTAACTCCATGAAGCAAAAGAGTGATCAAGAAAACCAACATACCAAATATTTTTCTTTCTATTCCTATCCCTTAAGGAGAAAAGGTAAGACCTAAACCAAAAATGAGAAAGAAAAAGTAGGAAAGAGGGTCCCCACCTCTAGTGAGGCATGTGTGCAAAAATTGCACAACTATTCCCACCTAAGTTTCAGTTCCTAAACTTGAATTTGGCATAGAACTTAAAAATTCTTGAAATTTATGTCTCAAGCTTAGCCTAGTGGGACTCATACACCCAAAGTGGCATATGAGTCTCGCTTAGCTTGGACCTAATTTTTAATTTAATTCTTGGCGGTATTTTATTCTCCTAGATCTAATGTCGGCTTGTAGTGTTTTAATTTTAAGAATTTTTGCATAAAAAAGTATAAATACAAAATTATTTCACATATTTTCTCCTAGCACTTTTTGTGATCAAGCATTCTAGAATGTTCATTATCAAAAAATCATTCAAGAGCATTCAAGAGTGATTATAAAGTGTTTTGGAGCTATATTCAAGATTCAAGCATCATATAAAAGTCATCATGCATCATGTTTTTTTTTTAGCTAACATTTGTGGTGTAGGTTCTTATGATTCAAGCAAGCATTCAATTCAAGATCCACAACATACAATCAAGTGCAAGATCCACATTCATGCTAGAAATTACATACAAGATTGTAGCCTTTTGTTCAATTTTTTGGTGAGTTACAACATAACATATTTTTTCATTCATCATTCCTTCATGCTATTTGATTTCATTTCAAAGTTTAATTACCAAAATGGGGTTTGACTAAGGAAAACCCTTGTCCACTAACAAAACAACATTTTCCCTTTCTTTGATGTGTGATTTGAAGATTTAGGTTTAAGATCCATTGGAAAGAAATATTGTAGAAAGTTGTTAAAGTTTCAAAGTTGTCATCTACATCACAAGATCACAAAAAGTCGCCTATAGAGTAGAATTTTGAGTTTCAGAACCAGAGATCAAAAGGGAGAGAAGCTACAGGAGAACACTAGAGGATATCAAAGTTTTAGATCAAACCTAAAACTGAGACTAAATCACCATTTGTGGCATATGAGTCCTAGTACATACCAAATTCCAAGAATTTTCCATAGATCTTGGTTTATCAGTTCTAGATTCCAGTTTCAGCCCAAAACCCTAAACTGGGACTAAATTTCCCCTACCAGCATATGAGTCCCAATATGCATTAAAATTTATATTTTAGGGACTTTAGACCTTATTTCAAGTATCTTTATTTTTCCAAGTGCCCCTCCATCGTTTCTTAGTTCATTACTCTAATTTTAAGTTTCATATCTTGAGTTGCATAGTTAGGTTTGCATATCATTTCATCTTCTTCTTTCCAATCCTTTGCTTGGTTATGAACCACCTTTTGTATTTAATCAAACCCCTAGGAAACCCTATTCCAAATATATTTTCCCAATTCCATCCTTAAATTGAGATCTCTAAGGTATCCTTTAATGAAACTTGAAGGAAATAGGTGGAGGAACCCTTATCCCCCTTTAGTTCCATCTCCCAAAAGATAACATAATTTTTGAGGTTTCATTTTTTTTAACCTAGCCTTTAGAACACAATATTTTCTAATTTTGAGTTCATCATAGTCCTAGATCTCGCTTACATTAATTTTACATTAAGTCTTGCATTAGTTAATTTGCATCTAGGGTTTATAAATCTTGCATTAGTGAAAGTGGATATCTAGGTTGCATTTTTGCATCTTGCATCATTGAATTTCTCTTGAAATATATAATTACACATTGTCTAGACATCATGCAAACCATAAAACCTAACATTCACTCAAAATTTGTTGAAATTAGTGCAAAAACCCTAATCTTAGACTCATACACCCCTCTAGACGATTTAGTCCCAATACAAGTGGCTTTACCTAATTTATGGGTATTTTCTGTGGACTATTTTGTAGCATTTGAACCCTTGAAAAAATGTAACTAGGACTCATACACCCCTCTGGGAAATTTAATCCCATGTCAGACCTAAAACTTCCTTTTACAATATTAAAAACCTTGTTTCTATATGTAGAAGTTGATAATATAACCTTACATATCCCAACGAACACCTGCAAGAAACTAACCTATCACCAAGGGAGATCAAGAGACACAAGAATGGTGCTCTGCAAACATGAAGCAAAAGATGCATTACTCGAGAAGTGAATAATTACAAAGAGATCAAACCTTAAGAAAGGAGATTGAAACCTAATGTGAAAACCCTAGGATGAAGATTAAATTAGCATGTGACAAGTGTCAAGATCATAATGAACAAGACAACATGACTAATTTAATAATGAAAAATAAATATTCCTAATTTTAGCTTAAGTAAAATAAAGTAAAGGTGACTTAATTAATTAATAAACATGATTAAATTAATCAAGTAAACAACCTATTACTCTAACACCCCCCCTTAAGATGAACTTAGGGATAATCTAAAAAACTAAGGACAAATGGATGAAGGCAAAGATGGGTTCCGACAATAAGGCCTAATGAGGTACCCATGTACAAATGTAAAAGATATCTCACTACAAGAGAAAAAGAGAAAACCTCATGGGAAAAAATATTCTCCAAAAGAGAGAAATACATGTGAAGCACTAAGAAACCTTCAAAAAAGAGTAAAGTATGAAGAAGCCTCCAATCAAGAAGAAATTATCCCAAAAGATACAAACAAAGGATGAACACCACTGAAGCATGAAGAATTTGAAAACACTGTTGTAGAATGACTATTATGATTCTGAAACAAGAACCTCCACCAAAACAAATGATGATTAGGATCAAGAAGACAAAAAATTGTGCGAGTTCCCTAAATGACACTACTTGAATTAGATGGAAAACAAAGGAAAACACCTAAAACTCGAAGATACAGATGGAAAAAGTACCAAAAGTGTAAAGAATTGATCATGTGAAAATGGAAGGTCACCTTCAAAAATAGGAATGCAAAAGTTTCCATATGGTAAGTGCTCCATCTCACTAAAATACATGGGTAACTAGCTGTTGCATCCACCTAGTACATAGTAACAAATACTATATACATAGCTCACTCCAGCAGAACCATGGAAGAATTAGTACCAATAGTAGAAACCCCCCATAATGCTGACAAGGAAGAGGTATGATAGGTACATTGAAAATGAATTCCTAAATGTAGTGCATGATAAAGAACCAAAAACATCTGAATGTGTAGACATGAAAGTACAAGCAAATAAAAAGGGTGTAAAAATAAAATTCACACATGCATGAGAAAGGTATGAAGGAAAAAAAAGGTAAACATCAACCCCCATGGCACTTTATAACATATTTTGAGTAAAATAAGGCACAAATTGATGTGCAAGAATCTCAATACTACACATACAAAGTTGACACACTTTATTTCAATGCATTTACAAATGAAAAAATAATGTAATGTGAGCCCATCAGGTCTAGAAAGGACTACAACTGAGAAGAAAGATTTTTTGAAAAAACCAAAAATCAAATCTAGAAACCACCTACACCACTATGAAGAGCTCAAAAGCAGATTTTTGACAATATCTCATTTTCCCATTTTCGACATCGTATGCAAAATTTATGCCGAAAACACTAAAGGAAACTCTTGAGAAAAAGATCTAAATTTGATTGGAAATAATAGAGATCTGAGAAAAAATATCCAAAAAATACATGCACCACTGGAAAGAACTCTGAATCTTCTTTCCGACAATATCACGTTTGCCTAATTTTGACGTCGTGGGAAAAAGTTATGGCCTTCGGAAGTAAATAGCTCCCAAAGTGCAAAAACATAGTTTGTTGCATTAAATTTGACGGCCAAATGGCCGTGACAGCAGAAATGTGGGGTTAAAATTGACAACCTAATGGTTGTCGCTGCATTTGCTCAACTGGGCTTTTTTTTTTTTTTAAATTGTCTTACAAAAAAAACAATAAAATTTTTTATGGGGCCGGTAGATATGTACCATTGGCGACACTATCAGCGCCAACAACCTAATAGTACACTGGATGGCATACATAGGGGCCGAAAATCCTGTGCATGTAGGTACCTATGGGTACCTCATACTCCACTTGAGCTTTTAAAAGATTTTTAAAGAAAAAACATTTTTTTATTTTTGTTTAAAAATTAAAAAAACTTTACAATTTATTTATATTTAAAAAACAAATTGTGACGAAAAAATTAAAGTCATAAAAGTAAAAAAAAATTCCATCCTTTTTTCTCGATTCGTGTGCAGACAGTCCTATGGGGTCATACAAGTAAAAAAAAATTCCTCCGAGGTCAACTAATCAGATTTCGATAATTTCACAATCAATCTTAGGGTTTTTGGTTGTTGCAAATGCAATGGCGAGGTCCGTTTGGGCTCAAAATGCTCCAAAATTGCAAGTCTACTATGGATTTGGTAGAAAAACCCTTTTTTCAAATCCTCATAGATCTGACAAAGGGAAGCCAAAGTTTACAAAACAGAGGTCAAACTTGACTATTCTGGTAGCTCAGGATTCAATGGAGAGGTCTAATTTGACTCTAGATGCATTTAAAAACCTCTTCAAGGCAAGATCTCATGAAAGAGGAATAAGAAACTTGTAGATTTGGAGCTCTAATACCATGTAGAAGTTGATAATCCAACCTCATAGATCCCAATGAACACCTACAAGAAAATAACCTATCACCAAAGGAGATCAAGAGACACAAGAATGGTTCTCTGCAAACATGAAGAAAAAGATGCATTACTTGAGAAGTGAATAATTTCAAAGAGATCGATCCATAAGAAAGGAGATCGAAACCTAAAGTGAAAACCCTAGGGTGAAGATTAAATTAGCATGTGAGAAGTGTCAAGATCATAATGAGCCAGACAACATGAATAATTTAATAATGCAAAATAAAGATTCCTAAGTTTAGCTTAAGTGAAATAAAGTAAAGGTGACTTAATTAATTAATCAACATGATCGAATTAATCAAATAAATAACCTATTACTCTAACACTATACTTATGTTTGTTGTTGTTAGTTATCTATTTCAGTTTGCTAAGTTTATTTTTTGATCATTTCATTGAATCTATCTTAATTTCATACATTTATAAACATAAGAATTGGAATTAAAGAATATTATTTATCTTTTGTACATTGCATTTATCTTGCATTCATTGATTGTCCCTTGCATGATTTTTACAACTTGGTGTCCTATTGCTAATGCTATAGTGAGATTAATTTTGAGACTCGTGTCATCCCACAATAGCAAAGTCATAATGGATCTTGGGTTATCTAGCTCTTTCACTCCTAGTGTTGAAACTATTTCACTAGGTATGCACCATACCCTTGACAATTCTTTGCCTTCAAGTAGTGTGACAAGTGTTGAAACAATGGTTGCTAGTATTCCGCAAGAAAAAATAAACCAAATCCATGAAGACTTATGGAATCTACAACATCAACTGAGTATTGAAAACATTTACATCACTACTATTCCTACCATAGATAACATACATCACATGATTGAAACTGAAGGAGTAGAAATTGTGCGTAACATAGCTCAGATTTTTGAAAAAAATCTTACCTCAACAACTAACTATGCTTTACCTTCTAAAAATGTCCAAAGGAAAGGAGGAACTCAAATTCCTCCTCCCACAACTATTTCCTCTATTCCTACCTATACCAACCCTCAAGTTACAACAACAATGCAACCTATTAGTAATGTCTTTCCTACCTTGGGTATTTTTGCTAGCAATCCTTGTACCTTTTTGGCATCTCACATCATATATCCTACCACTTCAACTCCCATAAGAATTACATTCACTTACCCCTTGAACACATATACACCTCCACCATATTCACCTCCATCTCAAAATACAATGAATGACACCATCCTTAACCAACCTTTGCGAAATGTTTCATCCCTTCAAAATAAAATTTCCACAATAAACCAAAATTAAAATGGCCAACCTACATACTATGTCAAAATAAATCCCTTATCCATAGAGATATTAAGAACATAGATCCCACAAGGTATAGATATTCCTAGGTTTGATAAAGATGGGGGAAAGGAGATCCTTCTAACCATGTTTCCGCCTGTACCACCTTATGTAGTGATTTTATCCATGAGGATAAGCTCTTGGCTAATATTTTCTATATATCCTTGAAATATACCACTTTAGAATGGTTTTCCTCATTACCGAATAACTTAATTGTTTCATTCAATGAGCTTGTTGAGGTCTTTATAAACCATTTCCAAGTGCACGTGACTCCTAAGATTACCTTAGCCGATTTGATGAGATGTAAGAAAAAATATGATGAAAAATTTATTGACTTCATTTCATGCTACCAATCACTTTATTCCCAAATTGACGTAAAGATTCTCGATCCTCACCTTCATTGAGAGCTTACAAACTAAGATAAAAGATAATCTTGGCATGATGAATTTTTCTTCCTTTGTAAACTTGTGTACTGCCCTTTGTGATTATCAAAACTTGGTTAGTAGTTGTGTCACAAAAACTACCTCTAGCCATTTTGAAAATTTTGAATCTACAAACCAAAACAATTATCAACCTTTTAGGAAATTGAATAAAGGCTTCCTACAACGTAACCCTCCACAAAAAGCTCAACATGTTGATACCTAGGTAGCTGCTATAAAGAAAACAACTCCTTTTACATTTAGGGATCCGACTAGACAATTTACTCCTCTACTTGATACCCTACATAGCACAATGTCACAACTTCTAAAACAAAAAATGATCACCTTACCACTCGTTAAAACACCTGATCCTAATAAACCGATACCTCTAAACTTTAGATCAAATTCCTATTGACATTATCACCAACAAAATGAACATGATACATGACATTGTAAGCATCCTAAACATCTTGTGCAAGACCTCATTGATTATGGTCGACTTCAAACTGGAGTTGTTAATTATCAAGGAAATAATTCCATTTCCCCTCCAAACAAAAAATTACAAATCTTTACCAACCCTATGCAAAGCCATGATATTTCATTTGTCAAAGCTAGTGAAACTAAGAAGAATGATATGATGAATATTAACATGGATGATGAAAACATGGATATTGTGACCATAATCATAGTGTGAACTAAATAAGCCAGATCCAAATGAATTTAAAGCCTATTTAACTCCCTAATCAATGATCCCAATAATATATTTGAAATTCATCAAAACTTGAAAGCCATTAAACTAACATGATATAAACATGAAAACTTAACAAAAACCTTATTCTAAGACCTCAAATCTTATCCTATTGGGGGAGTGGTATTGCATTAATGTAGAATGGTGACCCTTTCCCAATCCCTTGGATAATATGAGCTTGTTTCAATTAGTTTTATTAAAGAAAACTTATGAAACTAATGAGATGTGAACAAAACATGGATGCAAAACTAGTTTAATATGATAAAGAAGAGTGTTAAATGCTAAGATGATTGATTAAAATGGATGCAATCTATGCAAAAATGTAAACAAAATTCAAAGATGCAAGCCATAGATTCCAAAATATGCTAAAATGGATGCAAGCTAAATTATGGAAGCCATTAATGGATTCTTAAGCTAAATGGATGAAGCTTTAATCTAAAATGCTATAAAATATAAAACATGGATGCAAATGAGTTTGAATTTCAATAGCATGATTTTTCTAACAAAATATGGATCCATTTATCTCCAAATAGTGATCTATTTATAGGAGATTAAATGAGAAAACAAGGGCTCAAATTGAAAATATCAATCAATGGTCAACAATGAAAGCAGGATGAAACATGGATTGAGGATTCCAATCAATGGTCAAAGTTGAAAGTTGACAATGATCAACTAATTTAATCAATTCTCCAAATTAGCTTTCAAAAAATACACTTCCTAAGAATTAGGAAGAGGTTAAGAGATATTTTGAAGAAATGAGTGCACAAAAGGGGATTTTCCATAAGAATATTCTCTTTTGGAGGAATCTGCAAAGGAGGAATATTCCAATAATATTCCCTTGAAAGTGGGAGGATGATGAGGATAATCAGCAATTTAGCATGTTAAAACTAAATTTGAATGTGTAAGATGGAGAATAGTAGGATATTCATTAAATTACTGATTTATTTAATGAAAAGGGGCATGCAAAATGATATTTAATTAAATATTTTAGGATTATTTAATTAAATAAGATAAAATAGGGTTTAAATTAAATATTTTGATTTATTCAATTTAACAGGGTGAAACATTAGTGTGAGAGGGGGTGAATTAACCAAATTAGGTCAATTACATTAATAGATGAAAATGACACATTTAATTAAATAATGAGGCTTATTTAATCAAATAAGCAAAAAGAGGATGGGTTTTAGGACGAAATGATGTAAATATATTGGATTCAAGTGTGTATATCATTTAGCACATTTTTAAGTGTCTACATTTCCCCCCTCTTTGACGCGAGGTACCTATTACATTGGTTCAAAGACTAACACTTTTTCAAATTAATGTTGTTGTTCGGATCAAAAATTTATAAATTCCTTAATTTTTGGATGCTCCATTGTTGCCCCAATGGAAGGAATTAAACTAGTGCCTTGTCCCCTCGAGAGATCGGGCAAAAAATTTGAATTTTGGGTCAATATCTTGATAAAGATTTAGGATCAATTTGGCTTAGAGAGGACTAGAAAGCTTAGATGTCTAATGTACATAGATTTGATGATGTATAGATAGGCATTGGCCATGGGTAGCCTCATGTATATTTTGATATATCACACAAATTTGATACTTGGATAGAAATTTTAGTTAAGATAGAAGAATAAGAAGAATGGATTTGACCATTGATTTTGAGATTGATTTAGAAGTCCAACAAGCCTATGATTCATTGAGAATTTATTAGATATGGTGATGAGATGGGTGACTTTTCTCATATTTAGGATTGGGACTTTTTGTCATTCCATATTTTTGATATAACACATAGACACAATGAATCAAGTTATTAATAACCAAGATGGTATTGTATCTAGTATAATGGACTTTGACTCTGCAAATAGATAGGATAGTTCTTGTTCACATCTTGACATATGAAAACCTTATTGGAATGTAGTTTAGAAGTCTAGAATATCTCAGACCAAATCATACACAATATTCAACAATTTACTCTAAATGACCTCCCTACACACAACTAAGCAAGTATGCATCAAGATTATTGTACAAGAATACCCACAAGCACAAAAAATGAAAGATAATGATTGATGCCCCATTCCTTTCTCTCTAAATCATTAAGAAATCATCGAGAGGTCCTCGAAATTGGTCAATAAGATAAATCATTATTAAAGATCAATCAAAAAATAGTCAATGTTATCTATATCTCTTGCCAATAGTGTAATGTGTTTTGAGGATAAATATCCAAAGTGATTGCTAATGATAATGCTCAAATTGTAGGAAGGATGTGTTATCAGATGTTGGCGGGTTGATAAGTTGTTTGAAAGGCTATTGATATAAGGTTTGATTGGCATGCTTGATAATGGTCAAGGGTTTGATTTTTGTGTTTAAAGGTTCTACTTTTACTAATTTTTGCACTTGTTTTTTTGTTTGTTTTACCAAAGGGTGAGTGTGACGATTGATTTATCATGGATGAAAGTTTATTGCGAGTGAAAGAAAAATACGATGGGTGGTTTTGTATTTTTTAGAATATTTCAAAATTTTGGTATTTTGAAAATGTTTTGAGGTTGTTTTTGGTATTTTGGAAAGTTTATTTGAATGTTTTGATTTTTGATTATTTGAGGATTTTTAGGGATTTTTTGGGTTTTCAATTTTCAAATGTTTTTTGTTTTTTTCTAAGTTTTTAAATGTTTTAGGGTTTTCTACCTTTTAACCAAGAACCTAACCTAAAATACTATCCTAGGGGCCTCAAGGGCTTATCAAAGATGAGCCTTTCCTATGTTATACACGTAGAGACCACGTAGTTCGACTGAATTTGACTTATTGTTGATGAGCAATGAACAATTGATGTATTGTTAGTTTATTATGATGGAATCATAAAGGACTGACCTAGGGTTTCTCGGGGAAACATAAGTGATGGCCTTGCCTACCTTCAAGACTAGAGACAACATAGTTCTATGTGGCATTTTTTGGTTTTTCAATGTTTTGACATGTTTATGGATTTTTGATGTGTTTTGGATGTTTTGGAATTTTGACTTTACATGTTTCTGATTTTTTTTTTGGATTTTAGTTGTACAAGATTTTTATGTTTTTGGATTTTCTAATTTTGTAAGTATTTTTATATTTTTTGATGAGATTTTATGAATATTTTTAAGATTTTTCGATGAGATTTGGATATTTTTTATTTTCACATGATTTTGACGATTTATATATGGATATGTGTGATGATATCAGTGATCTATTTGAGATTTTGTTAAAATCCAATATAGGATTGATTGATATGATTAATATATTAATTATAGTGATATTGTTGAGGATGCTCAACAATGCAAGGATAGTGTTGAACAATACAAATATTGATTGATTGGAAAATATGGATTAAGATTTTGAAGCTAGGCTTGGAACAAAATCTATTGGAATGATTTGATGCGGTGTTGAAGTGCAAGGTAGATGCAACTGATATTGATAATTTGAATTGATGTTGAATGAAAGAAAAATGTTGATAATGAACATCCTCTCATCAAAATGTGGCATAGGTTAGTGATTTAGATTTTTGCTTACAAATTATTTGACCAATTTGATTTTGTGTTTTGTAAATGTTTAGATCACTATATAAGTTATAGGATATAGCTCAAGATACATTCTTGAAGCAAGATGTAAGTATTTGTTCCCAATGTCTAGCAATGTATGGAATGATATGGGTGGATGCATGGATAAATGAATGGATTGATGGATGGGTATGTGAATAATGACAACTTGGATTATCTTGTGATAGGATAACATGTTTGTATGGAGTATGCCTCTTTGGACAATGCCTCATGGCTCAGATAATGCTGGTTAGGATAGGACCAATGATAGTGACCCATGTCAAGATTTTTACCATAAGCAAGTGTGAAGTACATACCAAACCTTTTCCAAGATAAAGGTAAGTTATATGGGATGAAAATGGATTGGATAATGAAGAGTTCCTGGACTTATTATGGATAATATGGATGAAATATGGGATTTATTATGGATGGAATGAGATGATTCTATCTGAAATGGTGCACATAGATCTGCTCAATTCTACTCATGATGCCTATTTTCCAGGTTTTCATCATGTTACTTTTTCAAAGTGCCACCAATGTGGTTTTCACTAAAGGACAATTTTTTCCCTTGACTATTTTCTTGATTTTTTTTACTTTTTTAAATTTTTTGAAAGTTTATGCTCATGTTGAACCACATGGTGGTGCTGACGTAGAGGCCATTGGTGCTGATCTATATTTTTTTTCTATAATTGTGTACCAATTATATCCTTCTTGGAGGAGTTTCTTTGCTAGAATATGTGTGCTTGAGTGTAACCCCTTGATTCTCTTATCTTCTTTGTCTATATCAGAGTTAACCTCATCTAGATGCACACACCGTGATAGAATTCCCTTAGAGTCCTTATGATAAAGAATTGTTTCCAACACATGGTCAATACAAGATTTGGATACCATGGATGTCAAAGTGTATGGTGGAATGTGTTGAGGGATACGAGATGTATACGGATTGGTCGATATTCTGGAATCTTTGATTCTCCAAACTTGGGATGATGAGCAATGATGGGTGAATATGGAGATTCATTTGTGACCAACTTCTTGATAGACCTTGTAGCTCTCTCTTGAAGCTTTCTTTTGTATATATGGACAATTTTGATGGACATATTTCCCTTTTTTACTTTTCCCCATAGTTTTTTTGATTGATGGGGTATGACAAGGATGATTTTATTGATTTTTCTTTGGTATCCATTTGAATTTTTCTTGTCCAGTTTTCTTTGTCAATTATTTTTCTTCAATAATTTTCTCTTTTCTTTGATATAGACCTCTTTCTTGTGGTTTTTCTTAATCAGCGGGTGGAAATATCTTTGGATGATGACTCATGATATGGATGGTTGGAGTGTTGGTAGCCATTTTATCATAAGGACTCTTCGTGCTCCCTATGTTGGTGTTTGCACTAGATAAAGTTGCCCCCAATACTATGAGAGTATTACTGATATTCTTTGATTTTTATGCTAACAAACCATTCCATTTCTATTCAAGATTGTTTATCTTTGTTGATTTTTTATCATACTTGATATCCTCCTACTCACTTTCTTCAATCTATATGGAGGATGTGTCTGATTTTGATGCTTCTTTAAAAGGTGTTGATACTTTACAATCCATATAGGAGTCTTCCCCATGATCTCTTTTTGCTTTCTCTTTAAACGATGTTTTTCATTCACCATCCATTTAGAGGTCATATTTATGATGAATTATTGATATTTCTATGGATTCTACTATGCCTTGATCATGAGTAAAGATATTAAGAGTAGGAGACTCTTGTTCCTTGGTAATGATATCAAGAGTATGAGACTCTTGTTTTGGATGAAGATCATCTAGATGTCCATTAGGAGTAAACATCTCATGGGTATATGGAGGAGTATGTGATATGGATATGATCATTATTTGCAAAATCTTGTATGGATTGGAGAATACCCATTAGATCATGGTAGTATCTTGGAGATATGGATTATTGATCTTTACTTTGTGTGGTGTTATCTTCAATATGCTCGAGTTCATGTTCTTGGCATGGATCAATTTCAAAGGATGGATTATTTGAAAAGGGTTCTTGAATTTCTTCATTATGTATGGGTATTGGCTCAATATTTTCTTGATCTTTAAGTGAATTTTGATCAAGTTTTTAATTAAGGATTTCTTCAATATCAACAACCATGAGGTGAAATGATGTCAATATATCTTCGAAAGGACCATTGCTAGACTTTGGTGAAATATGTTGATAATGTTTTATAGAAAATTATTGAGATATGTCTTCTAACTCATTAGGTGATTTAGAGACATTGTCAACATTATCATTGGAAAATGAATCTTGAATTTTTCCCTCAAAAATGGCAGTGGGGATATTTTCAATGTTTTCAATCATAGGATCAAATGATGTTAACTCTTCTTGAAATGGATCATTATTGGATATTGTTGATGGGTTTTGATCATGATTAAAAAGTGATACTTGATGTATTTTGATCTGATCATTGGATGTGGTAGACACATCTTCAAGGTGCTCATTGATGGATAGATCGTGATCATTGTTCTCAAAAAATTTGGTGGAGATATTATCACTTCTATCATTTGTGGTTGAATCTTGATCATTTTCCTCAACAATTATTTTTCCTTGATCAAGAAGGTCTTGGATGAGATATTTATGTTTGATACAATCTGGCATGTCATGAAATTTTGTGTTATGGTATTCACAATAAGCATTATCATCATACCATGATAAATTAGTGCTAGGTTCACCCCTATTTAATGATTTTGTAAGATTGATAAGTTTAGCATAGACTAACATTTTTTTAATGCTGATTTTATTGGCTCCACTAAAGGAGTGTATCCACATTTTTCATCTTGTGATATTTGTTCTTGTTAATATTGATCTAGTTGTGATTCATCTTAGAGATGTGGTGATTGATCTTGTTGAGACCTTGTTGATTTTACATCCAAATTCTTGATATTGAGGATGTTGTTCTTGATATAGTTGTGGACATAACTCCAAATTTTGATTACATGGTTTAACCAATGGGGGAGTGTGTCAATTTTAAGGTGGAAATACCTTTTGGTACAATGAATCAACTATTTTTCTAAGTGAAACAATTTGATGTTGTAAAATTTGATCTTGATTTTGATTTTGACACCCTTGATATAGTTGATTTAGTTGCTAGTTAGGAATATTTGGAGTATACAATTATGGTATTTATATGGGATCAGGCACAAATTGATTTTGGACAATGTTTTGATTTGGGATGATTTTTAGATTTTGCATCATAGGTTGACATTGAACATTGTTGTGGTTTGGAAACATGTTGCATTGATTTAGATAACCTTGATTTTTCATGGTGTTACCTTGATTTGGATCAATATATTGAGGTTTCAACATATTCTTTGGATTTTGAACAACATTTGTGTGATTTTCAAATGTATCTATCCCATAGTTCACTATGAATGCTCCTTCTATACCTACTGAAACATGATCAAACAAGCAATCATTAATCAAGAAACTAGTAAAGACAAAGCATTCCCTATGAAATTCATTTGAACACAAGAACATTAAAACAAATTAAAATATCAAATACAATACTAATGAAATAATATTCTAAGTACTCAAACCAACATCCTATAGGGGGGTTAGTGCTCCTTTGGTGTGGAAAGAATTCCTTTCCTAACCCCTTGATAAGCTTGATGATGAATGTGATGAACAAGTATGAAATTGCTTAAATCTTAATAAAATGGATGAGAATATGAAATGATATGATCTCAAATGGCTATAGTTATTATGCTCTTGGGTGATGGGTCCATATTGTGAGAATGAGTAGTGATCCAACAAAGTTGGTTTACAATATTTGGGAGATTCTGAATTTTGCTGAAATCACATATTTTTAGAAAATATAATTATTTAAGCCTTAAAAAGTTCCATTTTAAGGATTCCAATTGAAGAGGGTTTTATCAAACCACCTTAGATCAAACCTCCTTGGATAGAACCCCACTAGTTTTAAACCATACCTACAAAGGAGTCTCCTTTACACCTATCAAAATGCTGATAAAAAATCACTTTAGATTTACCTTTTGGGGGATCAAATGAATTCATTTAAAATTTATTTGAAATTATCACTGTATTCCTTGGAATGAGCTATCCAATGAATATAATTTTAATATGTTTTGGTTTTATTATGTATGCATTTTTTTAGTTTTATTAAACATAGGTTTTTTACCAAAAATCAAGCTCTTTGTTCTGCACATGTGGAAAAATAGAAGATTATCAAAAAAAAAAAATTAAAAATATGTTCAGGCTGGGTATTGATGTGCTTGATCCATTAAAAAAATAAAACTTGAATTTTGATACATACAAAAAAATTTATGTTGTATACAGTCCGTCTAAGTTTCAATTATAATTGGTTTGACTTTGAAACTTGATTAAGGAAAAAATATTTGATAAAACACTATGAAACCAAATGAAAGTGCTAGATATCATAGTTACAAATCTAAATTCAAAAACAAATAAAAAATTATCCTTCATACAAAACAAGTTATGTTGTATGCAGTGAGCGTCACTCCTTAAAAATGTTGTTTTAAAAAAAAATATAGTTTTTGAAGGAGATGGAAAAATAAGTGCAATTTGATTCCAAATTTTTTGAAAAAAATATATTTAGAATCTATAGACAAAATGTCACAAATCACTAGTTTGCACCATCTTCAAATTCCTCATGGTTTAGCCGCTATAGGAGCTCGAAACTGAAGATTTAGTTGAAAAAAATCAGTTCAGTGTCCAGTTTGCCCAAAAACTATAAACCAGTGTTGTGGGATCACCCTGAGATTTCTATTTATAAAAGCCAAGGATGGAAGAATGAAGGAGATAGATGATTGTGGGATTATATATTTTACCAATATCATAATGCCACTTGTCAACATGTTAATGAATCTTGAGGGAGATGTGCTCACACATGTGTGAGCACATTTTGGGAGATGTGAAGATGGCTTGTGTAAGAGGATGTGTAAGATGCCATTAAAATCCAATGTGGCTCATGTAATAAGAGGACATGCAAGATCTTTTAATGCCAAGGTGGCTCAAGAAGAGGAAAACGTCCTTTGGAGGGAAAAGTCAAGTGGGTGGAATATTCTAGGAATATGCCATTTGTTTGAATGAAAATAGGTAATTAATAAATCAAATAAATTGATTTACATGTGCACCTTGGTTAGTTGACCAAGGTGGACTTACCCAAGGGTGGAGTCAAAAGCTAGAGGAATAGGGGATTAGTGTTAGTAATTAATTAATTAATGTAGGATTAATTAACTTAGATGAGATTAGTTGATTTGTGACACATGATTTAAATTTTTTGGGTTTATTTAAATAATATGAGAGGATATTAGAATTTAAGGATTTTAATTAAACAACATTGATTTATTTAATTAAAAGATGAACATTAGGATTTAACTAAATAAAATTGATTTATTTAATTAAAAGAGGAACATTAGGATTTAATTATATAAAATTGATTTATTTAATTGAAAGAGGAACATTAGGATTTAACTAAATAAAATTGATTTATTTAATTAAAAGAGGAACATTAGGAGATGATGAATTAATCTAACAAAGTTCATTATCAGATTTAAGGAGGATTAATTAAATAAAGATTATTCAATTAATTGGTTAGTGTGGAAATAATCAAGGAAGAATCAGTGTTAGCAAATCAGGATCAAGAGCACGATATCAATTAGGATATTTTCGGTGTCTACATTTTTCCCTTATTTGAAGCAATGTGCCTACTATGTTGGTTTATAGAATAACATTGGTAAGATCAAAAGTCATTTTTTTTCAAATGCCTGACTACTGCCCCAGCAACAAGAAATATGTTGCTATACTTCCCCCTCGAGAGATCAGACGAAAATTTAGATATTGGGGGAGATCTCAAAAAAGAGGTTCAAGATGGATGTATGGATGGTTAGACTAACAAATCTATATGATAATGATGATGCAAATGAGATGAGCTAAGATGTTGAGAATAAAAAATATATATTATCCTAATATCTTAAATGACGATGCAATGCATGTGAGATGGATGATGTTAGCTATTATGATGATATGTATGAATGTGTAGGATGTAGATGGTTTGGGGATGACACGATATCATGTTGGTGTGAAAGAGGATACAAGAAATAAGATGATGAAAAGGGATCCAACAAGTCTATGATGTGCTGAGACTTTATTGATAATGATGATGTGAGATGTTGATGTTTTTCTTATCCAAGGATTGGAGATGTAAAGATCTTACTTTCCTTATGTTTGATAACACACATAGATATGATGCATCAAGGTATTAAAAACCATGATGGCGTTGTATGTAGTGTGATGGACTTTGACTTGAAAAATCATATATGAGTTTTCCCTATTCACACCTGACATATGGAAACCATACTAGGATGTACTTTAGATATTTAGAACATCTCAGACCAAAACATAGAGAAGAAAAACCTAACAGTGTAATAGTCAACAAGCCATCCAAAACATCCTCCATACATACCTAATAATAAAAGTATTTGCCAAGGTTATATTACAAGAATATCAAACAAGAACAACAACAAAAAAGATAAAGATAAATTTCCCATTCCTTTCTCTCTAAATCATTTATTCATACTACCAACCAAGACTAAACTACGGTGATGCCTAATGTTGATGTCCATTGTAGGAAGGATGCATCCTAGGACATGATGTTATTAGATTATGGTGAGATTGATTAGATGATAGGCTATTGATACCTAGATTGACCAACTTGTTTATGTACAAACCTAGAATTAAGACCCTGACGTTAGAGAACACATTTTTAACTGCTAAGCTTGCTTCCATTTTTCTTGCCAAAGGGTGAAAGTGGTGATTGATTTATTATCAGTAGATGCTTATTGTGTGTGAATGCTGAAATGGGAAAAATGCACTTTTTTGGGTTTTTTAATGTTTCTGGATTTTTTGAAATGTTTTGGGGTTGTTTTGGGATATTTTACAAATGTTTTGATTTTCATTTTTTCTAATGTTTTTGGTATTTTTGAGATTTTTACCAAGAACCTAACCTATCGACCTATCCTAGGGGTCTCAAAAGTTGATCAAAGATTAGCCTTGCCTATGTTATACATGCAAAGACTATGTAGTTTGATCAAAACAGATGCATTTATTGATGAGAAATGAATAATGGACTGCCAACTTGTTATGATAGACTCCTAAAGGACTAACCTAGGGTGTCTTGAGAGTTGATCAAAGATTAGCCTTGCCTATGTTCAAGCTTAGAGATGATGTAGTTCAACACAATGACTCTATTTTTGATTTTTTGGATTTTTGACCTATTTTGGATTTTTTATTTTTTTATGAATGTTTTTGGATTTTTTGAAGGATTTTATGAATGTTTTTGGATTTTTCAAAGGATTTTATGAATGTTTTTGGATTTTTTGAAGGATTTTATGAATGTTCTGGATATTTTCTATTTTATGAAGGTCAAGAATATACATGAATCTAATCCAATGTATGTAAACTAACATGCCCCCAGTATAAGGCAATAAACTACCTCGATATAGGCACAAAAAACTAACCTTAGGTATGTGCCAAGTACTACTAGGGTGGGGCATGATACAAACACAAGATCAAGCTATGATGTGGATGAATAGGTGGATGGAAGGGGAAATGGAGTGTGATGGTCAAACGATGCAAAATAGGCTATAGAGATCATGGTGGATGGAAAGTGCTTATTTACACAAGGTGCCTAATTGCAATTTGTTCACCAAGGTACTTGCCAAAAGCACCACTAAATTGGTTTTCACTAGAGGACGATTTTTATCTTTACTTTTTTCAATCCCTTTTCTGATTATTTTTTATTTTCTATATTTTATGATTTTTTGGATATTTTGGATTTATACCTGGAAACTTAGGTATAAAACTTTTTAAGATGGAAGCTATTGATAGGCTCTTGCAGAGGCTCACCTTTGGTTGTTGACAACTGATATGCCCCAAATTTATAGCTTGTGGTGATGATGAAAGGTCCCAACCAATTGGGTTCAAACTTGCCTTTGCTATCTAGATTCAACACATTTTTCTGATTTTATTTCATCACAAGCTTGTTGACTTGAAATGACTGATTGTAATTTTTCTTGTTATAACTCATCTTCAAAAATTTTTGGTAGACTTGTATGTGGTTTAGAGCATTTGTGTGTTGCTCATCCAATAGTTCCAACTTATTCAACTAAGATACCTGATATTCTTCATCTATTATGAGGTTTTAGAGTGATATTCTTAGGGATGGGAGCTCGATCTTGATAGGGAGGATAATCTGCAGACTGGGGATAATGGAGTTGAACATATTGGTGTGTGGATACTTGTTCAGTAAGCCCATAGGGTGAGGTTTAACTATAAGTTCCAGTCACAGCCAGCTTCTTTAACTATCTTTTTGAGGATTTTGAGGATGGTTTTATTTTTAGCCCTAGCTTGGCTATTACCTTAGGGGCAGTATGGAGTGGAAAAATAATGCTCAATTTTGAATTTTTGGCATAGGTCTCAGACATCCTAGTTTTTAAAAGGTGTCTCATTATCTGAGATAATGGATTGGGGGACACCATACTGGCATATGAGGTAATTTAGGATGAACTTAGAAAAAAATTTCCAATGATATAGGTCATAGGAATAGCCTCTACCCATTTTTTGAAGTACTCTATAGCAATAATAATGAACTTGTGTCCATTAGATGAGGTGGGGGTTATTTTTCCAATGAGATCAAGCCCCCACTATGAGAAAGGACAAGGTGTTACAATCAGGTGAAGCTCTTGAGCTGGTGCATGGATGAGGTCCCCATGTTGTTGACATTGCAAGAACTTCTTAACATATTTGTGAGCTTTCCTCTCCATTGTCATCCAATAGTACCATGTTCTCTATAGATTCTTGGCCAAGTTCATACCACTCAAATGTGAACCACATATGCCATTATGCACCTCCATTAAAGCAATCAAAGCTTCCTTAACATTTAAGGATTGTAAAAGGGTTCTCTCAATACTCTTATGGTATAGGGTGTCACCTAAGATAACAAAGTAGGATGACTTCTTGAAAAACGTTTTCTTAAGGTTCAGAGTGATATCAATAGGGAAGAATCCTATGCTTAGGTAAGTGTATATGTCATGATACCACAGGTTACCAAGACTAATGATTTCACACACAAATTCATACTCTGGTACCTCAAAATCTAGTACAAGAAGCTCCTCTACAAGGAATTCATGTTTAATGACATTATGTGGGATATATAATAGTGATCCAATTTTTGTCTTGGAATCCCGACATGTGTGATAGGGAGGTTGGAGAAATCAATCCATGATTCCTGCTCTAGGTCTTACTTGGAAGACCTCTATGGTGTCTCACTCCACCACCTTAACCTATAGGACCCATTTCTTGTTAATGTTCCCCTGGTTCTCCTTGCCAACCCAACTACCATCTCAATTCTACCTACCAAGTCAACCTTGGTGCAATGTTTTCAACTCTTCCCTTAGCCCTTAATCCACCCTAAAGGCTAACCTATTCCAAAACTAGAACTAAAATTTGCAAGGATGAGGAGGTGTTTCTAATAGGTTCAATCCATCCCATTATGGTTCTTGAGGGTTCACCCTTCTCCATTTTCTAATCGCTTCCACCAAAACCCTCATTTAGGGTTTTAAGGCTACTAGCTGTATGAGCCCCAATTAGGCCTCCTTCCCCAAGAAAATGAGTTAGTTCTCCAAATTTTTCCAAAGAACACACAATCTTTCCTTGGGGTTTCTTGTCCATATGCCCACTACACAAAGATTCTAGGCGTCGTATCCCTTAACTGTCTGTACACAGCCTTAACCCTCAATTTAGCAAATTAGGCCTTTTTAAGCCCTTTTCTTGACCTCACAAGAGACTGTCAAGTTGTTCTCTCACCAAATGGATTGCTGGAGCTTCCTCCTCCATGCTATGTCTTTGCAAGGAATTTAGCTGCCCTCTCCACACTATGACTTGACAGGAAATGGTCACCCCTACAAATCAAGTGCTAGGCACTCCTTGTCTTCCCTAGTTGGATACTTCTTGGCTCACCTAGAAGAAGACTTCATGTTGCTTACAGAACTGTCCAGATCTCATAACCCTACAGTATGTACAAACATGGAGTCTAGTCACAATTCCCTAGGGGCCATACAATATGTATAGTGGGAATGTGATCTAACCCTCCATTTTCTACAAATAACTGTTCAGATCAGCAAATGAAATGAAGGAACTATTTAGAATAGTGCTTGAAACTGAACTAAGAATCTAAATTACTACCACATGGTGCTTAACCAACAAGTATACTACATCCTACACCACCTACAATATCCAACTTAATCCATTAAAGCACTAATTCAATGCAAAACCAGAAATTCACACTAAAAACGCCACTATTTTCCTTGAATTAAAAAAAACTCCAAACAATGTAAATACTTGCAACCTCCATTCCATGTCGAGGTCACCCTTAAATAGGGTCTCTAAAACAGTTAAGCTCAGTCTTAACCTCTCCTTGGCCGCTTGTGGCTTCCATTAAGCCTTATTTTCAATATTTAAAAAACTAACACCTAAAAAGGTCAAAAAGGTCTTAAGCTTTACTAGTAGCCAAAACCTCAAACCTAAGCAATGGTCAACATGACCTTTATCAACACAACACCTGATCACAAATGCCACTAAGGAAAAAGCATGAATGAACAAGAATGGGAAGAAAATTTGGCCTAGATAAATTTCCCAAACAATGACCTTCTAGACAACCTATGGTAACCTAGGTACTCCTGCACCAATGTGCACGATCATGATGGGCCAAAAAGTGGCAATATGAAAAAAGTAGCATTTTGTAGTTTCCAAAAAATGCAAAAATCTTGAGTTGAATTTTTTTTGGGTTGGGTGTCATCACATTGCTCCATAGCAATTCCCAAGCCTAAGTTTTACAAATCGAATATCCAATTTGAATCAGATATCCAATTCTTTTTAAAAAATAAAATTGAATATCCGATTTGGGTTGGGCAATATTTGAAAAAAAATTAAAAATGTATTGTGGCACCAAGATTTTGGTGCCACAAATCAGATATCCAATTTTTGGCACACATAAACCCAAGAGTAATTAGGACGTTGAGGGTGTAAAAGAGATAAAGAGAGAAATGGAAAGGGAAGGAGGGAGAGAGAGAGAGAGAGAGAGAGAGAGAGAGAGAGAGAGAGAGAGAGAGAGAGAGAGAGAGAGAGAGAGAGAGAGAGAGAGAGAGAGAGAGAGAGAGAGAGAGAGAGAGAGAGACTAGGAGGGGAAAGAGAGTAAGAAGGGGAGAGAGAGGGAGAGAGAATTAGGAGGGGGAAGGGAGAGTGGAATATGGGAAGAAGGGGAGAGAGATGGATAGATAATTAGGAGGGGGAAGGGAGAGGGGAAGAGAGAGAGAGAGAGAGGGGGGGAGAGAGAATTAGGAGGGGGGAGGGAGAGGAGAAGAGGGGAAGAAGGGGAGAGAGATAGAGATAGAGAGAGAGGGGGAAGATATAGGGAAAGAGAGAGAGAAAGAGAGAGAGGGAGAATTATTAGGGACAAGGGACAAGGGAAGAGCAAAAGAATGGGAGAGAGAGGGGGGGAAAGGGAGAGAGAGAATTAGGAGGGGGGGAGAGGGAAAGAGGGCAAGAAGGGGAGAGAGATAATTAGGAGAGG
>CM021105.1:170696290-170743942 GCA_007115665.2 Sequoiadendron giganteum
AGGAGGGGAAGGGAGAGTGGCAGAGGGAAAGAAGGGGAGAGAGAGGAAGAGAGGGAGAGTGGGAAAGAGAGAGGGAAAAGCATAGAGAGAGAGGGAGAGGGAGAGAGAGAGAGAGGGAAATAGATAATTTTTAAATATTATACATAATAATATAATGTATTATATATTATACATAATTTCGTAAGAGATTATCGTAAATTATATGTTATATATTGAATTATAAACTATATTGTATATTCTCAACTAGATATATTAAAATAGACTATAAACTATTTATTGCAATTTTTTAAATCATATATTCAAAACTATATTATATGTTTTTAAATTATATATAAAACAATTCAGATATCTGATATGGATATTGCAATATTTTAAATCATATATTAAAAACTATATTAGATTTTTTTAAATTAAATATAAAAAAATTTGGATATCCGATTCAAAACGGATATCCTATTTGGATCGGATATCCAATTTGAATCAAATATCCAATATGTCTGACACAAAACTTACTACCTAGGGATTAGCCTTGGGTTTCCGTCATAATTTTGCTAGGACATGCCAATCCTAAGAATTCAACACAAAAAACGTGTTTAACAGCTTACCTTGCCTTTCTAGACTTTGCCCATGTGGCTGATGACCTTTTTTTACTCTAAATTGATGAAACGAAAAGGGTTTTTAAAGGATATTCTCAGCTTTCCACCAATATAAAATATATTTTACTTTAAATTTAATAAATAATTATTACTCATTTTCTAGCTGAATTATGACTAAAGTCCTAATTGATAGGCTAATTGAAAAACATCTATATCTTTCAAACCGTATCGCATTTTTTGAATCCAAAACATGTGTCACATTCTATGCTTCGCATACTATAGGATTAAAAAAAAATGAATTTCATGAAGTTTTGACCAAGTTAAGGAGGTCAGACATACGAGTTTTTGTATTTTTTAAAAGTTGTAAAAAAAAAATCATAATTAATTCTTTACTTGGAAAAAAATACAAAAAAATATGCATTACATCAGGACATGAGTCCTCTACTTATATATAAAATTTTATAAAAAAATATTATCATTTTAATGTGGTTAGGGTGGTCGGACATACACCTACTTCTTATTTTTTCCCTGAAATTTAAGTACTACTACATTGAAATTTCAAATTTTCACCAAATAAGTTTAAAAAATAAAAATATATATCTAGTAGTTTAGAAACTACATTCAATTTTCTATAGATTCTTTTCTTACTTATTTTTAAAATAATATAGATAAATTATTCAAATTTTTATGTCAAGTTGTCTAACTCTGATTTTTCTCAATTTTCATTACCACTTAAGGGCCTATTTTTTCCATGATGATCCTGCACATACCCATCTACTACTTTGTTTTTTTCCCTTGTTATTTTCTCAAACATGATGTCAATGAAGAATTCCTTGAGGTTTTCTACTAGTTTCTTGTATGGGATTAGCTTTTCGTCCTTAGTTTGGTAGTCATTGTTGACTTGATTGATGATTAGTTGAGAGTCTCCATAAAATTTAAGAGCCATGATCTACCACTATACTGAAATCTAGAGTCCAATCACAAGAGCTTCATATTCAACAATGCTGTTAGTGCAAGGGAAATATAGCCTGTAGGATTTAAGGATACAATCCCCTTGTGGTGTGATGAATAAAATACCCACTCCTGATTCATGTTGTGTATACAACCCATCAAAATAAACCTTCCAATGATCTGTGGAACTAAGGTTGAACAAAGATTTGTCTAGGAATTGTGCCAGAAGGGGGTTCTCTGAATAGATGGATGCTTCTACTAGCTGATCATGAGAAATAACTTGTCCCTTGATAGCTTTCCTTTCTACACATTCAATGTCATATTCTGAGAGGATCATGACCCACCTAGCCATCCATCCAGTAAGTGTCGCTTTAGAGAGTAAATACTTAAGGGGGTCTATTTTGGTAATGATTTTGATTTGATGGGCCAACATGTAGTGTCTGAATTTATAGGAGGCAAACACTATTGCTAGGCAAGCCTTTTCAATGAATGTGTAATTTAACTCATGCCCCACCATTGTTCGAATGATATAGTATATGGCTCTCTTCTTCACTGTCTCCTCATGATGTGCTAATAGATCCCCAAGTGCTACTATTGTTTCCAATATGTATAAGATTAGTAGCTTATTCTAGATTGGTGGCATCTATTTTGGTGGTGTCAGAAGGTATTCTTTGATTTTGTTGAAATCTTTATTGCACTTTTTGTCCCTCTTATATGCTACCCCCTTGTGGAGTAGATGAGAATATGGGATAGCCTTATTTTCTAGTTGTGTTATGAACCTATGGATGGATTAGAGTCTTCCTTGTAAACCCCTTAATTATTTCAATGTTCTTGGTGCCTCCATTTCAATAATTGATTTGAATTTGGAAGGGTCTATCTCAATCCCTCTCATGGATACTATATACCCCAAAAGATTTCCTGATTGTACCCCTAAGACACATTTCTTATGGTTGAGCCTCACCTTGTATTCCTCCAATCTATCAAAGATGGAGCTTAGTGTTGCTACGTGATCTCGTCGCTTTCTTGACTTGGCCAATATGTCATCCACATAGTCCTCTATAGACTTATAAATCATGTCGTGAAAAAAAAGACTCATGTCCCTTTAATAGGTAGCTCCAGTGTTCTTCAACCCAAATGACATCATGTTCTAGCAATATGTTCCTCATGGATAGGTAAAATTCATCTTATGATAATCCTCTTTCGCTATCATTATTTGATTGTACCCTAGAAACCCATCCATTCGTGACAACATCTCATGCCCCATTGTTTGATCTATAATCATGTCAATGTTTGGAAGGGGAAAACCATCCTTGGGGCATGATTTGTTTAGGTCCCTGAAGTCAATGCAGATCTGGATGCCCCCAGTGGGCTTAGTGATTGGTACCAAGTTTGAAACCCATTCAGGATAGTCGATGGGTCTTATGAAGCCAACGTCCAAGAGTTTTTAAAACTCAAGTTTGACTAACAGAGTGATCTGTGGATGCATCTTCCTTAGTTTTTGCTTCACTAGCTTGGCCTCTAGATAGATAGCTAGATGGTGGAAAACCAATTTTGGATCAAGACCCAACATGTTGGCATGGGTCCATGTGAAGTTTACACTTCTTTCTCTCAAAAAAGTAGCTAGGAGTTCTTGTTCTTCAATCAAAAGAGATTTTGCATAGAATATTATAAGTGGTGTCACCTTACTCCGTAAGTTGATGGGGTTACACTTCTCTCCAAATAATTTTGACTTCTCCTAATGAATAGAAATGAGAGGAAGATTGAATCCATCATCCTTGGGTGCCTTAGAGAGGTTTTCACCCTCAAATGTGTACATTGTTTTAACTATTTTCAGGTCGGAAAGTGCCACAGTATGGTTTTCACTTAAAGACCTAGAGATTATTCTTAAATTTCCACTTTTGTGACTAAGGGATTCAATCGTCTCCCCGTATTATGTATGTGTGTCAGGCTTTATGTAAAATCCTACTTTATGGTCTCCATAAGGTACATTATCTGGTAGTCCCATGAACTCTGAGAGCGCCTCACCATTTTTAAATGTGTTTAAAACGGGTGGTCCTTGTTGGTCATATTCTATTAGCTGGGGATACACTAGTTTTAACTCATGGGTTTGGTTGTTTGATTCAAAAGGTACAGTGGAAATCATGAATAAGGAAGAGTCTTCAAATAACATAGGTAATTCAGTATGGGTATCTTCATCACTATGACTCCCACATACATCAATTATATCAAAGGTAAAATTGTCTAAGGGTAGACTTGTGGATATTGGTAATCGAAGAGGAGCTTTGACTATTTTAATAGGGGTACTTCTACCAAGTACGGTTATTTTTGAAGGAGTACATCCAATGCCAAGATTTTTTATGTGCTTTTGAACAATGATGGGTTCTAATCGATCATTGTTATTTTTCCTGAGCCTTTGATTCTTATTATAGCCCATGTCAAACATTAATTGCAGTCCTTTGTTAGCATCATCCATCGGGAGGGTTGATACAGGTCTTTCATCTTGATATAGGAAAATGGATATATCCTTTTCGTCAACCACTTCTTAGCCTAGATCCCCAAACTTATGAATCTAGAGGGGTCTGCCCTAAAGGTTTGAGATGTTGCATTGGCTAGTTGTGGTTTTCCATGGGACCTAGGAGATTTAGGTAACTCTCCTATTACAAAGGAACCCTTCTTCATCTTGTAATCTCCACATCTTTTGTCTTGGATAATGACTTTGATATAAAAAATGGTGGGAATGGAAGGTGTCTCTATCTCGAAAGTGATTCATAAGGTGGATGGGTCCATGTATGGAGTTGTAGGGCCTTCATCATTTTTGGGAACCTACGGGATTTTGTAATATTTTGCTTCAAGGTTCTTGCAATAAGAAAAGGGTTTAGGATCGCCATGGATGGTGACCTCTTGGTTTTCATAGGGGAATTTTACACATTGGTGAAATGTGGATGCAACTGCTTTCATCCAATGAATCCATTAGTGCCCTAGGAGAATGTTATAAGGGAGGTCAAGATCGAGGACTTGGCAAGTAGTATCCATGATGGCTGGTCCTACTTGGATAGGAAGTTGAATGGTGTCTTGAGACACTCTTTCCTGATCATCATAAGACCAGATTGTGATTCCTTTTCCCTTTTCAATCATATCTTCAGAAAATCCCAAATTCTTTATTATCTTGAGAGAACAAATATTTAGCCTTGCACCTCCATCCACCAAGACCCGTTTGACTTTATTTTTATGGACAAAGACTTCAAGATGAACTGCATGGTTGTGAGATGGCTAGGTTGGGAGATCTTGTTCAAAGAACATGAGGAGGTGTGGCATGGTGATGTGTTTGACGATAGCTTGGAATTGATCTACATCAAGGTCTGTGGGTACAAAAGGCTCAACAAGTTCCTTTTCTAGAATCTCCCTATGTGCAGGGAATTTTTTTAGCAACTTCATGATGGAGATCTAGGCAGGGGTCTTCTTTAGTTGTTCCAAGACATTGTAACCATTGGCAACTGACTTAGAATTTGTAGGGGTTTCTCTAGCTTGTGTGGATGGTTTGGGGATAGTGATTTTGCCACCTCATGTGGTGACTCCACAATCAGATTTGGACCCTGGGATATCGACGACACCTACACATTCATCTAAAGATGTGACAACATGGTCATAAACATGGTTGAAGCTATCATACTTTTTTCCTTTGCCATTTTTGTTTGATTTATTGTGATCCAGCATTAGATTCATGCATATCTCGAGGTCCTAATTTCCAGCTAGTTGCTCAATGGTGATAGTCTTATCATCAAGTTCTTGAGCCTCATGCAACCAACCATTGTGTGTCCCTTTATCTTATGAAAATCACACAAGTGCTTCTTGTTATATCATGGTGGCTTAACTTGAGGTTCCTGGTAATTTTCAATGATTGGGACTGTGATGATGTTGGCATCAATGAATCATTTCATGATAGATTCAACCAACTCTCCAAGTGGTGTGTAGTTTTTCTTTGGTGGATATCGGTTTCTTGTGGATGGTCTACTTTGATTATTGATGTTATTGAATTTTTTTGTGTTGTTTTGTTGTTGAGATGTGTTGGCTCGAGGGGTATTTTGGGTATTATTTTGAGGTTTTTGGTATGTTTTTTGTTGCGTGTTTGGCTTTGGAGCACTAATTAAAACCTTGGAATCAACAACACCATCATAAGTAACATTTTTGTTTTTCACCCATGTTTGTGGTTTATCATTGTATATTGTTGATGGGTGATTATCTGGATAAGTGGGTGTCCCCCCTTGTGCAATGAAAGATCTTTCAATGTTAAGAGATTTGGGGATGAGTTGATAGTAGGTGATGATGTACTATACTTCGAGATGGAAAGTTAGAAGCCCTTCAAGATTTGAGATAATGGTTCTAACTTGTTGTTCTTCTAGCATAACCCACTTGCTTCTATTGGTCTTGGATTGCCATCATTGTAAGAAGGACATGAATTATTCTTCCTTGTTTTTCTTAAGGTTGGACAACTCCTCCAAGATTAAATCCATGCCAATGTTAAATGAATAATTTTGTATGAATGCGTCCACAATTTTTTGGAACTTTTTAATTTCAAGAGGAAGACGGGAGAACCGTTCCATGGTTGGGCCAGCCAGACTTCAAGGGAATAACCTCATTAGATAAGAGTCATCATAGGCAACTTCCATGTAGTGCACATGGAATTTCCTATTGTGATCTTCAAGATTTTTGATTCCATGATACTTATCGAATTTTGGTATCTCAAAGCCTTGTGGGAATGACTTCATCACAATGCTCTTGTTGAACTGATAAGGGCATCAATTCCCTTGTGATTTTGGGGTCTTCCCAGATTGTATATCTAACACCTGTTGTGAGAGCTGTCTGATTTGGGCGGACAAATCGCTTTGCAGCTCAGGTGGTGGAAAGAATGTGTTTTGGGTTGGTGTAGTAGCTTGGATGACCAGTGGGGTGACTTGTGGACTTGGTGGTGTTTTTTCAAGGTTTTTTTGGGAAACTAATGCTTGTTTATATGCTTGTAGCTATTGTTGTTCCAACAAAACTTGTTGTTGGTCTTGTTGTTGCTGTTGTGCCAACAATTCTTTCTATTGGGATTGTTGTTGGGCTTGCTATGAGCTACTTGTTGTTGCACTTGGTATTGTTGTAAAGCTTGTTGGTAAGCTTGTTTTTGTAACAAGGATTGTTCTTGATCTTGTCATTCTTGATTTTGGCCTTGTTCTTGTCCTTGTGCTTGTGCCACTTTGGCAGCTTGAGCGGATTGTGTGGCTTTTTGTTGTTGTAATAAAGCTTTTTCTTGTGCTTGGGCTCATTGTTGTTGTAGTAATGCTTGTGCTCGTGCTTGTGCTTGGGTAGCCTGTTGGGATTGTTTTGTAGCTTTCTTCTCTTGTTCTTTTTGTGTAGCTTGTTGTACAACTTATGTGGCTTTTTGGGTTTGGAATTGTTGGAGTGTCTTTTGATAGGCTTGTTTGGCCGCTTGCAATGTAATATTGTATTGGTTGGCCACATTTGGATTTGGTGGTAAATTTGGATGGTTTAGAATGGTGTGAGATTGTGTGATAAGGTAGTGTTGAGGTCGTTGTGGAGGTGTTTGAGTGATGATAATGGGATGTGTGGTGGATGGTATAGTCTATGTGCTAGGTTCTTTGGAGACCACGTTTTAAGATATTTGGGATGTTATGGATGGTGTAATGGTTGATTGAGATTTTTATATGGGCGCCACCCATTGTTGCAATGTCAGTGGTATGCCTGGAGGATTTTGTACACTTGACACATTGATTTGATTTTTGATTGGTATATTCATTTGATTCGGATGATTTTGGATAAGTAAAGGGGGTTTCCCTAAACCAAGGATGGGTGTGGATGTTGATTTCAGTAGGGGAAGTGATCGGAAAATAGGTGATATGTTCACTTGAGGAAGTGATGATGAAGCATCAAATATTCCCCCTTGTTCCTGTGATACCATGGGGAGGGCGACTTGTGCTCTGAGATAGTATGTCAATCTTGTGGAGAAGGTTGATGGATTATTGGTGTCATGGAAGATGAGTGAAACATATGGATTTTTTGGGTCTTGTAGGATGGTGCTTGGCATACCCAAGATGGTGTTTTCATCTGAATTTTGGTTTCTTACAAGGGGGTGTGTTTGAAGAGCTTAGAGCAATGAACTCCCCTTGGTGATCATGTGTTGGCTTGGGGCATGAGATGAGTTTAGTTGGGGGATGGGTTGAATGATACTTTGAGAGGATTGTGTGAATGATATTGGTGGCATAATCCTAAGAGCTTGTTCCACAATTGTGCTTACATCATAATCAGAAGGGATTTTATCCCCTTCCTTTGCTAATGCTAGCATGTATTACGAAGGATTAAGTCTCATCATGGTATTGGCAATTTTGTGATTCTCGATATTTTGGACTATCTCCAGGATTTCATCTTGAGTCATTCCTAGGATATTGTTGGTGATGTCCTCCATTTGGCAACCTCCCTCTTGAGGATCATGTGGTTGTTGAGGAAGGTTGAGTGGGGGGTTGTTGGATCCAATGGGATTCAATTTGGGTGTGGTTGACTCAAGTCAATTGAAGTAGATGTCTCTTTGTTTTTTTCCATGTTTTTCTTGTGTTGTGATCTATTTTGAACCATAAAATAAGGATCAACTTTGAGGAATATGGGAGAAATTTTCTAATTCCTTAGGTTGGTCTCAAATTTTAGGCTCAAAGAAGAAAATCCACTTTTGTTTAAGGATCAAGTGATGGTTATGAGATAGATGAAAGATGGAAGGTGTGAACATGATTAAACTCTTAAGAATATTGGGAGGACACTAGACTTTAGGAATTTTGGATTTTTGATGTTAGATTTGATTTTGATTTCTTTTGGATTTGGATAATGAAATCATAAATCCCAAGATGTTGGATGTTATCTTGGAATAAATTTTTCCACAAAGTGCTAATTTAACTAAGCATATGAAGAAGGATTCATCTACACATACTTAGTCAAAGAAGAGGATTTTTTTCATTTGATTTAAAGGGTTTTCCAAAATTCTAGAATGAAGGATTTTTCAAAGATTATAAGAGTTGTTGGTGGGATGAGATTTTGATTGATGTTTGAGGGATCAATGGGAATGATTATTTTGATCCTAAATTGGACTTAGAGAGACTTCCTTCCTATAAGACCTCAGTATTGAAGAACATGCTTGTACTTCTTATGTGAGAAATTCAAATCTTTGAAAGAGACTTGTGTTTTGACAATATAATAAAATGAATACAAGTTGGGGTTGTCTCTTGAAGCATGTTTGTAAAAATTATAGACCAATCTCTCCCTAACTTCATAAATTCTTGAAAGACATTTTTTGAGAGCTTTTTGACTAAGGTTCTTATGACGATTTGACTTGGGAATTTTGATTTTTTTGGGAAATCATGACATCAAGCACACGTGAGGTTCGATTGTCTTTTATCTTTCTTAGATTTATTATTTTTATCACAATCACTTTCTTTCTTAGCTCTCAAACGAAATTTCTAATGGTCTTGATTTATTTTCATCCCACAAGGTCTGTTATGTGGAAATCAAGAGAACCAAGGCAATAGTTCCCTATGTTGACTTTGGGGAGAACAAATTGAGATATAAATCCAAATATTTACAAGACTTCTAGGGATAAGAACCCTTAGGGACAAGCAGTAACATGTAGATTTAACTAAATAAAATTGATTTATTTAATTAAAAGAGGAAGATTACGATTTAATTAAATAAAATTGATTTATTTATTTAAAAGAGGAACATTAGGATTTAACTAAATAAAATTTATTTATTTAATTAAAAGAGGAACATTAGGATTTAATTAAATAAAATTGATTTATTTAATTAAAAGAGGAACATTAGGATTTAACTAAATTAAATTGATTTATTTAATTAAAAGAGGAACATTAGGATATGATGAATTAATCTGAAAAAGTTCATTATTAGATTTAAGGAGAATGAATTAAATAAATATTATTCAATTAATTGGTTAGTGTGGAAATGATCAAGGAAGAATCGGTGTCAGTAAATCAGGATCAAGTGCATGATATCAATTAGGATATTTTCGGTGTCTAAATTCACCAAGTGTGGATTTGATATGTTCATGTTTGGTAAGTTTGTATTTGGTATATTCACATTTGGTATGTATTGATTTTATGGGATAATGTTGTTTTGTTGAAGACTCGGGTATTGATCCTTTGGTTTATAGATTTGTGGATTTTGACTTTGATTTAAATCTACCATAGGGAAAGGTGTTCCAAAATTTATATTGGTCATACCCACATTTGTTGTAGTATTGAGTTTTGTAGTATATAGTGATCCCATGTGTGAATTGTATAAATGTGAGTTTTGATAATCAATTGGTATTGTAAGGATTTGATAGTTTGGCTGATTTAGATCTCTCATGATGTATGAATCAAGTTTATATTCCATGTTTTTCTTATGTTTTGACCTTGTTGCAAAAGTGAAGCTCTAATGTGTTTTGGACCAATTATTTGAGTGGATGATGGAAGGGGTGAATGATATGGGGGGTGAAATTTCTAAAATTATGGACAACACATTTAGACTTAAAGTTTTTATGGTTTTGATGTCATGGATAAACTAGTCCACAAATGTGATAACTAACTTAACTAAATGCATGGAAAAGGATTCATTTCACACAAAAAGTAGCTAAGTAAAGGTTTGGGTTGATAGATGGCTAAGTCTAAAGTGTTTGTGTGTCTAAAAAAGTTTGGTGAAGTGAAGTGTGAAATAAGGTAAAATTTGGATGAAATGTTTGACCCAAAATGTTAACCTAAAGTGAACCTTTGTTTTGCAAGACCAAGGTAGTCAGAAACATGTTATACCTCTAAAGTGATAAAACCCTAGGAACTCAATGATTTTGGTAAAATAGAACTCAATGTTTTTGGAAATAGAACCCAATGATTTTGAAAATATAACTCAATGATTTGGACCATGGAACTCAATGATTTTGGTAAAATGGAACTTGGACTCAATTTTTTCCAATATTTTCCTTGTCTCAATTTTGTTTTTTTGGGGGAGTCAAAGTTTGAACATACATAAATGTGGAGTATTCATTTGATTTAATCTTGGATTAATGAAGTTATTTTTTACCACATCAAGAAAGTGTTAGTTAATTTTTCAAACTAAAATTTCTATCCTAGAAACATCCTTCATTTCACAAAGTCCATTATGTGAAAATCCTGAAGTTAGGGGCATACTTACCTATTTTCAACTTTGGAAAGTATGGATTTAGATATAAGCCAAAATAATTAGAAGTCTCTAAGGATAAAATACCTAGGAAAAGAATCAACATCAATACTTTTCAAAGGGTATCGATGCTTAAACCAAAGGGTTTAAAATTTTGAGAAACTTGTAGATGTGTGCTTGAGATGTTTTGGAACCAAGAAAAGTATTAATCTGACTCGCAAGAAATATGACATCCCTAGCTCAAGTGGGTGTGTATTTCTTAGTAGGCTTACCATCATCCCCTAAGAGATAATTAATTTGTGAAGATGGAATGGAAAAATAGGCTATGTCAATGAAATGTACCATCTTGACACACCAAGCAAAAGAGTCCCTTCACTATTTTCTTTACTGCCTCAACCAAAAATTGAAAAATAGTAAGTAACTTCTTGGATTGGTGCTATTCCAATGCACTACTTTAAAATATGCTTCATAAATGAACTTGGTTGGCCACTACTAACCAAGGGTTCTTAATCAATGTTTTTGAGATAAGATAGTGTCTATTCATGTGGTGATTCACTCAATTAAGAGGCCTCGTAGCCCTTAGAAATATCTAAGGGATTTTATGTATCTCATGGATACTAAGGGAGACTTTCATCGGTAAAGAACATTTGCACCAATGGTTAATGAATTTCGTCACACCAATTATTTATATAGAAGACCGAAATTAAAGTACTACTTGGGTCATTCCCTCTCACAAGTTTGGAGGAAGACCCTCTAAAGTTAGAATAATTTGAAATACTCAAGTATACACATTTCGAGTATACACAAGCAACAAAAAGAAAAATTATAATTGAGTGTTTCTCTTCAGCCAAGATTGCACGAAGTGCAAGGAGAGTTGATACGCACGATAAGTACAATAAAGAAAAGTAAAAAATTATTAATTTTAACCTTGAGAATCACAATGAGTTTATTTTAAGAACCAAATGGGTGATCCCACAATACTGGTTTACAATTTTTCAGCAAACTGGATATTGAACTAATTTGTTTAAACTAAATCTTCACTTTTGGGCTCCTATAGCGGCTAAACCGTGACGAATTTGAAGATGATGAAAACTAGTGATTTGTGACATTTTGTCTATAGATTCTAAATATATATTTTTTAAAAAAATTGGAATCAGATTGCACTTCTTTTCCATCTCCTTCAAAAACTAGTTTTTTTTTTTAAAACAACATTTTTAAGGAGTGATGCTCACTGTATACAACATAACTTCTATTGTATGAAGGATAATTTTTTATTTTTTTTAATTAGATTTGTAACTATGATATCTAGCAAGTTTTCATTTAGTTTCATAGTGTTTTATTAAATATTTTTTCCTTAATCAAGTTTCGAAGTCAAACTAGTTACAATTGAAACATAGGCGGATTGTATATAACATAATTGTTTTTGTATGTATCAAAATTCAAATTTTTTGTTTTAATGGATCAAGGACATCAATACCCAACTTGAAAATATTTTTAAATTTTTATTTTGATAATCTTCTATTTTTCCACATGTGCAAAACAAAGAGCTTGATTTTCGGTGAAAAACCTATATTTAATAACACTAAAAAAAAAAAACATAATAAAACCAAAACATATTAAAATAATATTCATTGGATAGCTCGTTTTGAGGAATACCATGATCATTTGAAATAATTTTTTAATGAATTCATTTGATCCCCCAAAAGGTAAATCAAAAGTGATTTTTTATCAACATTTTGATAGGTGTAAAGGAGACTTCGTTGTAGGTATGGTTTAAAAATAGTGGGGTTCTATCCAAGGGTGTTTGATCTAAGGTGGTTTTATCAAACCCTATTCAATTGAAATACTTAAAATGAAACTTTTTAAGGCTTAAATGACAATCTTAGTCAATTTGATATAGAAAAATGAGGATGTGTGGGTTCAAGTTTAACCAACTTTGAAAGTTAATTTTAAACCCACTGGAAGATTAGTTGGTCCTAAATCATAAATTAAAGCAACATATACTGGGTTATAATTTCCCCATAAGTGTGAAAACACTTTTTTACAATGAGCTTTAAATGCCTTTTTATTCAATTAAATGCTTCATGCTCCTCTTCAAACTTGCAATCCATGTTCCAAATGTTAAATTTAATCAAGAAAAGAACATGTTAAGGTTTGATAAACAATTAAGCATTAAAACCCTACAACCTAGACCAAGTTATAATGTGTTTTGACTTTAGATGAAAAAATGGAAAATTTAACTCTACCAAAATTGAAACCACCTACAACATTGCATGGGGCATGAAATTCTACCCCATTTCAAAAAAAAATCTTCAAAAAAGACCTTTGTATGACCAAGATATGGCCATTTTAAGATAGACTATAAAATTAAAAAATCAATAGTGTCACTATAGCTAAAAAAAAATGGCATCACTATATTGTGATTCCTTTACAAATGTGTCACAATAATGAAAAATAGTGTCGCTGCATGATTGGAACCTACAATTTTCACGTGAAAATTTGAGGAAATTGTCAAATTTGATTGCTTAGGAGATATTTCTAGTCCAAAAATGTGACCATAATCATAGTGTGAACTAAATAAGCCAAATCCAAATGAATTTAAAGCTTATTTAACTCCCTTAAAAATTATCCCAATAAGATATTTGAAATTCATTAAATCTTGGAAGCCATTAAAGTAACATGATATAAACATGAAAACTTAACAAAAACTCTATCCTAAGACTTTGAATCCTATCCTATTAGGGGAGTGGTGCCACATTTATGTGGAAAGGCGACCCTTTCCCAATCCCTTGGATAATATGAGATTGTTTCAATCGGTTTTATTGAAGAAAATTAATGAAACCGATGAGATGTGAACAAAAGATGGATGAAAAACTAGTTTAATATGATAAAGAAGAGTGCTAAATGCTAAGATGATTTATAAAAATGGATGTGATCTATGCTAAATTTTTAAAAAATTCAAAGATGTAAGCCGTAGATTCCAAAATATTCTAAAATGAATCCACGCTAAGTTACCATGGTAGCCACTAATGGATTCTTAAGCTAAATGGATGAAGCCTTAATCTAAAATGTTATCAAATATGAAACATGGATTAAAATGAGTATGAATTTCAACATAAAAAAATTTCTATCAAAATATGGATCCATTTCTCTCCAAATAATGATCTATTTATAGGAGATCAATTGAGAAAACAAGGGCTCACATTGAAAAGATCAATCAATAGTCAACAATGAAAGGAGGATGAAACATGGATTGAGGATTCCAATCCATGGTCAAAGTTGAAATATGACATGGATCAACTAATTTAATCAATGGTCCAAATTAGCTTTGAACACACTTCCTAAGAACTAGGAAGAGTTTAAGAGATATTTTGGAGGAATGAGTGCACAAAAGGGGAGATTCCATAGGAATATTCTCTTTTGGAGGAATGTACAAAGGAGGAATATTTCAAGAATATTCCCTTGAAAATGGGAGGATGAGCATAATTATCAATTTAGCTAACTAAAACTAAATTTGAATATGCAAGATGGAGAATAATAGGATATTCATTAAATTATTGATTTATTTAATGAAAAGGGGAACGCAAATTGATATTTAATTAAATATTTTAGGATTATTTAACTAAATAAGATGACATAGGGGTTAAATTAAATAATTTGATTTATTCAATTTAACGAGGTGAAATGTTAGTGTGAGAGGTGGTGAATTAACCCAATTAGGTGAATTAGATTAATAGATTAAAATGTGGCATTTAATTAAATAATTAGTATGATTTAATTAAACAAGAAAAAAGAGGATGGGTTTTAGGAAGAAATAATGTTAATATATCAGATTCAAGCATGTATATCAATCAAGACATTTTCAAGTGTCTACAAATACTATTGAACAAGGTTCTATGGATACTAATGAACAAAGTCCAGTGGATAACATGGTGGGATTGATCAGAATCCTACCTCATAAGGGTCGAACAAAAAGCCTCTTGAAATTGATTTCTTTTCTAAGGATATCATTAGAAATGCACCCGATGGTCCTCTTTACATAGCCGATCGAATTAATGATAGGTCCACTAATGAAATATTAATTGATCTCATTTGTGGAGAGAATGTGATCACTAAATAATTCTTATTTGTGCATGAGCTCTATCTAGAAACATATGATAAACCATAGCATAGATAAAAATGCATAATGGCTTCACTTTCCTTACGATTGGATCGATAACCCTTCCTTTAAAATTTGGATTGAAACAATTAGATGTCTAATTCTCCATAATCTCGATGTTAGATAAATTTTGTGTGAAGCTTGGTTATCCATGGTTACGCTCCATGGAAGTCATCCCATCGGTCATGCATAAATTCTTAAATTTTCCCTTTAACAATGAGATCTTTATTGTGCACCATAGTGGCTTTAATCCTCTGTCTCTCTGAGGGAATTTATCATTGGATTTATTTTGGCCTGAGCCTATAGAACCTATTAAACCTCATGAAGACTTCTTTTTCAAATCCTATCAAAATTTTAAGGTGAAATTCATAGAAAATCTATCCCTTAGAAACATGCCTCAAGCTATGACTGAGCCTCCTATGGACTTTATGAAACTATGATTTAACCACAAGAAAAATGTTCCAAACAACCAAGACCAACCTAAGATAGATCCTTTGCCTATCTCCTAAAAATGACCAAGAGACAACCAAAACAATCCCATCATGCCTCCTAAGATGAAAAAAGTTTAGAAAGCTAAACAAAAAATGGTTGAGCAACCTCCTATGGTTCCTTTTGTTCCTCCCCTAAGCGAAGAAAAAAAACCTATGGTTGATAAACCCACTCCTACACAAACACAACTTTAAAATCATAATAAAAGAAACAAAAATGCTAGAGAGCATAGGTGTAGACATCATGCTCTTGCTTGAAGGTTAAATGAAGAAAATAACAAAGAAAATAAACATCCAAAATTGATTGAAGCAATAAATGATGTCTTACTCTTTGCCACAACAAAAAGATCCTATATTGCAACCGCAACAAGAACTAAATCCTTCTTTATATCTTATCATTTGACCTCCTATTATGATTAACTTAGATGATGATGATGAGGTTGCTAAAATTGACAAGGAAGTGCATAATGAATTGAATACATTGTTTTCCTCTTCTATTAGCTTAAATGATAATTCTCCTAGGAAGAGTTTTGAATTTGGTGATGACCCTACTTCAGCACTTTCTATCATCCCTTTGGCTAGTTGTCCACCTTTTATATATGATGAACAAAATTAGGACGTGGATGACCTACTAATAGGTTGAATCTCATTTTCCTTAATAGTCCTTTGCATTATTTTCTTCTTCATGTTATGTGTGTGATTTCATTTGCATAATGTGATCCGTCGTATTGTTTTGTTTGATGTATCTCTCTCTTTACAGTGGTATTCCTCTATTTGTACCTAAATTCTTCTTTATGTTGTAAACCTTTTCTTTGTATTGTGTTTTCCTTTTGGGGATCATGCAAGAAATCAAGACATTTAGGTCTCTTCCATGTTGACCTAAAAAAAAATCTTGGTTCTCACTCTCTTTGTGCCATTCTTCCTATTCCATGAGTATTTGGGGAATGATGACAGTTCTAAGCTCTCTAAAATTATTGTAGAAAATACATACTAACCCTGAATCTATTGATCCCTTGTGTGATTTTGTGATTCCATTTTTGGGGCAACTCCTTTTGATGACATAGCTCTATTTGGAAACATGTGATTTGGCATATGGATTTCTGAATAATATCTCATGTCCTATTTATTGTTAACATTTATCATTTTCTACTTTAAATTAATTTCTCACAACATGGTGTTTAGCAATTTGTTTAAAGTGGGGGCATACATTGGTATTATTATTTTACAATTCATATTTCATTGTGTAGTCTTCTTACTTCATGTGATGCATCTTTCTCTTTGTGGTGGCATTAGGTGTGATGTCTCTCAAAAGCATTATCTCTCTTAGAATATTATGTTCCTCTTAGTGGCTTGATGTGACATATTACATCCCCTAAGTTGAAAATCTTCTATTCTTTGATTGGTCCACTCTTGGAGACATTAGGCACAATGTTACCTAATTTAATACCTCACATGAACTAAGAAAAAATCATTTGAATGTACCTTACACTCTTTTGCAATATCAGTTATACTGCCACCTTGCATAACACAATATGCTTGCTTGTGGAGCCATCATTTTTATTCATGCATGTCAAGCATACGAAGCTTTGCTTGCCTCATGAATCATGTTGTGTGTCACCCTATCAAAGTTATTAGGAGGTATATCTTTGGTATGGTTACTATATGGAGTCCAAACTTAGGCATGATTTTCCGATAGCCACTTTCTTGTCTATGAGAGCACATACCAGTTGTGTGTGTATCTGTCTTGTTGGGTGCTCACCTAGTGGACGACCTGAGGTTCCTCTAGCCCTTGTGAGAATGCATTTGGTTTTCATAGTAGACATCGTGTTCCACTTGTAAACATTTCTTGGAAAAATAAATTAGATATGATCCACAATGTGCAAGAAAAAAGGTCGAAGCTTGATCCACCCAATTTTATTTTCCTTTTTTATTTTCTTCTTTACGTCTTTGGCAGTGTATGCTTGTGCCTTGTTGTTTCTCCTTATTTGCAGGTGATTTCTCTTGTTCCTATGGTTGTTTTCCATAGAATTTTGATCTTGGGGGCTTGATCATCCCTCTTGATCTTTGTAACCCTATCTTACTAGCATTGGTACACTTGGACCCCTCTTGATGCTAGTTTTGTCTACTTTAGTGTGAGTTTGAAGCAAGTTCCTCCTCTCACTAAAGTGGGAGCTAAATGTAGTGTATAAAAATGTATCCCTCTACATTTTTCAAACTTGTTTGGGCCCTCCCTACTAAAATTGGGCTTCTCTATGCCTTATTTGGTCTTATTTTACATCCACAAGCCTTATTTAATTCAAAATTTTTAGGATAATATTGACACATACCTAATAACCAGTCATAATTTAGTGATTTTGTATTTTATGGCCTAGATTTAGTGATTTGGGACTGATAGGCCAACATGGGCATGTTGGTCCCACTTCAGTTTCAAGGCCTAAACTTTGATTTGGCATAGAACTTAACAATTCTTGAATTTTTTGTCCCAAGCTTAGCCTACTAGTACTCATATGCACCAACTAGCATATGAGTCCCGCTTAGCTCAGACCTAATTTTGAATTCAATTCTTGGCTGGATTTTATTCTCCTAGATTTGATGTCAGGGGAAATTTGGCATAAACAAGTATAAATACAAATTTATTTCACATATTTTATCATAGCACTTTTTGAGATCAAGCATTCTAGAAAGTTCATGATCACAAGAGCATTCAAGAGCATTCAAGATTGATTATAAAGTGTTTTGGAGCTATATTCAATATTCAAGCATCATGCCAAAGTCATCAGGCATCATGTTTTTTTTTTAGCTAACATTTGTGGTGTAGATTCTTATTATTCAAGCAAGCATTCAAGTCAAGATCCATAACATACAATAAATTTTCAAGATCCACACTCATGTTAACCATTACATACAAGATTGTAGCCTTTTGTTCAAGGTTTTGGTGATTTGCAACATAACATATTTATTCATTCAACATTCCTTCATACTATTTGATTTTGGATTTCAAGGTTTGATTACCAAAATTGAGTTTGACCAAGTGAAACCCCTATCCACTAAAAAAAAAATTCCTCTCTTTGATGTGTGATTTATAGATTTAGGTTAAAGATCCATTGGAAAGCAAGATTGGAGAAAGTTTTCAAAGTTGTCATCTACATTGCAAGATCATAGAAAGTCACCTATAGAGCAGAATTTTTAGTTTTAGACCCAGCTATTAGAAGGGAGAGAAGCTACAAGAGAACACTAGAGGATATCAGAGTTTTAGATCAACCATGATATTGGGACTAAATTACCACTTGTGGCGTATGATTCCTATTATACCAAATTCCAAGCATTTTTTGTAGATCTCGATTTAGCAGTTCCAGATTCTGGTTTTAGTCCAAAATTCTAAATTGGGACTAAATCACCTTTACTAGTGTATGAGTCCTGATATGCATTAAAAGTTATATTTTTAGGAGTGCAGGCCTTATTTCAAGCATCTTCAATTTTCTAGGTGCCCCTTTATCTTTTCTAAGTTCATTATTCTTATTTAAGTTTCATATATTGAGTTGCATAGTTAGGTTTTCATATCATTTCATCTTCTACTTTCCAAGCCTTTGCTTCGTGGTGAACCCCCTTTTGTCTTTAATCATACCCCTAGGACACCCTATTGTAGATCTCCTTTCCCAATTCCATCCTTAGATTGAGATATCTAGGGTTTCATTTAATGAAACTTGAAGGAAATAAGTGGAGGAACCCTAATCCCCGTTTAGTTTTATCTCTCAAAAGAGAGAACACTATTTATAAGGTTTCAAAATGAAACCACAAGTTAATTCCATGACGCAAAAGAATGATCAAGAAAACTAACATACCAAATCTTTTTATTTATATTCAATGACCTAACAAATAATCATATCCACATGTTATCAAGTTATCAAACTAATAATTTTCCATGAAATATAAAAATACCCCAACATGTGTGTCCCCCTCTCTATGATCATATCCACCATATATGGGCATCAATCTATAAATTGAAGATCTCATTGTTATCATTATGTATAATTAACCCTCAAAATTTCAAGTTACATGTAAATGGGATCAAGTGGAACAAAAAGGGATTGAGAAACCTATTTTTCTATAACATCAAGGTTTGTTTGTGATTGTAGAGTCCTAATTATTTCTTCACATTCCATCTCAAACACAAGAAACCTATCTACCTTCAACTAATTTTTAAGTATGGATGTTTATATGTTAGAATTTGAATAATTCCTATATGTTAGGCTATAATAACAATAGGGTGATTCATCTTCATAGTATTCCTAGAAATGCATCCTACCATATTCCCGAGAGGGTTTGCATTATATACTATTTTGATGAAGTATTCTTAGGGTAAATTCATCCACTGCAACTATCTATGTCTAATTACAATAACTTATGCAAGGAAGAAAGAGAGTAGAGATATTTTTTTCTTTACCAATAAAGAAACCATGATTTCAATTGAAATAAAATTGTGTGAGATACATAGTTATATTTCTTGATATGTTTTCATGAAACATGAACAACAACATTAAAAATGGTATTCTAATAGTAGAGTCACCACCTTGCAAAACTGGGGAATTCCTTGAGGTACATGAACCTTCAAGGAAAAAAAATGATTTTGTTTTGTATCCACTAGTAGTTTTTTTTTTTTTTTTCAACCCATAAACCCTTATTATTCTTCATGTGTCATTCTATTAAGTGTGCTTTGATAGGCTATTAGGCTCATCCAAAAAAATTATGGATACAAATATTTGTTAAAAGGGTGTTAAAATGTTTGGACAACCACATAAGACTTAGTAACAGATAAAATAATTTCCTCCTCAACAACAACTCCATTTTTTTGGTGTAAGTTGATGGGACTCCAAACTTACCCAACATAATTTCAATGGAAAAAAAATTATAAAACAATTTGAATAGGTTTTTCAAATATGCACTAGGCTCACACTTCACTGGCAACAACTAAAGGAAATTTATCCTCAACAATGGTTCCATTTTGTTAGGCCTCAAAAATGTTGCTCCACTTTCTAGAGAAAAATCTCACTCACACGGCTAGGGTTTCCATCACAAAAGTAAAGTCAACTCATCAACAAATTATGGATGGTTAATGGCCAACTTTATGAAAGTGGGTTATCTTTGCTACACTTTGAGCTCAACATAGACTCGATAAAGTCTTCCTAGGGTTATACCTCAATAGACATTCAAATTAAACAAAATGGATGACCAAAAAAACAAAAACCAAACCAAAATATAGTCAACCCAAAATATTGTCCCTAGCTTAAGAAAAATTTCTTGCATATGACCCCTATATAGCTAATATAATTGTGCAAGCATTACCCACATGAAATTTATCTATTGAATATTCATTGAAGAATGATTCCCTAGTTATATAAAAAGTTCATGGGTGCATAGGAAGGACAACCTAAACTAAACTGTTGATTGAAATTTTTATTTTAATGATTGTGATATTGGAGTATGGTCCTAGATTGATTTCTATCTATTGCTAAAAAGAGTCATAACACATTGAGAAGAAAAAATTTAGAATAAAAGAACATGAAGCCATGTATTTTTGTACAACAAATATTATTAAATTTTATAACAAACATACTTAACAATCCATAGCATAACTGCATGTATTAATGTATAATAAGAGAGAGATTGTTACAATACGTGCAACATTTTCATAATGACATCACATTCATCTAGTCCAATATCACACTCATTCCAAAAAATGTGACAAAGTAAAATGCATGGCTCTGACCAATAAATCTTCCTAAATATACACCTAATTACTTGCACACATTCTATAACAAAATTCTCTTTCAATATTAATCTTCTTATATTTTGATAACATTTAATGAAAAAATTAAGTGGACTAGCATCAATCGATGCCCTCCAACTTATTTGGTGTCTAAAGAATCACATCAAGCAACCAACCTCCTTTTATTGATGAAAAATCACTTATAATAACCATCAAATTTGAAACCCTAAACTTTAACATTATAGCTCATTCAAAATCCATGATCCAAGATCAACCTCTCCCAAAATGGGCACCTCCAAATTTAAAGTCAATGTGTGCAATAATATTTGGTGGTTCAAAGGAGTGGTTCCATGAATGCAAGTAGGTGGATAGGGTTGAATATTAGTCAAATGACCTTTTCCACTATTGAATCACCTCTTGTAAAAATCCAAGCCTTATTTGGAGTTTTTCATTTTTCATATATAAAGAATTAACACCCATAAATAAATATAGAAACATCATTTGCAAGTGAATATCACCCTTTGGATAAATATCAAGTTCACATTGACTTACTCGTAAACCTCTTCACTTTATTTTTCTTCCTCAAACTCATGCAAGTCATGAAGCTCCATTAGGTTTTTTGTAGAAGCTCAAATTCCTTTAGGTTTGTGTGGGAATCCACAATGCATCTACATTAGGTGAGGAAACCATTAGCATAAGGAATTATCATGATGCCCTCAAAACCCCCACAACATATATAGACCCCTGAAAACTTTACAGGGCTAAGACTTGTAGGAAAATCGTCTTTAATTGGATCTATGAGAAAAACCAAGAAAACACATAAACTATAGAAAAAAATTAGTTTGAAAAAATATTTCCACATGAAATTAGCAAAATAGGATGATTTAATCAATGGGTGAATGAAAATAAATAGTGGGTGAATGAAAATAAATAGGATGGATGTGGATATGCAAACAAAGTCATTTGAACTAAATAAAGATCTTTAGAAATGGAAGTTTAGATGGATGGGAAATTTTGCAAAAGGAATGACACAATAAAATCAAAGTGAACTAAGAAAGTTCATTTGAAAGGAGTTCACTTAGAAAATTCTATAAAGGAAAATGATATCATCGAGAATGAGTGCAAGAATATAGAATTTATTGGTGTACAAAAAAATTACTTACTCAAAATTCTGAATTTTATTGCACTACCATCTACAAGTGGAAAAGGATGGTTCACATGCAAAAGAATACAAAATAGTAAGGTCATAATTTTCCTAAAAATAAAAAAGAAATCCAAGTGAATTAGATGAAAGTGGGGAAAAGGGAAAGTTTAGATGAAAGACAAATTTTCAAAAATCTAACAATTAGTCACTTTTTCAATTTTCTACCCTTTGTAAGAATACATAATTGAATTGCATTGTGTGGAAATTGACTCCATCTAGATGAAAGGAGAAAACCCACAAATACATAACTTCCATTCCTTTTTTTTTTTTGTAAACAATCAAAAAGCAATTGGGCCTAATTTTTCATGCTCTACCCAACTATGCTAAGAAATTTGGCAAATGACCATCCAAATTAGATGTCTCAGGTCTGTTATAAAATTGAGAAAAAATGGCTAAGGAAAAAAAAGGGGAAGGGGCTCAAGACAAAAGGAAGATGAAAATTTGAGTCCCAATAGAACCTAAAAGATAAAATATATTAAACATAGAAATATTGTAAAAATGTGAAATAATTTATTTATTATGTTCATAGTTCCACTTAAAAGGGGCAACCTCCAAATACAAATTTCTAGGATACATTTTAAATTAAGGATTCATTAAAATATATAAAATTTTACCAAACACAACTACTACCATCCCATATATGCGGGATAAATAGTTTATTTGAGCATCTATTGGGATGACTTACAAAGCATATGCATCCCTCTATTAAAACTACAAGTAAAGGAAAATTACAAAGTGTTTCTTCCCAACCAATATTAGCTATCCTAAAATAAAAATAGGTACATATTAGAATTTGGAGTAAGGATTTAGGAGCACTTTTTTAAATTTTGGCGTATCCCATTTTTTATTTTCTAAAAAATAAATTATATATTTTATGTGTGTCATGAACCCTTAAATAAAATGTGATCCATGAGTGTATTATCTAGTTAATGTATCTAACGTATAATTAAAGCTCTTGATCTATAGCAACCTAAACACCTAATCTTAAGGTTGCTTTCTATTATATATTTTGATTGAATTATTTCCAATTATTTAATAGACTCATAATTCTAACATTACAATATGGATTATTGGGCTCCAGTGGTTCTTGTGCGTGGACCTTATATAGTTCCCATCCTAGTTTCTCAATTCTCAATTTCTATTTGTATTGATATTCCCTTGGTTTTATTGCAACACTTTCTTATTTTGTCAAGGACCCTCAATGATCAACATCTCTATCTAGGCATTCTTCCTCCACTCAACACCCATAGTTGTGTTAGTTGTGGTGGTTTATATTTCTCTTTTCCTTAGTCTAAAGATCTAGAGAATTTTTTTCGTGGACTATTATTCAAAGGAGAAAATAATATTTCCCCAATACTATATGTAAGTCACACACTCATGTTAAGGGTTTATGATTTTTTTGATTAGGTCTTACATCATTTAAACTTTCTCTTTAGGAGTTGTTCTTTGTTTAATAGATTGGTCACAAAAAAATTATTTGTCCTATTTGGGTATTACATATCTTATGAAACTAGTATTGTATGTCTTGTGATATTCTATTGTAAAAGGTCTTGGGCCCTTTCAAAAACCCATTTTTATCCAAATAAAAATAATGAATAGCCTAGAAATTTTTTGTATTTCTAGTTATTATAGGATTGGGAATTATGAATGAGGAAATCCAATAAAATATTCATCATTTGAATTTCTTCTAAAATGTATGTAATAAGTAAATTGAAAAAAAATGAAAAAAATTGTGACCATGAAGTTATAAATTTTGAGTGAGATGACAAAAGTATATGAGGATAAAATCAATACCATTTATTTTATGTTAACATCAAACATACAAAAATGAAAACATTACGCATTCAAGAAAATTTATGATCTAATCACAACTCAATAGAGTCAATGATTCAACAAGTAGATCATACATTTGTGGTTCAACATAACACAAAAAATAAAAAAATTATTGATTTGTTGACCTTATCAAATTTTGATAATAATATAAAGTTTAGAATATGTGTTTAGAAAGTGTACTAAAATAATTCATTGGCCCTACCTTTTATAAAAATAGGAAGGTGATTCTATTAAAGTAGGTTAAGCTGAAGGTACTTTAATTGAAGTAGATTTTAGTAGATATGATTTGATCAAAGTTATTTGTGGCACCCTCTTGACATCCTTTTCTTCTTATGTCTATATCTTTCAATTTATTTATCAAAATAATTTACTCCACATCATGAGAATTAGAATCAATTGAAATTAGAGATAGGAATTACATGTACATGTGGCCCTAAAAATTAAATATATAAAAATATAATAACTAATATTATTCATTTATTGTTTAATTTTATATGATTTTTATAAAAAAGATAAGTCCATTATAAATAATAAAGACATATATTCAAGATAATAAGAAAAAATAGCAAATGATGAGGAATTTTTTTAAAATTATACTAATCTCTACATTAATTTTCTTGTTAAAATAATATTTTTTATAAAGAGACAAAAATAATAGTATTACTTTAAAATATAGGCCTAAATTTTTGTGAGAACTAATTAAAATTAATAATAAATTAATAATTTAATTAAAAATTAAGGAAAAATCCATGCACTAGATATTGGAGTTAGTGAAATAATTCCAAAGAATCCCGAGAAAATATTTTATTTGGAGTTAAAGTTTAAGTTCTATCCAAAAAATTCACTTTATGTATGTGTAAGAAATAAAACTATTCTCAATGTAAAAAAAATATATAGAGAAAATGAAAAAAATAACTATTTTATATATTTTTTTGATATAAGTGATAGAATCTACTAATTATTGAAGAAAACCATGTTTTTGGCCCAATAAAACTAAAAAGTGGGATACACTAATAAACATTCACCTTGATCTAACCTCTAAGTTTGTGCTCTATTAAGCATGATATATTGAACATGAGATCATAGCATATAGTCTAAGGAATAAAAATAATCAATTTCTATGAACATAAAATGTAACAAGATAAAATGATAAAAATCAAATGGAAAAGGGCAAGAGGGTATGTGCAGGATCATGATGGGCCAAAAAGTGGCAATGAGAAAAAATCACGTTTTGAATCGGCTCAAAAACGTGGAAATGGTCGAGTTGACTTTTCTAGGTTCGGGTGTCAGTACTTCTACCTGAACTAAAAACCAAAGCTAGTTTCCACAAATTGGATATCTGATACAAATCGGATATCTAATTTCTGGAAATTGTATATAAAAAAACAACCGACTCTTTAACCTCATTTCTCATAGTTTGACATGGGCGCAAAAGGAAAAACCCAAATCTGATATACTTTCTGATCCGATATTTTGATTTGAAAGGTATGTATTTGGTTTTCTCAATCTTGTAATCGATTTTTCATTAGATTCTCTTAAGTTTAAGTAGGTTTTATTAAAAAAAATTCAAAAATACGGTTTTCTATTTATTTTTTTAAAAAACTAGAGTTTACATTGTTTTTTTATTAAAACTTAATGTTTTGAAATGGATCTTGATTAAGAATTAGTGTTGTTGATGTATTTTTATTAAAAATAAGAGTTTTTTATTGAGTTTTGTGAAAAAGTATGGTTTTTTGGGGATTTTTATTAAAAACTAAGGTTTTTTTACAATAATTTCATTTATATTGTGTAATTTCAATTAGTTTAATTATTTTTTAACTTTAATCAGGTATTATGGCTTCGAATGTAAATCCACAAATACCAAATGCTCCACCACCTCCGCAGCTACCAATTGAAGACTTAATTGGTAAAAAATTGGGGCAATTGAGGGGCATTTGTGAAATTTATCAGACAATGCCTCGATTGAGAGATATGACAAACACATTGAAGGAAATAATTAAAAGTATAGAAACCCTCTCCACCCAACATAATTCCTTTTATTTGTGGCGAGAATACATGAGGGAATATTATCGTTGTGGATTTTCTTATGATGATGTGAAAGATCTCCAAATAACCAAAGCCCAAATAGCCTCTTTATTCATTGACCCTCGCACTAGTTTTCCAATGAATGTTAATAAAACAAAACTTTCCATAAAATGGTGCATGCATAGGGACATTATAGCTAACTTTTGGGATCATTGGTGAATGGTTTTTGATAAACCACTGAACAATAATTATGACATACCATTTTACTTTATTAAAAAATCATATGCTGAGTTTGTGTTAGGGCATCATGTCAATTACTTTGAAATTAAACCCTTCTAGGGCGTCGGTGGAGGTATGCCCTAGGATAGACCAAGGGCAGTTAGGGTAGTCCCGTGCCAAAATGTTCCCCTTCCTCCCCTTCCTCCCCTTTCTCCGCCACCTCCAATATATCATCCAGAGATTATTGAGGATGCATCCACATAGACTATTCAGGTTATTCACTCTTTGAGTGGTCATTTGGTTTCGCATGCTTCTACAGTAGCTCAGCCACATTTTGGTTATATTGGGGAAAGCTTGAGTGATGTTGCATCATCCTCCTTAGGTCCACATATTTGTGTGCCACATACTTGCACTATGTACCACCAGATATGCTTGGGTCCTCTTGTACAACCCGCTGAGCATCGCTTGGACACTTCTGATTATGACCTCTATGATGTAGACATTATAGATCAGTCACAGGGGAGTGGAGCGCACCCTACAGAGTCCTTTCCTGCTAGAGAGGGAGATGTTGGAATAGTGACATAGGTAAGATTTAAGTTGTAATTTCATAACTTGCATTTGTTTTTAAATGAATATTAATAAGAGATAGTATCAAGTACTAATATTTATTTGCATGGTCTATTTAACAGTTGATGTCTAAGGAGGAGCTCACACAGGTGACTGATAACACCCTTAGGGCCATTTCATTTGGCTTGGACACACATGCAGTATATATCTTCACACTCACTCGTTTACATTTTATATTATATACTTGTTGTCATTTGAATTGTCATTAATGAAATTATATAATAACTTATATGTTTATCTTGTTTTCCTCTTGTAGGAAATACCTAGTGTGAGTGAGGTGCAGCCTCGTCCAGACTATGGAGGCACAAATCTAGATAAGGGGAAGGTAATTGAACTCAAATTGGATTGAATTAAAATTTTTAAGATCTTATATTGATTATACATACATCAACATAGATTGGTAGTTTCATATGTACTTGTCAATTTTATTTACAAACAATTATGAGCTTTACAGATATGTTGACAAGGGACACACCGCCTAAAGGAGTAGTTATTGGAACACCTCAAAGAGTAGGTGTTGAAACACCTCAAAGAGGAGGTGTCCAAACACCTAAAGGAGATAAAGAAAAAGATCAACCTAAAGAGGTACATGTGCTTATTTTATTTTGTGTTTGGTAAATAAGTTCTTATTACCAATAATCATATGCTAACTTGGATCAATTTCATGTTTTTGTTCACATATATAGATTGGCATTTCAAAAGTTGATTTGGTATATTCTAGGACTCTTGACCCTTTGAAGAGACGTATATTTCAAGTAATCAAGATTTCAATTTTAGAGTTCAATTAAAATTCAATGTATATTGATTTTGATGTTACTTATTCGATTTTAAATTATATAGTATAATTAATCTCAATTGTGGTCTGAATTTTTCTTGTGCAGCTACCTTCAGAGCCAACGAGTGCTTCAAAGAGGCTCCATTTTGATGATCCACCAGTAGTTTAGGATGAGATAGACATTTTGGCATGCAAATTTTGAATACATATTGAGATGGCATATGCCACATTTTGTAAAACTTTGTTTGAGTTGGCATCGATGCCATTTTTGTATATGGACATACACTTGATTATTGGATAATTTGATATATAGAAGTTGACAATAAAAATTTAATTTGTTCCTCATGTGCATGATTAAACTCTTTGAAAATTTCATCTTGAGCAATGGTTAAATATCAATGTACAATAGCTTAAAACTGATGGTTATATTATGTAGTTTATATTTATATCGCTGATTATGTACCTGCAACCTAAAACTAAGTAAACAACATAATACAATATATCCAACATATAATACACACCATGAAAAAAAAATCATGGATTCATAGAGCGCTCACAAGCGAGTGATGCAAAACCATCCTCTTCACTAATCCACTCATCAAAGACTGACATTACGTCATAATCAATAATCACATACAATATTTGAAGCTAACTCTACTAACATCATTAATCCATAATGCATGTGAAACAATAATTAGATAACCACATCACACAATAATTATTGCCACTCAATAGTAGCGATCAAAACACAAACAACAAGGTGTGTCCAGTATAATAGTAGCTGCATCCCAAACATAGCATAAACCAAAACAACAAGAAGCAAAACGGAGGGGTATTACAAACTACACAAAGGTTTTTAGTTTGGGACCCCCATTCGAGTGGCCACACATGGGGTAAGATTAGATCTGATAAGGAGGAACTCCAACCTGAAGAGGTTACATTCAATAGGGTTTTGGGGAGTTCATTTTTTCTGTGTGACACATCTGCACTCGTAATCCTAAATTTTCCATTAAGATGCACATTTATATACCAGTCAGGGGTAGCTCGACTAAATAGATTCATTGTCGGTTTGAGTCGCCTTAGGTGAGTAATTTTTACCACCAAGGAAGGCCCAATGCCTAGAGTCAATAATAGTTTCTCTTGCACCCAAGATCACACAAGTGTGCAAGGGGAGAGGATACTTCTATTATTGAATCGGGGTGACACAAAAATAGATTGGTCTAGTTTTTTTATCACCTAGTTTGCACAAGGTGAGAGCATAATCACCTACCACCTTCAAACACAATCAAGAAAAGTTTTTTAATCTTCTAATTAAATATAAGTGAGACAAAGTAAATTTTCTTTTTAAAGAACCAATGGAAGTGTTTCCAAATCTAAAACAAGCACAAATGGTTTCAAAATAAAATCCTTGTACAATTGAACCTACAAAACCACTTGTTAGTAGTCTAAAAGATGTCTTGGACACATGAAAATTTAAAGCCACATGCAGGTGAATGTGTTGCAACAAGCATTTTTTTGTTCACTTTATCTAATTTTTCCTTTGAAGTGTTTATTTTTCCTGCACATTCACAAAACTAACAACAAAGCCAAAACCCTAACAAGATAATTGATCATTAATATTAGAGGGTTAGCTAGTCAAGACAAATCTGATTTTTGGAAAAAAAATTTGCATAAAAAATAAAAACACAGAGAATAGAACCTTACTAAAATTTTGAGAGCTTTCCAAAAATGTAAAGAAATCTGAAAAATTTGTTGTTTTGCACCCAACATTAATTTTTTAATGAAAAATCATAAAAAAATTATTAAAAATTTAAATTAGGTCCACAAATTCTGATTTTTGGACTGAAGGCGCTTGACATCATCTTGAGTCTATAGAATTTTTTTTGTGAAAAGATCTACAACTTTTTGTTAGATATAAGAAAATCTTTGTGAAACCCTAAATTTAAAAGATCTATTTTTTCTCTAATTATTTTTCATCCAAATCAAAAACATTAAGAATAGACCCCTATTAAAATTCAGAGAGATTTCCAAAAATATAAAAATATCTGAAAAATTCACTAATTTGCTCTCAAAAATAATTTTTCATGAAAAATAACAAAAAAATATAAAAAACTTTAAAAAAACTCCAAAAAATCTAATTTCAGAATGGAATCTCTTCATCTTGTCTCCAACCTACAAAAAAAAATCGTGAGAAAATACATAGTCATTTGAGAGATATAGTCGAATCTTTGAAAACTAGGGTTTTGTCCCAAAATGATGCAAAACCTACAACAAAAAACTAACAAAACTTACAACAAAAAGGATCCAACTCCAAAATTCCTCAAAATTCCTCAAAATATGTCTGGTTCACCAATGTAATCAGGGTTAAAACATTTAGGTTAATGCAATTAATCATATAAATCAAACCCTAATAAACAATGAAGCACAAATCTGCATAAAGACATAAAACATAAAATAATATTACCAAATCTTCATGCTACTATTGATTCACCTCCATTTCACTTCTCCATTTTTCTTGAATATGATAATTACCCTTAGGTTTGAGTGTGCAATAATATTCCTATGACAAGTGACTGGAAGAATATTGAAGATTGTTGTCTCACACTAGCAGCATATACTTACATAATATGTGTAGATTTGTCCCTTGACAATGAAAAGGGTAAGGTCTTTTATAGAAAATATAAATTTGAATGAATGGTGGAGATTGAAATTCAATAAGATGTCTTAGTCAATGGTCAAGATTGAAAGTTGTAGTATGGACTAGGGTTAGGAAAAATTAGGGCAAATGATAAGGATCAACAGTCAAGATTAAATTATAAATAATGTAATCAAGGGTGGAGTTGATTGAGACATGGATAGATAAAGACTTGAGGTGGAAGATAAGATTGACACATACAAAGAGGTGAGGAGAAATTAAATAATAACAATTATTTAATTTAGGTGGCCAATGAATAATTAAATAATTAAAACATTATTTAATTATAGAAGAATGTGATAAAAGGAATCATTTTGAATTAAATAATGATTTAATTCAAAATTCAAGAGTGGACCTAATTAAATAAATAAAATTTATTTAATTTAGGAGAGAAAAGGTCGATAAATAATTAAATAATTAAAAATAATTATTTAATTATAGTGGAAAGTGAACAAAAATTAAATAAATAAGAATTATTTATTTTAGAAAGAAGAGGATTTAATTAGACATAATTAAATAAATAAAATTTATTTAATTAATCAAGGAGGAATAAAGATAAAAAATTGAACTTCAGAAAATTATTTAATTATCAAAGACAAAAGGGGAAATGATGGAGAATTTACAAATCGCAAGTCTAAGACAATTTTTAGTGTCTACGGTAATGCAACACACTGCATTCCCTGAGCTGTTAATCTTTTATCATTTGATTGGTCCTCTCTTGGAGACATTAGGAACAATGTCCCCTAAGATTAAGACCTCACATAAACTAAGAAAAATCCCTTTGAACATCCCTCTTTCTTGTTGCATTGTATTTTTTTTGTACCTTATTAAATTCATGGAGGTATGGCTTTGATATGGTCCATTGGGGTTCACCTAGTGAGCAACTAGCTTCACTAGCCCTTTTGAGCATGCATTTTATTTTTGTACCTTATTAAATTCATAGAGGTATAGCTTTGATATTGTCCCCTTGGGCTCACCTAGTGAACAACTAGCTTCACTAGCCCTTGAGCGTGCATTTTATTTTTGTCCTTATCCTAGTCATGAGGGTATGACTTTGATATGGACTTCCTAAGGCTCACCTAGTGAACAACTAGCTTCACTAGGCCTTGTGAGCATGTGTTTTGTTTGCATATGGACACTGCATTCTGCTTGTAAATCATTTTGGAAAAATAGCCTAGACCCGGTCCGCAATGCATTGGACAACTAGTCAAAGCTTAATCAGTTGCATTTTTCTTTTTCCTTTTCCTTTTATTCCTTTCTTTGATGGTGTATGTTTTCTATCTAGTTATGGCTTCATATAGCATCCACATATGTGTTCCTTTGTTCCTATGTTTGTTTTCTATAGATCTTGATCATGGGGGATTGGCCACCCCCTTGGTTATTTTCATCCTATCTTACTAACATTTGTACATCTAAACCCCTCTTGATTGCGTGGTTGGCTACTTTAGTATGATTTTGAAGCAATTTCATCCTCTCACTAAAGTGGGGGCTAAATGTAGTGTAGGAAAATAAATACCCTTGCATTTTCACTTTTTTTTGGTCTTGCCTTGCTTTATTTATGTCTTAATTGGTCCTATTTTTCATCCACAAGCCTAATAAATTATATCTTTTTTTGCCTAATCCCGACAAAAATCAATGGATAAATGATAATATAATGATCCTAGCTATGTGTTCCTAATTTTTGGGTTGGGACTAAGATTCCACCTAGGGCATCTTTTTCCTTCAAAGTTCGTGAGAGCCTCTTTTCAAAGGCATAGGTATAAATAGAAGGTTTTTTCACTCATTTTCATATCTAAGAATCTAACAAGCAATCTAAGCATCCAAGTATTAAACTATTCAAACATTAAAGAACAATTTATTAATCATTTAGAGAAATCATCAAGATTCAAGCATCATATCAAGGAGATTGTTGCATCATGTGTGTTTTTGAGCTAGCATTTGTGATGTAGGATTTTGATTCAAGCAAACAATTCAAGTCAAGATCTATCGAGCTCCTATTGGATTCAAGAACTAAATCCAAGCTAGCCATTTCACACAAGTTTGTAGATTTTATAGCAATGTTTTGGTTAGTTGTAACATTGCATGTTGTTCATTCATAATTTCCCTCCATTCCATTTCATTTCAAGGTTTAATTACCAACAAGGGGTTTGCCCCATTTACTAACAATCAACAAGTTTTTCCCCTCTTGTGTGTTTATGATTGCAGATTTAGGTTAAATACTTGAAGATCATTTTAAGTGAAAAGTTACAAAGTTACATTGAAAAGTTGTCATCTTCACGGAAACTCACCTACAAGCCAAATCTGAAAGATTCAAGACCAGAGATCTGAGAAAAAGGAAGTGCAAACTTTGGACCTCGGGATCACATTTGGAGATTTCAAAAATTCTAGATGGGACTAAGTCACCACCTATGGCATCTTAGTCCTCCTGAAGGAATTTTTTAGAGATTCTTCCAAATCTGGTTTCAATATCTGAAGATTTTGCATTTGCCTCAAAAAACAACAACATGACTAATTTAACATTAAGGGTGATTAAGTCCTCCATAACACTTTTTGATAGCTTCATTACATTTCTAGAATCCTCATTACATTTTAGAACTCCTAGGTACACGTACCCTAACTTTTTGTTGCATAATTTCATCATTTACATCCTTCATTTATATTTCATAACTAGGTTTTGTGAGTTGAATGCTTATTTGTCTTTTCAAAGATTTTTCTTGGTGGTGAACCCCTCAAAGCCTAAAATAACCCTTCCTAGGTCTTCCTTGTTGATAATTGACTCATCCTTGAGGTTGATAGTCAATCCAATTAGTATTCCTAGGACATTATTGAATGACAATAGGAGAATAGTGGTGTTCTATGTCCTAAACCCTAGATCACTCACCATTTTCATATTGTTTAGTATATATATGAGGTAGTGAGTCTTATTTCATCATATATTGAAATTATGTTCTCATTAGAGATATTTTTAGGTTTTCACCCTTGAAGAAGCTAGTTATTTTTATTATTATCAAGTATTTGCAGCATATTCCCTATCATATTCTTCTATTGTGCAAGTTATTTCATTACAAAGTGTGTCTATGGTTTTTATAGTGATATGATTTTGGGATTTGTTTCCTCTCAATATGGAATTGAAGTAAATACTAATAAGATAGACACCATTATAAACATTTCTCAACTTAGAAGTCTTCAAGGGAAGATCCAATCGATAAGAAGGTTTACTTCTCAATTGGTTGATTGTACCCTCCCCTTTACACACCTTCTTAGGAAAGATATAAATTTTCAATGGGATGAGATTGTTAGAAAGAGTTTGAATATTAAAATTTATTTGGCTAATCCTCCTATTTTGATGCTTGTTGTAAAAGGACGATCTTTCCTTATTTATACATCTTCTTCATCCCATAATTTGGTAGGCTTATTGGCTCAACATGACGATGAAGGTAAATAAATATCAATATATTATACTAGTCAAACTTTACTTGATTTTGAAAGAAAATATTTTGTATTGGATAAATAGTGTCTCAATCTTTCCTTTGAAAAATAAATGTTAAGACATTATCTACTTCATTCACAAAAATCATGTCATCATCAAGTTTGACCCTCTTAAATATCTATTTTCTAAAATTGGTCTCTCAAGAAGATTGGATAAGTGGGTTATGCTATTAACTAAGTTTGACCTAAAAATATTCTCTTAGAAGGAAATATAAGGAAAATTTGTGGCTAACTAGTTAGGTGACATCCCTTCACCATATTTATTTCCTAATCTAAATTATTTTTCTAATGAAAACATTTTATTTATGCAAAATGAAGTTACATATAAAATGTATTTCAATGGGTTGAGATTTTGAGCTGCATTTGGAGCGGGAGATCATAATTCCACCAATTGGTAAACTCATTCCTCTCTCCTTTCATATAAATTTTCTATATAAAAATAACGTAGACAAGTAAAAATTCCTTATTGAACTGAATTATGTGTTACTTCATCACTAAAAATTGAGCATATTCAAATTTATGGAGACTATCAACTAATAATAAATAAAGTTACAATATATTACCAAGATAAACAAGATAAAATTTCCAAATATCATGATTTGAAGCCTTATCTTTGCAAATAAATTTATCTTATTCCACTATTGACACTATCCTATGTAAAGAAAATTATTATGCAATTGAAATTACAAGAACAACTTAAATTGAACCCTTAGATGATGATGCAAATTATTATCACTTTATGATCAGTTGGTCTCTTCACCTACTATTGTCAATAATCTTACTCCAAGTAGTTTTATTTGTTCTACTATAGACTTTGGATAATGGCATTCACATATTTATAACTATCTCAATGATGGAATGTTTCCTAGCAATACTTCTAAACAAGTTCTCCTTCATATTTAAAATATAGTAATGTGTTTTATTATACTTTCAAATATTCTATCAACGCTCTTAAAATGGTACATTACAACAATGTCTAAGTAAGTTATAAAGACCCATTACTCTTTGAGAAGCCCATTCAGGCTCTAGAGGTGGAATTTTTTGTTGTAGATCCTTCTTTCAAAAATTTCTACATATGGGATACTATTTGAAAACATTGGAACAATATTTCGTTGTATTTATCAAGAAATGTATGCATTGCCAACAACATAGCAATTTAATCTGAGCTCTAGCACAAGAACGTCATGCACATGCCTCACCTTGGTTATTTTCTATATGGGGTTTAGATCTTATTGGAAAAATTTCTCCCCCTTCCTCTAAAGGAAATGTATTCATTATTATAGTTGTTAATTACTTCACAAAGTCGGTTGAGGTTATTCCACTTTATTCCACTACCATAGAAGTAATTTTTAGATTTCTTCTAGATAACGTAATTTCTCATTTTGGGTTGCCTTCCACTTTATTTTATGATAATGAAACATCATTTAAGAAAAAAAAAATTGAATAAATTATTGATAAATACAATATTCAACATCGATTTTCAAATCCTTATTACCCTTAGTTTAATGGTCAAGTTGAGGCTTCTAAAAAATAGAATAAATTCTTCATAAAATTGGTAACAATTATGGTAAGGATTGTCATGCTTAGTTGACATATGAATTCATAGGACTATCACATAAGTATTCATATGGATATTGGTACTACTCCATACAATCTCATGTATGGTACACATAATATAATTCCTTTAGAGTTATAAATTCCATCTTTGAGAGTTTCTCGTAAAGGACTTATTGATGATGATACTTACTATGAGAATTGTTTGCATCAACTTGAGTTGCTCAATGAGAATTGGTTAAATTATCTCAAACATATTCAAGCCTATCAAAAATATCTATATCAACAATATAATCAAAATTATCTTTCTCATCCTTTTAAAGTAGGTAATTTGGTCCTCTATGTGAACCATCACAATACTAAAGATAAATTCAACCCTATATGGTTGGTTCCTTATATTGTCACCCCCATTTATGGTTTTAAAGATTATGGCCCACCTATGATAGATGGTAATCGCTTTAAAGAACCCATAAATTCCATGCATCTTTGCCACTTTCGTTCATAATTTTTTTATGTGACATTTGTATAACGATTAATCCTTAAGAGTTAATATGTCTTATCCTATGTCATCCAATCATCAACACAAATGATTTGTGTTATGATTATTGTGAGTATTGTGTATTCAAATTGAATACATAATCCACATTTTCACAATAAATTAAATTTTATTTTGTAAATTATTCTTAGATGCTTGTTATTTCTATTTGTAATTACAAACAACGATTATTTTTTTAGCTCTAAAAATTATTTGATTGCCTTATTGATTGAATGATAAAATAAAATGGTTTCATTTATTTTATTAATTTAAATATATATATATATATATATATATATTCAATGGTTATCTTCATTAGTGTAGATATTTCATTATATTTCCTTTTTAGTATTGATCATTTTAAATAATTTTAACATTTATAGATAATGTATTTTAAATATACAAGTTAATTAAATAAATTTTATGTAAGTATTTTATTTGAATATTGTTCATTTATTTAATTGGATCATTACTGTATTTAATTAAAAAAAATCTAATTTATTTGATTATATCATAATTAAATTTAATTAAACATTTGTCACAAGGCATAAATGCATGAACATTCGTCAAATATCAAAATAGAAAATATCTACAAACCATATTGATCTCTCATATATATAAACAAAGAAATATAAAATGCCTAATATGTAAGAGTTTGATCACCATTGTAACAAAATGTGGTGTATACACATAAAATCAATATAATGATACATATATCTACATCATGGAGCATGAATCCTAGATCCCTTAGGTGTTGGTGGATTATCTAGTTGAGTTGTTAGTTGTCTAATCAAAGCTAGTGATCTAGAGTGTCTTAGACACTTTTTTCAATGTAGCCTACATACCTCTGAATTCACCCCTTAGCTCAATTATCTCCTCCCTACGGGTGGTGTCCTCTCTCATCATTTTCACTTGATCCATAAAATATCATACTAGAGGATGATTAAGATCAATGGGAAACTTATTGTGCTCTCTCTAGATCTCCTCAGAGCTACTTAATCTATCTCTATAGATATTCACATCCCTCTTGGAACTCTTTTCTCCATTCATGACTGGGTCCCGCTCACTCCTAAGGGTAGCAACCTCAGCTATGAGTTGGTCTCTCTCCATGGTGACTATATGGCCCTTTGCTACCCTTTGACCCTCCAAAACATGAGACTCCTCATATACCACCCTAATTTTCACTATGAGTTTGAATATCTCTAGGTGTCAACCAACAATCTAATGTGGCTTGTGAAAATCCCATATTATGCTCTCTACCTACACATGCAGGACCATCTAATTTATGACTCAACCAATGAATTCGAGCCACTCTAGTGTATGCACTACAACACAACAATAAAGTAAATTAGCTCATCATCATATATAAAACTTAAACATCCAATGTATTCTATTCTACACATATTCTAACATAAATTAAATCAGAAAAATAACACTTAGTTCCTCAATATTTCAGTCAATATCTTGAATAGGAGTTGATATTGTAGGGGTTGTGCTCGTGGAGAAAGGAGGCAATGAGGTTGATCTCATAGCAGCTGCATTACTTGACCCCCTCTCTCCATATATACTAGCACACCTACTATTGGGGATGAATTTACTATCCTCCATTACACCTTTTTATCCTTGAATCCAGTTGCACTTGATTCACGAGATAACCCCCTATGAAACTTGTCCATTTTTTAGATCTTTGTACTTCAAGCATGCAAAATTAAATAATTTTCAATTCGCCTCGATGTGCAGTCTCAAACCTCAAATTGCTCATTTGTGCATTTGTTCTTGTTTGTCTCTTGAAAATCTTTGAAACAAATATTTTGTTAATTCTCATTCTTTGGGAGTTAGAAAAATTTTCACTCATGTAAGAGCGCTGATTTTCAGTGGTCCCACATGAGCTAAGTGAAGTTTTTCCAAGTGTTGGAGTGGTAAAAATTAGTGCTCCTACACTTTGCACCCACTTCATGTGATATGTCCAAGCACTAATTTTTAGTGCTTTGACATATGGTTTTCCGTCATCTTTCAAGATTTTAGAGTGGTAATTTTTAGCGCTCGTGCATCTCCTACAATTTGAAAATGCATGAGCGATGATTTTCAACGCTCCTACATTTTCCCCCTCCTTCGCGTGCACATCATAAATGAACTTCACGTTTATTAATGGTCCCTTTTTGAATCTTTCACCTGACTTATTTAAATCATTTCGAGTTCATTTATTTTCGTTTCAACTTACTCTCTTCCTCTTCCTTGTGTTGATCATCCTAAAAGATTTAAACGAGATTGCATTGGTGAATTTCACGGGCATTTGAGCTAGGGTTTTTCACATTTTCATCTTTTACTTTCACTAGGTACATTTTGCGTTATTCTTCTTCATCATTCTTTTCATGCTCTCTTTTCAATAGGGTTTTGATACTTTTATTTTTGAAATCTTCTTTTTTTGTTAATCATTTGGCCTAGGTTTTTCATTCTTTCATGCTTGTCATTTTCTTTGTTATATTGGGTTCTTCTTTCGGTATGACTGTCTTTCCTTCACCTTTGTGAGTCATTCTTTTTCCATTTGGTCATCACTTTCTTGTGAGATTTCAATTGATATTTTCAAGTGGTGAAAGTTTTGGGCTCAAAAAATTGAAATGTTCCTAAGATTTCACATGATCAAGTTCCTCACTTGTCCAAGCGGGAATTTTTACCACTTTGCCAAATGAGTTTCCCCAACTCCATATATAGGAGTGGTGATCTTCACCACTCCAACATGAAGAATTTAACCCATCTCCCACACATGTAGGAGTTGTGATTTTCACTGCTCCTACATAAAGATGGCCTTCCAGATTTTTGTCCTTGGGGTGAAAATACCTGCTATTACACCCATAATTTTTTATCATCTTTCAAGGTGTAAGAGCGGTGAAAATCACCGCCCCTATACAAAAGGATCTTCCCCCTATGTGTTGAAGCACTGAAAAGCAACACTTATGTAACAATATTTTAAAATCATCCAAGGCATGTCAGAGCATTGATTTTTAACGCTTTGACATCAAACACTAAATTTCCAAGTGTAAGAGTGTTGATTTTCAATTATCTTACACAAAAAGTAGTTTTTCATTTAACACTCAGAAATAAATACCATTTTCTCTTCAAACTTTGTTCCACTACTAATGCTCCATTTTTGTGCTTCATATCTCATTTACACTTACTCCAAATTTCTTACTTGCTTCATGCATTCCAAATCACTCTCATAATACTTATACTCCTAACATCTCATAATCTATTGTTTCTTGCAGTTTCTTTTAGGCTCTTATCAGGTGATCTTTGAAGGTGATTTTCATTGGTTTTTGGTACTCCTAGATGACAATAGAAGAACATTCATCATCTTCTAAGAAGGAGGACAAGATGAAGTTCACGTACCAAGGTGTTTATCTACCAATTGTAGTTCTCTCAAAGGTTGATGAAATCAAAGATGTAGAGATTGGTCATCATGATATGGAAGATTTTGTGAAAAAGATTGAGAAGAAACCATTAGAAGAAAATTTGTGATCCATCGTTCATAGTGGAAAATCTAGAAAAATCATAAAATGTCTTGAAAAAATCCAAAAAAATCATAAAATGTTTTGAAAAAGTCCATAAAAATCATAAAATGGCTTGAAAAAATCATAAAAATCATAAAAAGTCCTAAAAAGTTCTATAAAAATCACAAAAAGTCTTGAAAAAATCCATAAAAATCATAAAATGTCTTGAAAAAATCCATATAAATCATAAAATATCCTAAAAAAATCTAGAAAACATCAAATATTCCTTACCATAAAATCATAAAATGTCTTGAAAAGAATCCATAAAAAAAACATAAAATGTCCTAAAAAAATCCATAAAAATATAAAATGTGATGAAAAAAAATCATAAAATGTCCTGAAAAAATCCATAAATATCATAAAATATCCTAAAAAAATCCAGAAAACATCAAATATTTGTTTCTCTTGAGGGGGCATCTATAAACATTATTCATAAAATCATTTAATCTTTTATCCTTTATCATTTATACATTAATCACTAAAATATCATTTGCATATTCTAGTAAATCATTTAATAATCTATCCATTAATCCATTCATCTCATATTCATATTTCATGCATTACCATTTTCATAATCATTTCATTAAATCTATTTTCATAATAATTTATCCATCATAAAATATTAATACATTAATGCATTTACACATTTCATGCATTTGCATATTCATTTAAAATATCACACATATTCATTAAATTATTCATGTACCACCTACATGCATTTATCCATTTCAATATTTTATCTTACTCATCTCATGCATGTGTGATATTTTCCTCCAAGCGAGTCTCTTATCCCACACTCCATTCACAACTTGCATTCACCCTAAAGATGCCTATTTAAACAGGACTCTCTTCTCATTTTTGCCCCGACACAAAATCTTGGATCCCTACGTTTTGTATCTACTTCCATTATCTTTGCTTTACATTTCATTTTCAACATCTAACTTGTTTGTATTCTCATTTATAATATTTTCATTCCATTTTGAATCTTCATTTATCATAGTTCTTTGTGCACATGCTTTTACTGAGAGCATTTTGTATATAAGTACAAAGTCTTGAATGATAGGAGAACAATAGAGTTTAATTTTAGTGAAAACATTTTCTATTTTTGAATAGTTTAGATGTTTTGTTTTATGATTTTTTTTTTAGAATGAAACAACTCTATTGAGGTGATATGAAATAGTGATTTTGGTTTATAGAATCATTTGTTTCAACATGCACACATTCTAGTGAACCCGACGTGAACGAACAATTGTTCCTTTGTTTATTCATTTTTGTTCTCCCATTTTTTTGTTGTTGTTGGGTTGTTTGAATTTATATTAGCAACTTCAAATTTGTTGGAGAAGCATGAGAAACAAATAAAATCATGTTTTTCTTTTTTCTACCACGTTTTTCCCACTACTGGGTACTTTGAAATGCCCAAAACATCTCTAAAATTGTCCTCTGGTCATGGAGAATGCCTCGGGCATTAAAGCTCTAAAAAAATAGCTTTAAATCAAAAAGTGTGATCACCATATCCCCCTGCATTCCTCTTCAAATCTTTCCAATTAAAAACTTTATTTGTGGAATGGTGAAATTATAATTTTAAGCTCATAATAAAGCTTTGAAAAATATTCTGCTGGAAACATTTTCTACTATTTTGCACTCACGGTGAGTATTCTCGTTTATGCATCTTAGTCAAAAGCCATGATTTACAATCTTATTTGGGTGTCTGATATTTTATGTAGGTTGTTTCTATTTTAAATGTCTTTGTAGTAACTTTATTTCATTCTGAGCATATCCTAGAGAGTTATTTGAAACATATCTTCCATTTTTATGTGATTTTCTAGGATAAGTCTTTGCAATAATTTAGTTCTAATTTTCTTTTTTGATTTTGGTAATATTTTATTTTATTTTTTTAGATTTAATTTTTAGATTCAGAATTAGTTTAAATTAGATTTTAACTAAATTAGAATTAAATTTAAATTTGACTTAAAATTAGTTTTAACTTGAATTTTTAGATTTAAATTTAGATTGGATTTTTTTCTAACTTTGAGATTTAGATTTTTAATTCTGATTTAGATTTAGAACCAACTTAAATTAGATTTTAAATAGATTTTAATTTAACTTATAATAGACTTTCATTAAAATTAAAATAGATTTGAATTAGAATCAATTTTAATTTAAATTAGATTTCATATGATTTTCATTAAAATTAGATTAGATTTTAATTTTATTTTAGATTGGATTTAAGTTAGATCTTAATTTATATTTAGGTTACTTTTTAACTTAGATTAACTTTAATCTAGATTTTAATTTAGATTTTAACCTTTATTTTAGCTTTTAATTTTTTAATTTAGCTTTTCTTTTAATTTATCTTTTAGTTTAAACTAGATTTAGCTTTAAATTTTTATTTAGATCTAATCTCTAATGTATATTTAGTCTTTTAATCTAGATCTTGATTTTTTAATTTAGATTTAACTTAGAATTTAGACTTAATCATTTAGAGTTTATTTTAATTTAAACTAGATTCTAGGGTAAATGTTAATTTTTTAAATTTTAGTTTTGTTTGATTGGGGGACTAATTTTATTAATTCGGTTTCTCTTGCAGGTTCATTTGATAGAGAATTGAAAATCAATATATGCTTGTCAAAGAAATGAGGTATGAAACTACTAATGAGATTTTGATGCAGGATGTTCACCAAAGACATGATTTTGAAACCAATTGTCTTTTATATTAGAAAAAATTTCAAATTAGTGCATTAAAAATGAACAATTGTCTTCTCTCACATAGGCTTAACTAGGGGTTTAATAAACATTGTTTGTTTTTCTTGAATGTGGTAAGTGATTATGATATCACCTTGTGCAAACTAGGTGATCAAAAAACTAGACCCATCTATTTTGTGTCACCTTGATTCAATAATCGAAGTATCCTCTCCCCTTGCACACTTGTGTGATCCTAGGTGCAAGAGAAATGATTATTGACTCTAGGACTTGGGCCTTCCTTGGTGGGAAAAAAGTACTTACCCCAAGGTGAATCAAACCAGCAATGAAGCTCTTTGGCCAAGCTACCCTCGACCAATATATAAATGTGAATCCTAATGGAAAACTTAGGATTACGAGTGCGGTTGTGTCACACAGACAAGTGAACTCCCCAAAACCCTGTTGAGTGTAACCTCTTTAGGTTGGAGTTCCTCCTTATCGAAGCTAATCTTTCCCCATGTGTGGTCACTTGAACAAGGGTCTTGAACTAAAAACCTTTGTGTAGTTGCCAAAATCCCATCTATTTGCTAATGCAACAACAGTCCTTGTGAAGGCATCCACATTCTCGTAGTTCTTAGTAGAGGTGATCAACCTTCCATGGGAAATTTATGGGGGTTGGAAGCTTGGTTGACCTAAGAAGTGAGTGCATTGTAAGGGGGAGTCCTTGTGGCCAACCTTTTGGATTCATATACTAAGAATAAGTGCAGTTGGGAAAACCCACGTGGAATCTAGCAAATATAGTCCTTGCCAACCTTAGGATTTGTGCTTGAATTGTTAAAATCAATCACTTTGTCTACTATATCTTTTGTGTGTGTTAAAAAATAGAACTCAAACAAACATCACACCTAATAACTTGAAACATCTCAAACTTTAAAACCTCAAAGGGTCCAACAACACAAAAATCCAACGTGAACCTATCACTTATATTTCTTGGGGTCATCATCCTTCAGTTTTGATCTTTCAATCCTTCCATTCCAACTAGTCCTTGAATTCCATCTAGCCTTTGCATTTCACCGAGTCCTTGCATATTCATGGTCCTCACATATTCATATCCCTTTCATCTGAGTCCTTACATATTCCTAGTCTTCCATGCATAGGTGAAATTACATAGTCTTTGCATACATATATGATTCCACCTAGTTCTTGAATGTTCAACCACTTTACATATCAAGACCATCTCACCTAACCTTTGCATGTTCCAAGAATTGATTCCTTTGAATATTCATCATCGATCAAACAAAACCTTTATATTTCACTTAGGCTACTCTTCCAAGGTCTTGAAATCAAACCATTGGCTATCTATCACCCGCATCACTTGAGGTTCATCATCCTTGAGATAGGGAACATACCATTATCCTTGAGTAGGGAAATCCTTTTGGAGTCCATCATCTCCGACATACCCTCTCTTGATCATTGGTCCTTTTTTCTATCCATCATAACACAAGTAAAGCCTTACATCATACCTAATTTCAGACCTAGAGTTGTGTTTGAGCTCTTGCATTCTTAGCTTATCATATCATACCAAACCATTTTCATATCCAATCTTAGAATCATATCATTTTCGTTGCATCCTATTATTAGGTCTTATACATTACCTTGGATTGAAAATTAGAACGATCACCTATGACCCCTAGAACAAGAGCATTTTTTTTTCAAGAAGGGAACCCTTGGGGAAAAGACTTTGATGGGGAAGATCACATTAGTGTTGAACCTAGTGAAAAAAGAAAAATTGAGGATGATGAAATAACCTAATCCACCATAAATGACGCTCTTAATGATAATAGATTCACTAAAATTCTTATAGAGGTAGTTAAACGTAACCCACATCAATACTTCAAAGCCCTTGCTGATGAAGGAATCAAAATGCCTCCCGATTTTGACATGTCATTACTCATGATGAATGATCAACCCAAGTCTATTGAATCTAAACATCCCAAAACAAATAACTATGGTAGAATCAAAGATCATAGACCCTTTTATCTACAACAAGGTTACAAGCGATCTTCAAAGACATTAAAACCCGTACCTACAAATGATCCTATTTTGGATGAGCTTAGAATATTGAGACAAGAATTGGACACTCTCAAGAACTGTAAAACATCATCTCACAAGTTCTCCATTGAAGACATATGTCCTTATCCCTTCGATCCAAGCATACCAATGCCACCTTTTCCTAACCATTGGGACATACCAAAACTTGACAAATACAATGGAAAAGGAGATCCTAAGAATCACTTTAGACAATTTTGGGCTACTACCATGGAAATTTAAGTTGATGAAACATACCTTTTGAAATTATTCCCTTGTAGTTTAGGAGGAGAAGCTATGGAATGGTTTTCACGATTACCCCTGATCATAAAATCATTTCAAAAATTGGTTGATAAATTTGTCTCCAATTATAGTTTCAATTGTGACTTTAAAGTGACCATGACAAACCTTTTCAACACCAAACAAAAACTAGGTGAATCTTTTGTGTCATTTTTACAAAGATGGAGATATTTAACAAAACAATTACCTTATTTCATTCTTGATCAAGAATTGGTTGAGCTCTTTTGTCGAAATTTGAACAAAGAAATTGGAAGGGAACTTCACCTCAAATGCTTGGATTCCTTTGACGAAGCCATAGAAACAGGATTCCGAATTGAAAAAATTCTCATTGATGATGGAACTATTAAACTTAATAATGACATAGATCAAAAATTAAATTCAAACAACAGGACACCTTTTTGGGTAAAGAACAAGAATTTAATCAGTAGTTGTTTCTGGATTTGATTGTGTGTAAGCTTTTGAATCAACATTTCGGATCACACTCTGTGATCCATCATAGAATGGCGATAGTGTTTTAAGTTGTTTTGCATCCAACAAATCCATCGTGAATACATTCTTGTTCAAAGCTATTAGATTTCCACAATCCATAAGAATATTAGTAGTTGTTTCTGGATTTGATTGTGTGTAAGCTTTTGAATCAACATTTCGAATCACACTCTGTGATCCATCATCAGGATAGAGAGCCCAAGGAATGAAAAAATGGTTTATTTGCAATTTAAACTAGTATAAAAGAGGTGAGAAAGGTAAGTTTAAGGGGAGATGAGGGCACAAGACCAAAGGGAATGGCACAGCACTCAACAAAAATGAAAGAAAAAGAAATAAACATAATAAATTAGAAATAAAACAAAAATAATAGAAACCAATGAAATTAGATTTAAAATTTCCAACTTAGCGTATTTAATATATATATATATATATATATATTGAAGATATTATTATAATGAAAGTCAAAAGAAAGTTAAGATATTATTATATAATTATTTTAATAAGATTTTTTTTTTTTCTATATTGTTTCTAAATATTTAAATAAAAAATTAAAATTTTAATATTTTAATATATTAAATATAAAATAAATAATATAATATATTATTAAAATCACTTTCATTATAATTACTTTCTTTTTACTTTCATTATCATAATATCTTCAATATTTTAACATATTGTTTCAAAATATTCAAATATATTCATAATTAAAATATTTCATTTACAATTAAATAATTTTATTTTTTTTCTAAATATATATTAATATATTAAAAATAATAAGATAGATTCGCATTAAGTTTTTATATTTAATATTTTAGTTTAGTCTATATTAGTATTTATTTCAATAAGATATTATTATAATGTTTGCTATTCTGTTTGACATTTGGAAATTATGATATATATTAGTAAATTTTTAAATATATTCCACTATTTTAATATATTTGATATATTCAAATACTTAAAATATTAAAATAGATTAATATATTAATCTAATCAAATATTAAAATATATTAATATATATATAATATATTAAAATATATTAATATATTTAATATATACAAATATTAAAATATATTAATATATTTAAAAATATTGAAAAATCCTAAATTTAAAATAATATATTTAAACAATTAAAAGAAGGGAAGTAAAAAAGAAAGGGAAGGGGGAGGAATGAAAACCCACAGAAGGGCAAGAGAGAAGGGAGGGGAACAAGGAGGAAAAAACAAGGGATGAGGAGGAAGGAAGAAAAAAGAGGAACCAAGCACAAGCCCGAGACCACAAAACCTAAAGGGGGAAGGGGAAAAAAGGGAAGAGGAGGGGCGGGGGAGAGGGGGCATCAAAGCAATAGAGAGGAAAAGGGGGGTCAAGATCGAGGGGTATGGTGGTTTTTAAGCGAAGACAAAAGAGGCTTCCATGAGAGACTTAAACTCCACCCATCATCGCGATTGAGGTTGTTGGGGTGATTGACGATTTCAATGGCTTCTTTAAGTTTCTTCTTGTGGAAGTTATATTCAATGAATAAGATTTGAGTGTTTTCTAAACAAATATGGTGTTTGGTTGAAAAGGAGTGCTCAGCTAGGGCATATTTTGAAACACATTCATGATTGATGTCAGCACTATGCTCTTTGATTCTTGTGTTGAAAGAGCGACCCATTTCACCAATGTTGTGTTGAAATATGTCAACACGTTCATGATTGATGTCAGCACTATGCTCTTTGATTCTTGTGTTGAAAGAGTGACCCGTTTCACAAGAATCAAAGAGCATAGTGCTGACATCAATCATGAATGTGTTTCAAAATCTGCCCTAGTCGAGCACTCATTTTCAACCAAAGACCATATTTGTTTAGAAAACACTCAAATCTTATTCATTGAATATAACTTCCACAAGAGGAAACTTAAAGAAGCCATTGAAATCATCAATCATCCCAACAACCTCAATCGTGATGATGGGTGGAGTTTAAGTCTCTCATGGAAGCCTCTTTTGTCTTCCTTTAAAAACCACCATCCCCCTCCATCTTGGCCCCCTTTTCCTCTTAGTCGCTTTGCTGCCCTCTCTCCCCCACCCCTTCTCTTCCCTTATTTCCCCTTCCCCCTTTGGGTTTTGTGGTCTCGAGCTTGTGCTTGGTTCCCCTTTTTTCTTCCTTCCTCCTCATCCCTTTTTTTTTCCGCCTTGTTCCCCTCCCTTCTCTCTTTCCCTTCTGTGGTTTTTTCGTTCCTCCCCCTCCCCTTTCTTTTTTACTTCCCTTCTTTTAATTGTTTAAATATATTATTTTTAAATTTAGGGTTTTTCAATATTTTTCAATATATTAATATATTTATTTAAATATTTGTATATATTAAATATATTAATATATTTTAATATTTTATTACATTAATATATTAATATATTTTAATATTTTAAATATACTAATATATTTTAATATTTTA
>CM021105.1:170744042-170757688 GCA_007115665.2 Sequoiadendron giganteum
GGGGTGTTGGGATAGTCTTCTTTTTTGTTGTGTTTGTTTATGAATTAGACACTAATTCACCTTGGTTCCACATACCATGGTACCTGGCGTCTTATGCTATAGCACAATTCCGTGCTCCAAAAATGGAAAATAGAATTAGGATTGCATTTCATTTTCTCTTCCATTGCATTACATGTATCCCCATCCCTTCTATCTCCATGACTTGTGATTTTGGTTGTTCAAATGCTGATTCCTTCCATTTTCCCTTTCTCCTCAAGACTCCTATGGTTATTGAAAGGTACATTTGCACACCCATCACCTCCTTCACTTCCATCATTGTGCAAGCCCTTTTTTACATTCATGATAACATTGCATTTCATTTACTTATTAGGATTTAGTTGTATTTTCATCCCATATTTTAGGTTCAATATGTTGCATTTCATCCCATGTGCCTAGTTAGCTTAAGGTGTTTATATTAATTAATTAGTCTACACAACTTAAATTCATTATATTTTTAGTCCATTTCCCTAGCATATTCATCTTAGGTCATGACATACATCATTACCTGCATCAAAAATTGTTAGGACCATATCCACATCCATAGCATTATATAATCATAAATCATCCATCAAATCCTGCATCATAGGTGTTAGATACCATGTACATATCATCCACATTGGCACAATCATAAATCCTCCATCACATCCTGCATCATAACCATTAGACATCATACATATCATCCATATAGGAATAAACATAAATCAATATAAGCATTTCCATACATCTCATCATAACCATCATCCATAAAAAAACCATGAACATACATATAAGCATAAGTAAATCATCCATCATATACACATCACATAATGTCAATAAGGGCTCTCGCATATCATATAAAAATTAAAAATACAATGTCCATCACGTATTCCATAATAACATCCATCATATACATCACAATACGTATCCATCATATTTGTCATCAAATAATGTATGAGTGCAAAGCTATGGCTCAACTCTGATCTTTGCTACTCTATATTGTATCCCATCCTGTAATTGTCAAATACCAGGATCCTATCCCTCTGATCTTCTAAACCATGAGCTTCCCACATCTGACCTTTGTGGTGACTCCAGCACTAGCCCTCTATGTGGGGGAATCTCTCTCAAGCTACTATATTCATGGGTATGCATCCCTACTTACTAGGAAGCCGTTGGCATCTACAACCTCACTAGAACATAAGTAGGTACCCGCTATCCTAGATTTGGCACTGTTGATAAATAGGCACACAAATAGTAGCTAGCCTCACTCATATACTCATCTCGCTCAGCCACTTGTTGTGTGGCCAAATCCTTCTCTGCCGAATACCTATCTTGGAATCCATAGATAGATCTCCTCTCCTATTCCCATGCACCTTGTGCTAACCGTAGCTACTCAACCTTCACTACCATCCATGACACCTAATCCATAGCTTTGTCCCTCTCTTCTTGAATGTCTTGCACATGTGCCTGCAGTCTCTAGACCTTTTCCCCTGTATCGCCACCCTATGCAGCATGTACCTACCCTTGCATTGCTTGTGCCTACCCCTACGTTGTACCTCTCTCCCTCTCTACCACCTGTATTTGTGCCATTGCTACATCCCTCTCATCTTGCAAGACCTACACCTATGTTTGTAAGGCAATCCTCTTTATCTCTAGCACATGTATTGTTGGTGTTTTTTCCAACATAGGATTTGTAATTCTCTAAAAGTTGGCCAACCTCTATTATAAAGAACTATAAGAGCTAGTGGCCAACTAACGAGATCTAGTCAAAGACTAACATCTCCTACACTTTTGGCTCTATGAGACCAAGGTGGGTAAACCTTCATGTGTTCATAATATTGTTCTATGACTGATGAGAACACTTCTTCTTATAGATGCAGTCCCCACACACACAATTAGAAAACAATTACCTTGGTTGTGGCAAAACCTAAGAATAATAACAAATGTCCCAAAGCAAAGAGACTAATATTTATCATAAGATTTATATCTCAAAAGAGATAGTGTTTGATATTTGTTAAAATGTTCAGATATTGAATAACCATGCTCAGAGCCATAGTCATACACTTGAAAGAATTTTACCAACACTATCTAGTGCCTCATTCATTGGGTGGGAGTCATATAAAACATAATTTAGATATTATGAACTTATCACCATAATTCTTTGCTACTATGAGATCTTTCAGTATATTAAATAAATACTCCTTAGTGAATCATGTGCATGTGACCATAAACATGCAATTTGTTTTCAAGCATTTGATTAACTCATTAAGTTAAAGCAGGAGAACAAGTTACACTTTCAAATACACCATTGAAACTAATTAACAAACCCTTGATAAATCCATTCATAATCCATGACACATACATAGGAGAGAAAATTGTCTTAATTCTTTTAGATTTCTTTCGATATTGGTAATTACAAAAGTATAGCATACTTATTTCATACTATTCCCGACCTAGAATGATTTCCTAGATAATACCTTCAAAATCATGCAGTAAAACTAACTATACATACTCAGAACCTAAAGGATCCAAAATCTTGACCATAACAATGAGTTGTGAAATCTCTTTTATAGGACAGGAGAGGAACAAAGCATTAGGCTACATTGTTAATTTCAAAATTGAATTTCATTTAGAATTAAATTTGAATTCACATTTCTCATCATTGGATAACAAGGTGCATGATCCGAGGAATCAAAAAATGGTTACATAGTAACTAGTCGGAGAAAAAGCATGCCAGGCACGTGCATGTCCACATCAACAAGATGAAACACAAGGAAAATACTACCCAACAGAACCAACACCAGCAAGTTCCACTAAGTAGACACATGGCCTTAGTACAAGCGATCGCTCTGAGTTCTCACCTTAGTCAAAAGCGGAACCTCCTTCATTCCTCTAGCCACATCAGTGCCACATCTAGCAACTTGGCCTGGTACTAGTGCAGTTATTGGTTTGACTGCAAGGACCTCCTCATTCACTCCCATGAGCTCAGTTAGTTTCATCAGTGGCTCCAACTGGGGATGCATGCCCCCTGTGGGCATAGCAAGAATCTAGGAGCTCGGGTTTCGTAGACCAAACTACTGAATTACACAAGTTGCTTGACAAATATATCACCTTGCTTTGTCAATTGGACTTGTACACTACCAACTTGGTTACCCCAGACCACCTAACAAGAGAAATCAAAATTTGCCTCTATCAAAAACAAAATTTTGTATCACCTGGAGTAAACAAGGTCTGCAACATTTACACTTTGATGCTTCAAAAATAGTAGGATAATCAATATGTCTGGAAGTATCATAGTGTTTATTTATACTCCCCTGCATCAATTTAGTCCATGTCTTGTTCCAAAACTTTAAAAGAAACATATGACCATGATAACATTTCACCTTACCCTGCCCCTAGTCATAACTCATAGGATGCTGGTCCAATTGAACTGAGAAGTGGAAATATTCATAACTTACCTGGTCTACAACATTACACATTTTGACATCATCATCAATTTGCACATCAAACTGAAAATTTTCATATAAAATTGTGTGCATATTATCCATACTTCTATTGCTCAACACAGGTGATACACAACTTGGGGAATCCCCACCCTAGAATTTCCCAAATAAGTTAGGTTTCCATCACTTTAATTCCATCAATTTGGGATACATCCTAGCATCAAAAATGTCTGCAGTACTAGTTACATCATTCTCCAAGGAATGTGTAAATACATTCATTTCAGGCCTCTCAATGTACACCTTCCCCTATATTTCTTCATTTATTTTTAAGTGAAAACCCTTAAAGACAGAGTCAAATACATCAATTTCAAACTGGTCAAAAGAGAAAGAGCAATATGCATTGGCTTCGTTGTACTCAACATTAACTGATGTATGTGTTAGTTTATAAGTGAAAAATTTGGCACAAGCGGAAAAATTTTCATCGGCAATATCAATGTCAGAAGGTAACAACATATCCATCTCAACTTCACATAAGCAGTTAGGGAAAACAATAGTACCAATATTTTCATCAATATGTTGGTTGTCTTCAGTACTATTCCTTTGATCACATACTTCATTGTCCTCAAATTCCTCAACATTTATACAATAGGCTTGTTCCATTACCAGTATACCCGAAGTATACTCTAAATATTTATCATATGAAAATTGTTCCTTCACTTGGGAACAAGTAAGAACATGAGGTTCTACATTTCCATACAACTCTGGTGAAAATACAAGCCTAGTTCCATCCTTAGTACTGCAATCACTACCTTTGAAATCACAATCACTGGCCTGTAACAAAATCTTAGTGAAATGAGTATTACAATCAAGATTAGGAGACATAATAGGTGTCACATAATCCTGCATTATTTTTCCCCTCAAATTCCTCTTTAGTTATCCAAATTTCCTCAAAAGGGCAAGCATTGTCTTCATTTTGTGTAGGTACATTCTTGGTTGATTCTACAATTTATATCCACTTAATGACCTGGGCCAAATTAGCAAGTTTTAATTCTTCTGGCAAAGTACTTAGCCCTATTTCATAAAGTTCACAAAATAAATCAATGGATTCATAGTCACTAGGTCTATGACTTCTAGGAATTTGTATCAAGACTTCTAAAAATCTCATTAAAAACTCATATGACGATTCCCTCTCCTGCCTCTTCATTTCATACAATTTTGGTACAAGAGAAGTTTGATCAACATCATTCAAACTAGACTGGCTTTCAACTTGGATCTCATTATTATCACACTTCAATGGTGAAGAAATAAAAGTTTTAAAAATACCCTTATCATAATCAGTGCTCTGAGTAACTTCCTCTGACATTTTACTAGTACTAGGTAAGCTAGGGTAATCAATACTTGCAGCAAGATACCCCTTCATCATTGAGCATTTCATATTCTTTTCAATTTCCATAGCCATTTGATATGCTTGGTGCATGTTTGTAGGTTCTTTATCTCTTAGTAAGTAACCCATCCTTTTGTCAAAAGCACCAAGATATACAACTAAGAATTCAGCCTCACTCGGTCTTATTTCTTTAGGGATTTCTCTTAAAGCTTTTAAAAACTTGAGATTAAAATATGGGATTAGCTCCTCTTTTTTTTTTGTGAATTCCCATAAAACATTTTCTTAATATGTTGGGATTGACTCATTCTCCAAATTGTTCCATAAAAACTATGACCAACTGATTCCATGAGTTAATATAATAGGCAAGTAGATAGGAAAACCAATATCTAACATCACCCTTCAAGGATTGTACAAAAAATTTCATGACAACATCCCCATGACTAATTTCATAATCCCCCATTACATCTAAAAAATACAATAAATGTTTAGAGGCTGATTCTGCACTTTGCCCTATATATTTAGGCAAATACTTCCTAATATTCTTAGGAATTGGATTAGGGTAACCACTGAAATTACTGAAAATAAAAAGGCATATACCTTTGAGTTACAAAACATCTCGAAGGGCTTAATGCAACCTGTTCTCTTTGCATAGTTATGTCTATTTTTACATATTGGAAATCACTTATACCCATTTGAAATTTCATCAATAGTATTTACTTATTAGACATATTATTTACTATCACAACCATGATTCTATTAGTGACTGCAAATAGTATTCCTTTCTTTTCAAGAGATGATGCAACATAAACATTATTTCATATGACCTTATACATATTGCATCATCAGAAGTATGGAAAAACTAATCATTGTTCCTTTCTTGATGCTAGACATCTAGTTTGGAACCATTGACATCCTTAATTACAAACACCCATCACAATTAAAAATAGTGAACTATTTAGTTTTGATTAAATACCTGGTAATTTTTTGTTCTGGCAGCATGTATTAAATTCTTCTTCCTAATTGTAAATATCACAGATCTAGGACTATTTCTTCATTCATCAACTAGCTCTTCAGACAGAGTCGCCACCTCTTCAACAAAGGATTATATTAAAAGAAATATGAAATTCCTTTCAAAGCTTGTCAGATTCTGGGATTTTACCCACAATAGAGTCATACCATACCACTACCAATCTCCCTCAAAACCACAATCCATTACCATCCAAATTTTAACATTCAAATTCACTTAACAAAAGATTCTAGATAGCATCCTTCAACCCCTGTGGTTCCTTGTTTCTCTTTTTCTTTTAAATTTCTTAGAAGTTCTCCCCAATAAAACCACCATTCATCTAATGATTCTAGAACTCCTAAATCCTTTACCAACAGGATACCATAGATCATAGGATTGTCATGTTTATTTCAACAACCTCTTCCTTCTAATGTTGAAAACATTCACTATGTAAATTTAGAACAATAAATCTCTGATATGACTCTATAACCATCTGCAACTGGTGATTTAGAACTCCCTAGTAGAGTCACCATTCTATTGGTGACTCGGATGGGACAAAATCAATCAATAATGTTCAACCTCTGGTTACATAAATAGTTCAAAACTTTAATGAATCTGAAACAATACCATCTGCAACCAAAACTTTTGAGTTCATCCCCAATGGAGTCACCATTATGTTGGTGTTTTTTCACACATAGGATTTGAAATTCTCTAAGAGGTAGCCAACCTCTATTATAAATAACAATAAGAGCTAGTGGCCAACTAACGAGATCTAGTCAAAGACTAACATCTCCTACACTTTTGGCTCTGTGAGACCAAGGTGGGTAAACCTTCATGTGTTCATAAGATTGTTCTATGACTGATAAGAACACTTCTTCTTAGAGATGCAGTCCCCACACATGCAATCAGACAACAATTACTTTGGTTGTGGAAAAACCTAAGAATAATAACAGATGTCCCAAAGCAAAGAGACTGAAAATTATCATAAGATTTATATCTCAAAAGAGATAGCGTTTGATATTTGTTAAAATGTTCAGATATTGAATCACCATGCTCAGAGCCACAATCATACACTTGAAAGAATTTTACCAACACTATCTAGTGCCTCATTCATTGGGTGGGAGTCATATAAAACATAATTCAGATATTATGAACTTATCACCATAATGCTTTGCTACTATGAGATCTTTCAGTATATTAAAACAATACTCCTTAGTGAATCCTGAGCATATGACCATAAACATGCAATTTTTTTTCAAGCATTTGATTAAATCATTAAGTTAAAGTAGGAGAACAAGTTACACTTTCAAATACACCATTGAAACTAAATGAACAAACCCTTGATGAATCCTTTCATAATCCATGACACATACACAGAAGAGAAAATTATCTTAATTCTTTTAGATTTCTTTCGATATCAGTAATTACAAAAGTATAGCATACTTATTTCATACTATTCCTAACCTAGAATGATTTCATAAATAATACCTTCAAAATCCTATAGTAAAACTAATTGTACCTACTCAGAACCTTATGGATCCAAAATCTCAACCATAACAATGAGCTGTGAAATCTCCTTCATAGGACAGGAGAGCAACAAAGCATTAGGCTACATTGTTAATTTTAAAATTGAATTTAATTTAGAATGAAATTTAAATTCACATTCCTCATCATTGGATAACAAGGTTTATGATCTGAGGAATCAAAAAATGGTTACATAGTAACCGGTTGGAGAAAAAGCATGCCAAGAACGCACATGTCCACATCAACAAAATGAAACACCAAGAAAATACTGCCCAGTAGACCCAACACCAGCAACCACTAAGTAGACACACAACCCTAGTACAAGCAACCACTCTGAGTTCTCGCCTCAATCAAAAGTGGAACCTCCTTCATTCCTCTAGCCACATCCATGCCACATCCAACAACTTGGCCTGGTACTAGTGCAGTTATTGGTTTGACTGCAAGGACCTCCTAGTTCACTCCCATGAGCTCCGTCAAAGCCGCTAGGTAACATCGGTAATCCGAGTCAATCTCAAACCCATTATCATAAGAATATAATGAAATTAACACAGGGGATGCACAATGCTCTGGCCTTTTTCCAGCACTCTTAGTAGTGACCTCAGGTATTCTAGGAGTAGGTTACTCCTTCTTAATTAGTGACCTCTAGGCTCCTACTTGGGCACTCCTGTGCCCTATAGATTTCTCCATAGCTTCACAGAATATAGGATAATAAACACCACCTGCAGACAAAACAACTCAAAAAATATAATGGTAACACTAGGTCACTTTAGCAAGTATTTATAGAATGAATTGGTGTGAAGGATATCAATTGCTTAAATGCAAAACAAGCATTTGAGCCATAAGTGGCTGACATAGCCACCATAATTGCTTCTATTAGGATGGCATCATTTGAATGCTAGATAAAATCAAGAGAAAATCCTCTGAAATGCTCAAGCCATTAATAAAATAGGCTTTAGAGTGTGAAATCTCATCACACAGATGATTGGTAATTTCTTTGAAACTATACTATTGATGTAGAATGGACTTGGCAAGTCAGACAACTTAGATTGAGTCAATTGAGCAATGAAAATCCACCTCAGTACCTTGAAAAACCATAGCCAATCAAAACCCATGAAAATAGGAGGTCACAACTAGATAGTTGCTCCCATTTAGCCCTGTCACTCGATGAACCAGGCCACATGTCGCCCTTTTGCAAACCTCGTGGTACTTTTGAGATATTTTCTATGCTCATGCGAGGTTTGCGAGGGAGAATTGTTATTAACCTCATAATTAAAACCCTCGCTGATGAAAAGATGACCATCTATCATCGTTGGCACCTTGAGAAAAAACCCTACCCCTCCATACATTTCAGATGGCAGCATCTCACAGAACTCACACCTCATAGTGACATTAATAGGGAAACCTGTGAGGTTTGCAAGAAACAGTCTAGATCAAAACCCGTGAATGGATGGTTAACCAAAGTGCATGCACGAACATTAGAATATTCAACGGAAAAAGATCGACAAGCTGGGTGAAATGGGCTGGTAAGAGCATGGAGGAAAGGGCTCAACCGAATCACTTAAGTGACCGGTTACCCTTGATAGCAAGTCATTGTTGAAACATAACAAGAGGGTTTCAAAATTTGATAATTGATAGCACCTTGGGTAACTTTAAACCCTAAAACCCTAGCCTCCTTCCTTCAAAAATTAAAAGTCCCATCATGTACCTGAACCCTTATGGCCTCCTCCCTCTCCTACATCTATTCCATGTCCCCCACTATCTTTTCTACCACCTCAACTCTATCATGGATCTCATCTCTCTTGTCTCAACTCCATCCTCTCTCACAACAACTCCTCCACCCATCTCCTCAAATCCTCCATATCTCTCTTTACCTTTTCATGGTCTATTCCGATATCTACTATGTCGCTCCTCTCAACTCGCTGACCCCCTACTTGCAATATCATCACCATCACCTCTAGTCTATCTCACTCCCATCTCGCAGCCTCCCCTGCCTCATGTTGCCTAGCTACCTCTCCCTCTAAATGAGTCACGTCTTCCCATAACTTGCTCACCTCCACTCACATCTCATCCAACTTGACTCACAAGCTATCTCTCTTCCTCTACATCTCTGCCTTGTGTTGTGGCACCATATTGGCCACCTCTTGGAAAGCCTTCTCACCCTTTTTCCATACTCTAGCTATCTCTACTCTTAGCCTCCTCACCTCAGCCTCCAGTATACACCTTGCAGCCTCTGTGTCTCTCAGTCTCTACTTAGCGATATGTATCCTTGCCTCTACTCCTCTCAGCAGTACAGCTAGATCCTCTACTATCGGAGAAATCATAGCCAATGGGAGAATATCATGCACATCCATATCCATCACCTTTTCCCCTGCCTCATCTCCCATATCCATCGCTACTGCATCCGCCCTCTCATCCATTGCATCTAGCTCATATCTCACATCCTCTAGCTCGATCTCCACCCAAGCCCTCCTCCTCCTCCTCCTATTCATCTGCCACTACCCTCCTACCTCATCATCCCACTGTCCTCCCTCTTACTACTAACCTTCTCTGTCCACCTCCGACCCTCTCCTTTGTTGTCCTCCTACTCTACCTACCTTCAGCTCTCTCCTTTGTTTCTCGCCTGCTCTGGTCACCCCCAGCCCTCTCCTCTGGTGTCCTCCTACTCTCCTACTTCTGACTCTCTCCTTTTTTGTCCGCCTAATCTGACCACCTTCGACCCTCTCCTCTATTTTTTGCTTGCTCTGACCACTACCAACACTCTCCTATACTATCCTCCTACTCTACGTACCTCTGGATCTCTCCTCTTCTATCCCCTCCCTATCCCTCTCCCCTCTCCTACCAATCTAACCTCATCCTCTGATCCAAATCCTAATGGCCCTATGATCAGCTCCTCTAGTGTAATTCATGGGGGATAGTGTTGGGAAAACCACATAACATATCTAATTGTCACCCTTGCATCTACCATCCCTCTGGCCCTCCCTAGATAGGTCACTAGATCCTACTCCAGTGTCTCCCAATGCTCCCTCACAAACTCCAATGCAATCGTCTCCCCCATGGTTGCTATCGTGTAATCCATTTGAACCTATCTACTCCACCCAGAATAGCTTATGTCAGCCCAAACTACCTAGTCACCTGGTCTAGCCTGTGTGACTCCACTATTGGTGGCTCCTTCTTGACTATATAGCATCGAGTCATGAAATTTCCTCTATGTCTCACCTCATCCCCCCTCCATCTGGAAAAGCGTCATGTCATATATGGCCTCAACACTATCTCCTCCTCCTTGAGATCATCAAATAACCTCCTCCATCCATCTAAATCCCCAGAACCATGATACCACCACACCTAATCATACTTTTCACTGTACCAATACACCACTGGTAGCGTCTCATCCTCTAACCCCACTCTTACCACATTTGGCTTAGTCACACTAATGTTCTCCCACGTCCATACCTATAGTAATGTAACATGTGCCACATTCAATCTCTCTTGGTAACACACTACGTACATGTCCCTATATATATGTGCTAGGATGCATGGACCCCAGGTGAACTCCACATGTCTCTCGTTGATAATGTGTCGAATCACCTCCATGTAGCTGAGGTTGTAGAACCATCCACTCCTATCCAGTTTCATTATCCCACTGATCAATCCACACAAGTATAGTGGCAATTCTAGTACTATCAATCAAAAACACCTATCCACATCCAAACCCTTCTACTAAATAGGCAGGTCCTCTCACCCAAACAGGACCCACATGGTCTGATCCAATGCCCCCCCCTTTGATCTCATCATTCTCACTAAGTGACCTGCTATGGGAAGCCTTAGTATCTACCACATGTCCCCCAACATCACCATCATCTCCCCTATTGGGAGATAGAAGGTCAAGGTCACTGAATCCTAGTGCTCAATAAGGGTTATCAACATTTCTTGATGCACTCTAATCGATGGATATCCTAACATATGTAACAACCCCACTTGAGAGAGGGCCTCATGGTATTCTTCGGTCATTGCTCACCTCATCACCTCCAAAACCTCTGATCTCCTTTCCCAAGTCCTTAAGTTGTCAAAGCGTTGCACCCATATCACACACCATGTCATTCATCTTATCCTTTCCTTCATATATTTCTCTTCCCCATCTCCTGGCCTTAGGTTCTCTTCTCACTAATTTTATTCCCCCTTATTTGGACAACTTTCCCAATTTTTCCCCCTTTCATCTCTTTTTCTTCCCAACTTTATCGTTTCTTCTATTTTTTGGTCTCCCCTTCTTTTCCTTGGGTTGGGGCAAACCCCTTGGGGGTAGGGTAGCCCCTTTGAGGGTGTCTCTACCCCATGGGGCAAGATTTCTCCTTTAGGGGCACCACCGCCCATTGGGGTGGGGTCACCCCTTTAGAGGCTTTACTGCCCCTTGGGGCGGGGCCACCCCCTTAGGGGCGTGGTTGGCCCTTTTGGGTGCGGCCGCCCCTACATGGGAAGGGCCGCCCTATAGGGGTGGGCCTTCCCATGACAAGGGCACTACCACCCCATGTTGGGTGTGGTTACCCCTTGAGAGGTGGGGCCTCCCATCATAGGGGTGTGGCCACCTCTTGATGGGTAGGGCCGCCCATTGCATGGGTGTGACCGCCCCTGTTAGGGGCCAGAGAACCCATTTTTCTTTTCATCTACTTGTTTTCCCCCATGCCTGTAATGAGAATTTCTACCCTCTTTCCCCCATGCCTATAACAAGTGTTTCTACCTACCCAGTGGGAAAAATTGGCTTTCTCTCTTTACCCATTTTCCTAATCTACCCCCATTCCCAAACCCATATTTTTAAATAACATTAAAACTTTAAAAAATGTTGAAAATCACAAGGAGGGTTTGAGCCTAATATGGCATGGGACCACATTCTCGTGGTAGAATCTCTGCACCATTTTCCTAATCATCATCATAATCATCTGAGATCTTCTTTCCTCATCTCCTTCATCTCCTCTCTTCTCTCTCTCTCACTCAACTACCACCTATGCAAATGAGGAATAGTAATTCTAAAATTAGTATTTATAACTTTTCCCCCTTTTCTCCTTTTTTAAATAAAGGGTATTTTTTCCCTTTATTTAACCCTCTTTTAATTCAACTAATCTTATAACCTCTCGAGGCCGTCATTTGTACCCCGTGTGTCCGTTTGACTTCGTTCAAAATCTAATCTTCATGGTTTTTCAATCTCTATCTAATGGTACCATCCATTTCTTCATATCAAGAAGTTACTCAAGGCCACTTTTTCTTCCCCAACTGCCCCCTTGAGGAGGCATACCCTACTATGTTCATACATGACTCCTTCTCAGTCATTTTCTTATGAGATTGGGGCATCTATCTTCAATTCCCTCCATTTGGGTAGCTCACATAACCTCTCCCATGTTGGGGCATCTTTTTTCTAGTTGATTCCTCTATAAAGTCATCTACATTTTTTTTTTTTGAAACACTGTTATTCTAACAATATTTCGAAGAGGGGAAAAATGTAGACATCCAAATTTGACCACTTCCATATGGTCCGAATCCTATCATTTATTCATCTAATTCACCTGTATTAATTAAATGACCTATTTAGTTAACATTTTCCCTTCCTATAAGGTTTCTAAAAGTATTTAATTAAATAATTTATCCTTACTATTTCTTCTCTAAATTAAATAAATGTATCAATTTATTTAATCTAGTCATTTATCTTCATCTATTTTAAATTCATTCTTTCTCTCTCCTTGTCCCATCCTCCATAACCTTTCCTTTAATTGGGATCAATTTTATTAATCCATAACTAACAAGTGCACATGCTTAATTAGGACTAATGACACATACTCCATATTTAGCCACTTGCCTCTAATATTCATTAACTTTTCCTAATTATATGTTTGGACAACCTTAATCTAATCACTTACCTATTTTGGTATGTCCTCTAAGTCAACCTTTCATAGGTACTTGCCTTATCAAGTATTGATCTCTTCCCCATGTGAATTAAAAATTCATATTTATTTCTCCCATGCATTTCTCTTCCCCATAACCTCTCATAGGTCGCTTAAGTCACATGGGACAAGGACCTCCTTTAGGAGGACCTTGTCTTATCCACTGGGTACTTCCAATCATGTGAATTTAAAATTCACATTTATTTCTCCAACAACTTCTCCCATCCCCATGGGGACAAGAGAGGACTTTCTAAAATTCCTCACTTGTCACTATCAGCCAAATATGGGGCCAAGGACTTCCTTTTGGAGGAAATCCTCTCCAATCCAAAGGTACTTGCATGTACCTC
>CM021105.1:170757788-170781211 GCA_007115665.2 Sequoiadendron giganteum
TATCTTTTCTACCACCTCAACTCTATCATGGATCTCATCTCTCTTGTCTCAACTCCATCCTCTCTCACAACAACTCCTCCACCCATCTCCTCAACTCCTCCATATCTCTCTTTACCTTTTCATGGTCTATTCCGATATCTACTATGTCGCTCCTCTCAACTCGCTGACCCCCTACTTGCAATATCATCACCATCACCTCTAGTCTATCTCACTCCCATCTCGCAGCCTCCCCTGCCTCATGTTGCCTAGCTACCTCTCCCTCTAAATGAGTCACGTCTTCCCATAACTTGCTCACCTCCACTCACATCTCATCCAACTTGACTCACAAGCTATCTCTCTTCCTCTACATCTCTGCCTTGTGTTGTGGCACCATATTGGCCACCTCTTGGAAAGCCTTCTCACCCTTTTTCCATACTCTAGCTATCTCTACTCTTAGCCTCCTCACCTCAGCCTCCAGTATACACCTTGCAGCCTCTGTGTCTCTCAGTCTCTACTTAGCGATATGTATCCTTGCCTCTACTCCTCTCAGCAGTACAGCTAGATCCTCTACTATCGGAGAAATCATAGCCAATGGGAGAATATCATGCACATCCATATCCATCACCTTTTCCCCTGCCTCATCTCCCATATCCATCGCTACTGCATCCGCCCTCTCATCCATTGCATCTAGCTCATATCTCACATCCTCTAGCTCGATCTCCACCCAAGCCCTCCTCCTCCTCCTCCTATTCATCTGCCACTACCCTCCTACCTCATCATCCCACTGTCCTCCCTCTTACTACTAACCTTCTCTGTCCACCTCCGACCCTCTCCTTTGTTGTCCTCCTACTCTACCTACCTTCAGCTCTCTCCTTTGTTTCTCGCCTGCTCTGGTCACCCCCAGCCCTCTCCTCTGGTGTCCTCCTACTCTCCTACTTCTGACTCTCTCCTTTTTTGTCCGCCTAATCTGACCACCTTCGACCCTCTCCTCTATTTTTTGCTTGCTCTGACCACTACCAACACTCTCCTATACTATCCTCCTACTCTACGTACCTCTGGATCTCTCCTCTTCTATCCCCTCCCTATCCCTCTCCCCTCTCCTACCAATCTAACCTCATCCTCTGATCCAAATCCTAATGGCCCTATGATCAGCTCCTCTAGTGTAATTCATGGGGGATAGTGTTGGGAAAACCACATAACATATCTAATTGTCACCCTTGCATCTACCATCCCTCTGGCCCTCCCTAGATAGGTCACTAGATCCTACTCCAGTGTCTCCCAATGCTCCCTCACAAACTCCAATGCAATCGTCTCCCCCATGGTTGCTATCGTGTAATCCATTTGAACCTATCTACTCCACCCAGAATAGCTTATGTCAGCCCAAACTACCTAGTCACCTGGTCTAGCCTGTGTGACTCCACTATTGGTGGCTCCTTCTTGACTATATAGCATCGAGTCATGAAATTTCCTCTATGTCTCACCTCATCCCCCCTCCATCTGGAAAAGCGTCATGTCATATATGGCCTCAACACTATCTCCTCCTCCTTGAGATCATCAAATAACCTCCTCCATCCATCTAAATCCCCAGAACCATGATACCACCACACCTAATCATACTTTTCACTGTACCAATACACCACTGGTAGCGTCTCATCCTCTAACCCCACTCTTACCACATTTGGCTTAGTCACACTAATGTTCTCCCACGTCCATACCTATAGTAATGTAACATGTGCCACATTCAATCTCTCTTGGTAACACACTACGTACATGTCCCTATATATATGTGCTAGGATGCATGGACCCCAGGTGAACTCCACATGTCTCTCGTTGATAATGTGTCGAATCACCTCCATGTAGCTGAGGTTGTAGAACCATCCACTCCTATCCAGTTTCATTATCCCACTGATCAATCCACACAAGTATAGTGGCAATTCTAGTACTATCAATCAAAAACACCTATCCACATCCAAACCCTTCTACTAAATAGGCAGGTCCTCTCACCCAAACAGGACCCACATGGTCTGATCCAATGCCCCCCCCTTTGATCTCATCATTCTCACTAAGTGACCTGCTATGGGAAGCCTTAGTATCTACCACATGTCCCCCAACATCACCATCATCTCCCCTATTGGGAGATAGAAGGTCAAGGTCACTGAATCCTAGTGCTCAATAAGGGTTATCAACATTTCTTGATGCACTCTAATCGATGGATATCCTAACATATGTAACAACCCCACTTGAGAGAGGGCCTCATGGTATTCTTCGGTCATTGCTCACCTCATCACCTCCAAAACCTCTGATCTCCTTTCCCAAGTCCTTAAGTTGTCAAAGCGTTGCACCCATATCACACACCATGTCATTCATCTTATCCTTTCCTTCATATATTTCTCTTCCCCATCTCCTGGCCTTAGGTTCTCTTCTCACTAATTTTATTCCCCCTTATTTGGACAACTTTCCCAATTTTTCCCCCTTTCATCTCTTTTTCTTCCCAACTTTATCGTTTCTTCTATTTTTTGGTCTCCCCTTCTTTTCCTTGGGTTGGGGCAAACCCCTTGGGGGTAGGGTAGCCCCTTTGAGGGTGTCTCTACCCCATGGGGCAAGATTTCTCCTTTAGGGGCACCACCGCCCATTGGGGTGGGGTCACCCCTTTAGAGGCTTTACTGCCCCTTGGGGCGGGGCCACCCCCTTAGGGGCGTGGTTGGCCCTTTTGGGTGCGGCCGCCCCTACATGGGAAGGGCCGCCCTATAGGGGTGGGCCTTCCCATGACAAGGGCACTACCACCCCATGTTGGGTGTGGTTACCCCTTGAGAGGTGGGGCCTCCCATCATAGGGGTGTGGCCACCTCTTGATGGGTAGGGCCGCCCATTGCATGGGTGTGACCGCCCCTGTTAGGGGCCAGAGAACCCATTTTTCTTTTCATCTACTTGTTTTCCCCCATGCCTGTAATGAGAATTTCTACCCTCTTTCCCCCATGCCTATAACAAGTGTTTCTACCTACCCAGTGGGAAAAATTGGCTTTCTCTCTTTACCCATTTTCCTAATCTACCCCCATTCCCAAACCCATATTTTTAAATAACATTAAAACTTTAAAAAATGTTGAAAATCACAAGGAGGGTTTGAGCCTAATATGGCATGGGACCACATTCTCGTGGTAGAATCTCTGCACCATTTTCCTAATCATCATCATAATCATCTGAGATCTTCTTTCCTCATCTCCTTCATCTCCTCTCTTCTCTCTCTCTCACTCAACTACCACCTATGCAAATGAGGAATAGTAATTCTAAAATTAGTATTTATAACTTTTCCCCCTTTTCTCCTTTTTTAAATAAAGGGTATTTTTTCCCTTTATTTAACCCTCTTTTAATTCAACTAATCTTATAACCTCTCGAGGCCGTCATTTGTACCCCGTGTGTCCGTTTGACTTCGTTCAAAATCTAATCTTCATGGTTTTTCAATCTCTATCTAATGGTACCATCCATTTCTTCATATCAAGAAGTTACTCAAGGCCACTTTTTCTTCCCCAACTGCCCCCTTGAGGAGGCATACCCTACTATGTTCATACATGACTCCTTCTCAGTCATTTTCTTATGAGATTGGGGCATCTATCTTCAATTCCCTCCATTTGGGTAGCTCACATAACCTCTCCCATGTTGGGGCATCTTTTTTCTAGTTGATTCCTCTATAAAGTCATCTACATTTTTTTTTTTTGAAACACTGTTATTCTAACAATATTTCGAAGAGGGGAAAAATGTAGACATCCAAATTTGACCACTTCCATATGGTCCGAATCCTATCATTTATTCATCTAATTCACCTGTATTAATTAAATGACCTATTTAGTTAACATTTTCCCTTCCTATAAGGTTTCTAAAAGTATTTAATTAAATAATTTATCCTTACTATTTCTTCTCTAAATTAAATAAATGTATCAATTTATTTAATCTAGTCATTTATCTTCATCTATTTTAAATTCATTCTTTCTCTCTCCTTGTCCCATCCTCCATAACCTTTCCTTTAATTGGGATCAATTTTATTAATCCATAACTAACAAGTGCACATGCTTAATTAGGACTAATGACACATACTCCATATTTAGCCACTTGCCTCTAATATTCATTAACTTTTCCTAATTATATGTTTGGACAACCTTAATCTAATCACTTACCTATTTTGGTATGTCCTCTAAGTCAACCTTTCATAGGTACTTGCCTTATCAAGTATTGATCTCTTCCCCATGTGAATTAAAAATTCATATTTATTTCTCCCATGCATTTCTCTTCCCCATAACCTCTCATAGGTCGCTTAAGTCACATGGGACAAGGACCTCCTTTAGGAGGACCTTGTCTTATCCACTGGGTACTTCCAATCATGTGAATTTAAAATTCACATTTATTTCTCCAACAACTTCTCCCATCCCCATGGGGACAAGAGAGGACTTTCTAAAATTCCTCACTTGTCACTATCAGCCAAATATGGGGCCAAGGACTTCCTTTTGGAGGAAATCCTCTCCAATCCAAAGGTACTTGCATGTACCTCCACCTCACATGTCCTTTTACATGTCACTTCTCCTCTTTCCACCGCACAAGCCACATGGAAATATGTGAGGGCTTGTGAGTCCTCAACTCACCACAACCCTCCATCTTGTCGATGATGGATTAATCCTAGCCATCCATTCTTCTTTATATTGAGAGGATTGGTCTCAAATTAAAGGGAATAGAGACAAGAGTTATTTCATTTTGCATCCACTCTCTAGAATCCAAGCTATTAACACATTTAGCATGTGAAGCCATTTGAAGCCATTATTGCATCCAACTACCATCTTCATCACAATACTCACTTCCATTATTGCGCACATTTTCCATCAAAGGAGCATACAACCAAACATCATCCAAGACCCAACCAAATCATCAATCTGAATAATGTATAATGTTCCATTCTTTTTGTTGCTTTTGTTTAAATTCAAATTAGGCTAATCATTGAGTGTTTGTTTTTGTATTTTCCTTTTGCATCTCATTTTTTTTTGTAGCTTAGAGTAGAAAAACACTTGCACACAACTTATATAGAAATGTGATACAAATTGAGTTAGAATAGTCACTATATGTTAGTAACAATATTTTGGATTGAAAGGTGGTCTTCTCTGAAGAAGAGACATGGTGTTGTTAAAGTTAGGATTTAAGAGATGATACTATAAATGTAAATTGAAAGCAAAATGGATAAAGGATAAGTGGATTATGTGAAGGCAAGTTTAATTTGGATAATCGATGAAATAAAGAAAGGATGGGTTGATGAGATTATTATGGAATGTTATCAAGATCAACATTTTAACACACCTTGTTGGGTGTGGAATATTTGGAAAATACTTAAGAGATGATAGAAGAGGTAAGATAGTGGTTTTTTGGAAATATGGGATGAACATGAACTTAGGAGGTGGAATATTATTAGATGGGGAATGGAGGGATTTATGAGTGTGGAAATATTTTGGAAAATTAGAATCAAATGCCAATTTGGATTTTGCATTTGAACTCATTACTAGATTTTTCTTTGATATCCATATGGTTGTTGATTTTTCTCTTTTATTGAGGAGAATGTGTGGCCTTTTGAATTTATTTGGATTTGATTTTGATTTGATTTTTCACTTTTTTTAATAGAAATATGGTGATACTTGGATTTTTGCATATTTTTTCTTTATCTTGTATTTGGAATCCAAATTGCTACCAAATACTATGAGTGCATCAAGATAGTTGTTGTGGATAGTGGATTGAAGGAGTGATGGAGGGATGGTGGAAGATGATCAAGGATGTGTGCATTTAATTAGCTTGATTTTGCAATGTAAATGATCTATTTTTAGGATTGGGGATGCTGGATTTTGGGATGAATGTACCCAAAATTGATGGATAAGATGAATGGTTAAGTGCAAAAACATGAGTCCATGAAATGTGGAATTTTTTTCCTTAGGCAAAAAAATGATTTCGACATTGCAATAACGGGATCCCGATTTTAATAAACGGGATCCCAATTTTTTAAAAATAGGATCCCATTTAGGTTTGGGATCCCATTTTTTAAAAATTAGGATCTCGTTTGCAACAGGGTCCTGAACGGATGCATGCGAAATGGGATCTTGATTATTAATAAACATGATCCCGATTTTTAAAAAGCAGGATCCCGTTTTTTAATAATTGAGATCTCGTTTTGCGATGGTATTTATTTTTTAAGAAAACAAAACTCATTTCATTTTCTATCAAGCATGGGATCCCAAATTTTGTTGTGGATAGCGATTGTGCAACAAACACCAAGTACGCCACCCCCTTTTTTTGTATTTTTTTCTTTTTTCAAAATGTAAATACAAGAATGTGTATTACTATGTTTTTCTTGAATTTGTTTATCATTTTTTGCATTTTATTTCACTGTAAAGTAGAAATGAGTTTTTTATAATTAGATGAAAAAATGTAATGAACCCTTGAATAAATTGAATAGAAATAAAAAAATCAATGTAGATTGAACTTGGAAACAAAAAAATTGCATTTGAAACGTAAATTATTGAATCAAACCAAAAAAAAATGTTGTTGAAAACCATAATTGAACTTGGAAATAGGAAAAATTGCATTGACAAAACTGTAAATTGAAATGAAATTAAAAAAATTGCATTTGAATTTAATCCTAATTATTTTTTAAAATTCAAAACCCTAGTTTCAAAGAAACAAAAAACATTGCATTGACAAAACCCTAAATTGAAATGAAATTAAAGGTACACGTTTTGAATTTAATCCAAATTGTTTTTTGAAACCCTAAGTTCAAATCAAACAAAAAAATAGATTTCAAAACCCTAGTTTCAAATGAAACAAAAAAATTGCATTAAAAACTCTAATTTATTAGATTGTATAATTATAATTCTTTTGTATATTTATTTTTTGATATATTTGATGTATTTGTTGGATTGTTTCTTCTATCAAAGTTTAAATATAATAATATTATTATTATTTATTTTAATTCTTTATATTCTATGTTAGGAACTAGACTTGGTCTATTATCATATTTAACCTAAATTTAATCATGAGATATATCTTTTGTATTCCCTTTTAACTAACCATATAGATTTTATTATTTTAACTAATAATCATATCTCATATTGAAGATTTATCTTTCCCCTTTAACAATATCATTATTTTCTCTTCTCCCATTTTCATATCAAAGTACACTTAATATTATATTAATTTATATCTATAGATTCTATTGAAATATATAAGTTAACGAATCATTGATCTAATGTAGTTTGTATCTAATGCACTCTTTGTTATTATTTGTATCCTATCATCTAGATTATGGTTAGGGTCTTTTGAGTAAAAAATATAATATTGAAAATACTCTTTATATTATTTTAAATTGATAACTTGGACCTTGATACATCTTGTATTTATATTGATACAAAAGTTATTGAAGTAGATTTTGAGATAGGGATATTTTGTTGGAAAGCATTATAAATTAACATAATAAATGTAGAAGTATATCTAGTATAGGTTTTTATATGTATATAGTTGACACCAAAAACATAGGTGAATCATTTTTAGTTATTATTAAATCATGAACCATTACTTCTAGAAAGACTAAAAATGAAATTTGTGGTAGCTTGGACTTCTAACTTGGGTCTAGAATCTAGTGTGGAAAATGATAAATTTGATGAGGTAGGGGATACCATAAAAATATTTTTATAAAAAATGAGCTTGAAACATTTTATAAAGTATATTTAAAAAAGTAAGAATTTGTTTTTTATTGGGTAATATATTAACCAAATAAATTAAAATATTGAACCATAGGAGAAGACCTCGATACATTTAACCCAATATAAATAGATGGACTAAGCATATTTATTTGTATTAGTAAACCAATATGTGGTATAGTTTACAAAATATAAATTATAGACATTATAATGCTTGATTAATTAGCTAGTAAAATTAAATTTCTAATTGCCCTAGGTGTTACCTCTATGTCAATCAATTATTCTATAGTTTTTATTCTCTTTCAATGTATCTTACTCTATTTTTTTAATATATTAACCTTATTTATTTCTCATATAATATTTATGATCATATTATATAAGTGTCCCTTATATACTATCTATCATTCTATTTATCCCTTGGTTAAAGTTCAAAGCTTTGTCATACTTTTATAAAGAAATATGTCTAACACTAACCCAAATATTTAAGTTGAATCACTAGAAGGTGAAATGTATGTTTTGAATATTGAAATGGTGTAAACTAATTAAATGTATAATCCTTAAGAGTAATCTATGCTTTTACTTTTTTATAATTTTTTAAAAATGATCTAAATTTATAGTTTCATAAAATTGAAACTATAATTTAGTTGATGATAAAACACTAAAAACTGAAGCTAGATGGGATTTCACCCTTTATTTTAAATTTACTTTTTTCGATCAATTATTTTTACATTTATGATGTGAATTTTTAGTTAATGAATTTATTTTTTCCTCATTTTGATAAACCTATATTTTTAATTAAATCATAAATTTACATTCACTAAAATCATAAATATTTCTATCAGATGTCACCTTCTATCTTAACTATGTATTCAAAATGGGATAAAAATCATTTTCACATAGAATACTTTCCTAAAGCCTGAAGCCGTAATTTTTTCCTAGGCCTTTAATAAAATTTCGTTGTCTTGGGAAACTTCACAAAATTTTACTCACTTGATCCATTTCATTTTGTCCTAGGACCTCACTAGATGTAGATCCCCTTAAGCCATCCTATCACCTTAAAGCGTAAACCAATGGCTTAAGGGGTCCTAATATGATAGCTCTTAAGGGAATCAAATAAGTTCTAAAAATCTGGTGAAGTTTCCCAAGACAACCAGATTTAAAAATTTAATAAGATTGTACAAGATTATAATATGAATGAGATAAATCATGATCTAGGTTAATCTATTTATAGTTTAGGGTGATAGGATTGGTTTAGGGGATCTATCTCTAGTAAGGTCCTAGGATAAAATGACATGGTTCAAGTGAATCAAGTTTGGTTGAGTTTCCTAGGACCTTAATGAAATTTGGTTGCCTTGGGAATCTTCACCAAATTTTATTCACTTAAGCCATGTCATTTTGTACTAGGACCTTACCACATAGATCCCCTTAAGCCATACTTTAAGATGTCTTAAGGGGGATCAAATAAGTTGTGAAAATTTGGTGAAGTTGACCAAGGCAACCAAATTTAACAATAATATAAGATCATGTAATATTATAATATGAATGAGATTTCATGATCTAGGTTGATTGATTTATGATTTAGGGTGATAGGATGGCTTAAGGGGATCTATCTCTAGTAAGGTCCTAGGACAAAATGGCATGGCTCAAGTGAATAAAATTTGGTGAAGTTGCCTCAGACCTTAATAGAATTTGGTTGTCTTGGGCATCTTTACCAAATTTTATTCACTTAAGCCATGTCATTTTGTACTAGGACCTTACTACAAAGATCCCCTTAAGACATCCTATTAGCTTGAAACCTAAATCCTAAACTCTAAACCGTAAACCCTAAAGCATTCATAAATTATTCTATATTAATTTAGTTAATTTTTTTTCCATTAAATTAACATGCCTTAGACATAAATGAGGCTTACACATTTTATCATTTGTATTCAATTAGGCCATTTACATTGAATGGTTTAAGGGTATTTCCTAAATATGTATCTTACATTTTGAAATTACAAATCTAATGCAGGTTCACTTATATCTTAGAGATCACATGGATTGATTCAATAATATTCGTAATCCACCTTCACGCCATCCATCTCCACCACCTTCACCTCCACCTCCACCCACTCCACCTCATAATACCCCACCTCCAACTGAAATCGATGGTTCTCGCTTGCAAGCATGAATCAATTGCAATGTTAGAACCATCCAATTTCAAATCAACATTATTCAAAATGAAGAATGTATCCCACCACCTTTGAGGATGATTGCATCTAGGATGCAAACCATTATTGATGTTGTTAGGGCTATGGATGGGATCTTAGATAAGCATCGATAATGGCTAGAGGAAAGGAGACCTTTTGATTTTGAAAAGGAAAACAAAAAGAAATGAAGAGATGCAATTGAGAGCCATAATAATTTATAAATCAAGACAATGATCTTATAGTTATGAATTTATGAATTTGGTTCAATGGATATTTTGTGAGATGAATTTATTATTTTGGTTCGATGGACATTTTTAGTGACATGAATTTACATGATTTTTGTTCTAGATGGATATTTTTAGTGACATGAATTTATGAATTTGGTGTAATTTGTGAACTTATAATAGTATATATTTTATGACTATCTACTAGATCATGATTTCTCCTATTGGAAAAATGTAATATATATATGCGTTAGACATAAAATGAGCTTTTTGTGAATGTTTCAAGTTTATTTTTTAGTATGTACATGTATTAAAATTGCATAGTTCTAGATCTTAAATTTTTGAAATTTTTATGTATGTAAATAGTTTAGTTGAATGATGTATGCATGAAAATTATGCATCATATTTTTTGTTTTAAATGTATTTACATGTTAAATATTGAATTTTGTATGCATATGCTCAAGTTCAATCAATGTATATATGTACTTGTAATTTTGTAAGTTTGATGTATGCATGAAAATTATGCATCGTATTTTTTATTTTAAATGTATGTACATGTTAAATTTTGAATTATGTATGCACATGCTCAAGTTCAATCAATGTATATGTACTTGTAATTTTGTAAGTTCATATGCTAATTTTGTATAATTTTATGTAGGTGTGAGCATGTATATCTAATATCATGGATCAATTTAACATTGATGATATCCTCAATCCAACAATTAAGCCATGTCCACCTCCTCCTCCACCTCCACATCTCCCTTCACCCCCTCAACATAAAATCCCACCTCCAACACATGTTGCATCTGATGAGGCTCTCTTGTAAGAATGCATAAATGATCAAATTGCATCCATTTAGAATCAAATCAATGCTATGCAGAATAAAGCATTGATTCCTCCACACTGAGATGTTTTGTATCTCCGATGCAAAACATTGTGGATTCCATTAGGATGATTGATTCTGATCTAGATAGGAATCGATGAGAGAGAGAGAGAGAGAGAGAGAGAGAGAGAGAGAGAGAGAGAGAGAGAGAGAAAATGAGACAATTTTATGCAGATGGTCTCTCCATAAAAAAAATTTCAGACCTTAAAATAACAAAAGCTCGCCTAGCCCCTTACTTTCTCGATCCTATTACTCATTAACCCATTCCTCCCAATAAATCTAGAATATCCATGAGGTGGTGTATACATCCATATATGAGTGCACATTTTTTTGGATTGTTGTTATATGGTTTTTGGTAGTCCACCACACGCTAATTGGGAGGTCCCATTGTATTTTTTGAGGAAATTATATGTAGAGTTTTTTATGGGACAAAAGTGTAATTATTTTGATTCTAAATCATTTTAGGGTGTTTGTGACGACATGCAACAATAGAGGTTAGGGGAAAGGGTTGATCCCTAATGCCCCATGCATGTGCAACCCCTTGTCATTGTAATTGGTCCTCCCATTCTTGCACCTATGCATCAACGTGTGGTGGTCCCAACATTAGCATCCAACACTAATTTATAAGCTGTCAAAACAAATAATAACATCCAATACTAATTTATAAGCTGTCAAAACAAATAATAGAATCCAACACTAATTTATGGGTTGTCTTAATGGGATGTATTAAGGGAAATGTACTTGAAATGTTTAATTGTGTAAGTATGTATGTACATATATGTCATCTCAAAACAATGTTTACAAAATTTGGATATTCCATCTCAAGAGAATCTCAAACTCATGCCTGAGATGTAGTAGGCCTTCACACCACCTGATATAAAAAAGGTACAAGCATTATCAATGAAATAATCAAAACATACATATTTTAACTTATATAAAACTATCTATATGTACAAAACTCAAGCACCTACATTTAAAATTATTCCACACATGTGTGTAGGTTGAATCCAGACATCCTCTCCTTTTTGTTTCAAAGTATGATCTATCTATGCAATGATGGCTTAAGGATAAAAAAAGGGATAATAAATAAATTTAAATTATTAATGTACAACCAATATCAATATATAATCAAAACATGTATTTAAATATAATTTAACTAATAATTACCATTTTTTGCCAAGTATTCCATGTTGTCTAGGTTGAATCTGCATGGACTAGATCCTTTTTGTGATTATGGCTTAAGGATATATAAAAGGACAATTTAAATCAATTTCAACTAATAACACACTTGACCAATATCGAAACATGTATTTAATCTATTTAGAAGGACAATATAAAACTAAAACTATATTTACCTATATTTACTTATTCCATTGTACCATCTGCATCTTCTCTTTTTTGCAATGCATCTATGATTGTCTCATGCTCTTCCATAGAAATTGTTCGTAGCACTTTATTTGTAGGTCTTCCACGATATCGATCTAGTTTTATATTTGTTGCCACCACCAAATGTGAATAGTGTATAATCTTTTTGTGTGCTTCATAATCTTTGAATGCAAGTAGACCATTCTTCCTTTTCAGGTATTTTTGTATCCAAGTTCCAACAACGACCATCGATCCTATTGGAAAACATGAAAACCATCATCAAATAAGGTCTCAAAATTTTCTTAAGGGGATCAAAGGCTTGCTATAAAAAATTTCTTAAGGGGATCAAAAACTTGTTATCAAAATTTTCTTCAGGGGATGTCTTAAGGGGATCACCGTACCTGTTGGATAATTATAGTCATCATCATATTCTCGAGGTGCTATTATTAACTTATGTTTAGTCTCCACACAATGAGCCAGCCAATATTTTGTTTCCTCTTAATTCCTCTTAGGTGCAACAATAACATAGACATGTCCTCCACACAAAATTTTATTTAATAACTTGAACATATCCATATAAATAATTTAGTATTACAAAATAACTTAATAAAGTGAAATAAATTGAATTAAATTACCTTCTTACATAAGGTATGTAACATGGTCATAGTCTTCAGATGCAAACACTTGATCATTTTCTTCAATAGTTTTTTCATATTGATTGTGTGCTTGTGTAGGTGTCAACGATATTTGTTCCCATTATTCAACCCATTCTATATTTTCACATGCTCCCCAATCTCCTGAGATACAAAAATGACAAAAACATGCAATCTCCCTTGTCCAGATAGTCCATGTGCTCGTTGTCGAACTCCTAAATGAATGCCATTTAGTAGATCCACTGATTGTCTCACAGTCAACTCTAGGTATAATGTTCTCTTCTTCAACCAACCAAAAGAATAGATGGACTATAGAGTACTCACTCGAACCAGGTGGAGATAATCTTGTATTGCACCAATCCACAATGCCATGTGCATCTTTAAATTTTATTGCATCCTTGAATTGTATTTTTTCTCTGGCACGAATTTTTTTGACACACACACGAGCTATGTAATGCCCCGCCAAGTAACCCTAAAGGAAGTTGCAATTAACATCTTAAGCAAACCAATTTTTTTTTATAAAGTGTATTTAACATACACATTCACTTACTAATTAACAACAACCTCTAAGGTTACAAGGTTAGGATTATTAAAACCCACACATACATATTACATATAACCGTAGCATTATAACTTTATGAAATAAACATCATACATCATAAGAATACTACATAACATAATAAGATAATCAACCAAGATAAAATCTCATAAACATTATTTTGATCCAATAGTTACATCACTCATTCCCAGAATAAGGCAATAGTACATAAGGTTACAATTATAGAATTCCACCTCATAAACATAAGAGGGATAAAATAACTTATACAAATTGAAATATTACAAGCAAGAATAATAAAAAAACTTGAGCCATCTATCTGGATGTCTCGCCACCAAGTACTGAAGATAGATGGGGACCCAACAGTTTTGGTGCATGTTCCACCCAACCAATGTGGTACCCGAAGGCCCACCCCCCATGCTAGGAGATAGTAACAAGATAACGTGGACAAAGATCTACAACCACTAACCAAAGGCAGACTCATACTGACTCATACTGATATAACCAAGCAAATGAACTAACAAGTACAACTCCCACATCAATAACATAGGTCACATTGCTTCCAGCCATAATATTAATCAAATATGTTCATAGAACCATACACATAAAACAAAACCAATTGTTGTCCTAGATAGAGTGTCATCGCATAGTAGTCATGAGATCTCCTCTGGGCATTCTTCGTAGGCTCTGAAAATCTTGGTGGTCTCAACCGAATTTCGGCACTCATACTCACTCATGCGAAATCAACTACCTCTCATAAGGACAAGATAGTTGATCTTGCCATTCCAGGCCTTCTCACTCATCCCAAGTCTAAACAAACCCTCGTGTCTATGAGTGAGGATTAAATTATCTTGATTAGTGTGAACTGCATCCTAATCATCTAAGTACATTAATTTAATTATCACTTGATTAACTCACTTTTGAAGGTTACCCGGTTTACCACTTTGGGCTTCGGCCCCTATCAAAAGCCACTCTTCTATTCAACAACACACACCCAAACAATCCACCAAGGGAAAACACAAGTGCATACAAACAAGGCATCAAACCACTCCAACACAAGGAGGATACAAATAATAGAACTCACTCCAAACATCTTAGAGGCAACAATCACATAGTCCACTCCTTTCACAGGAGGAAACAAATAAAAGAACTCACTCCAAACATCTTGGAGGCAACAACACATAGTTCGTTCCTTTCACAGGAGGTACAAAACATCCTCGTTCATGGGTAAAACTAAAAAGATGCCATGCACTACCCAAAGGAAAACAACTGGATGGCATAAAGATTCAACAACCCTTATCATCTAAGTTCTTCTGTAAGACTTATAATTTAGAACTAACACTAATTCCCAAAACCAACAATGCAACTTGATGACATAGCAACAAAAGCATTCAAGTCATTAATCAAATATAATATTTGGATTTCCTAAATCCATACTCATTCAATAGGTAATGTTGACAAAATTAAAGACACGATAACTAGATCATCTAAAATAATCATAACCCCTATTTCCCTTTTCATTATTGAAAATCTAAATAAATTAAACTTACTTCCCTTTATCGAATACAGAGAATTAAATCCTTTAAGATAATCATGAGGAAGATACTACTTTTGGATATACTAAATCCATATCTCTTTCATAATCCAATCACAATGATTCAATTAATCTAAATAGAAATTAATAACTAACATAATTGATTGCCTCATCAATAAAACAACTTCTTAATTTACTTTTAAATCGACACAAATCCATGCAAGTAAACTCTTTCCATTTTGTAACCAAATCTTACATTTCATTCAATTTCCTATTTAGAACATGCAATCACTTTAATATAATAAAATATCGTTTCTCTACCCATTTACCCATATACACTAATCAATCTATTTTAAATCTCTATTCAATAATATATTGCATAGATCTTATTAAAATAAAATATGATAATGAATTTTACACTTAATATATATATATATATGCTCCATATTATATAGACACCAAATATATATATTAATAAATTTAATTACATATATTCTTTAATATTCCATTCACAATGACTAGATTACTCTATGGAACTAAATAAAACATAATAACTATTTGCCTTTTTCAATATAGTTAGTTCCTAAATTTACTTCTAATGCAACCTAACACTATTGCAAACAATCTTTTCAATTTTCTATCCGGAGTCTATGTCTCTTCAACTATCCATTTAAAAACATGCAATTTCATCAATGTATAAAAATATCTTTTGGCTTATCTATTTGACCACGCATTCATATTGTTTCTAATTAAATCTCATTAATTAAAACAAACATTTAAATATAAATATTTCTATAATTCTTCAATATATTTAAATATCTTTTTCCTTATCAATTTTGACCATACATTCAAACTTATCTTTTAAATTCTTCATGCAAAGCTAAATTACACGCACTTAAATAAAACAAGGTAAATACTGATTGAAAATACTCATGGATATATATATACATTTCAATATATTTTCTTCAATCATATTAACAAAATAAATATTTCCTTTTAAATCAAGTAATTACTTCTATTAAAAAAATATCTTTCTCTATACATTTTCTACACATACTAATCATTTCTTTTAGAACACTAATAATACCCAATTTGCAAACAACAAAATAAAACAAGATAAAATATTATTTATTCTCTCAAACGGATATATACCTTCAATATATATACACTAAATATAAATTAATATATTTAAATATATTTAATCATTAACATATCTTCTATTCTTTACAGAATATCAAATTGTTTAATTCAAAATAAAATATCCCTTATCATCAATTTTTCAAAAAAAAATATATTTTTCCAATTAAATCAAATTAATAATTGGACTTTTTACACATGAATTTAAATTCTACAATTAAATTTTAAATTATGCATTTTTTAAATCAAATATTTAACTCGTTCAATTAAACTTTAATATGCCATTTTAAAATAAACAATAATTTCTCCATATGTTTATAATTTTAATTCCACTAATCTAATATACAAATTTTATTTCAAATAATATAAATAAGTATAATACTTTAATATTATAAATTATAATATAAAATATTATTGAATAATATTTTAATATTATAATAACAATACATAAAATGTTAATATTTATAAATATCAATTTATTATTATTTTATTATCAGAGCAACCATGGGAAAATAACTTAATATTAGTCTCATGTTTCAAGTATAACTCAAAAATTACGATCTAGGTATTTGCGATTTTTTGACAAAGATAAAAAAATTTCAAAACTCAAAAACCCTTTAAATTTCTTGACAACCCAGTTTGTGTAAATGGAGTTATAGGCGACACAACTAGACCATTTTACCATGAAAATATAACTATTATGCAGATTTTAAAATCCGATTTTTAATAATAAACAGAGGGTTTCATTTTTTAAAAACATTCTAAATGTATTGTTCAATCTCTATGTTTGATTTCTAATAACAACATAATCGATTTCCCCAAATAATTTAAATTCAACTGAGGTTTTCACAATTTTCACTCAAGAATTTTCACAAGCAAAGGCTATAAATTTATTTAATTCTTTTATTCTAATATCAAATTTATTTTCTAAAACAGATTTAACAAACAAATCTTTAATCACTACTATTTAAAAAAAAACAATCAAGAACAATAAAACACAAAGAGGAAAACCTGGTACAAGAAGCTACAGGAAGAGATGAATTTCTGATGCAAGCCTCCTCCAAAGATTTCCTCTCCAATGAATCCAATCCAAAACCCAACAAATGCAAACAATCTTTCCTTCAATCAATTCTACAATCAAACCTTCAAAAATTTTTCCAAAATTTCTTCCTTAAATGTATTTTTCTACAAATCCACTTAAAAAAGATTAAATTATGTTATTTATAAATAAAAATGCCTACTACACCCTAATTCATTTACATGGTTTCAGTTTCGGTTTTTTTTCAATTTTATTTCAATATTTCAATTTCAATTTTTACAACCTTCATTTCCATTGCAGATTTGTTTTCAGTTTTTTCAACTTTTCCCACTTTCTTGTTTTAGCAGATTTCAAAATTGAATAGTTTAAGGAAGTTACAATAAAACAAAAGATTTAATTACAATTACTTTTTTAATTTGAAATTAAATTCCAAAATTAATTTTAATTCTTTTATTTCCTTTCATTCTCTTGCATCACGTTTAATTAATTAATTTAATTATTTAATAACTAAATTCAACCCCCTTGGATCAAATTTAATTAATTAAATAAACTAAATATAATTAATTAATTTAAATATAAACTTTTATCCACATTGCATTATTTAAATTAAATAACCATCAACATGATTTAAATGCAATTATTCTAAATATCTATTTCCAAATCAATAATCTTTCAGAATTAAATAACATTAAAACAAGACAGACAATGGTTCAACACACACGACTGACGACACACTAAGGCTAGGGTGTAAACATGACACATGTTACCTAGCTACTATCTCCCGTTCAACTTAACCATTGGATCGGCATGCTCAAAACTATGAAGCCAAGTGGAGTTGATGTCATGTACTTGCAATCCTAAAAACAAATAAACAACATCATACAATATATCTAGCATATAATACACACCGTGAAGAAGAAATTACGGATTCGTAGGGCGCTCGCAAGCGAGTGATACGAAACCATCCTCTTCACCAATACACTCATCGAAACTGACACTTCCATCATAATCCAATAATCTCATAATAACATCTCATGTTAACTCTACAACATCATTAATCCATAATGCAAATGAAACAATAATCAAATAACCACATCCTACAATAATAGTTGTCACTGAATAGTAGCGATCAAAACATCATAACAAAATGTATCCAGTATCAAAGTAACTGCAACCAAACATCGCATAAAGCAAACCGAACAAGAAGCAAAACGGAAGGGTATTACATCCATCATACTCTCCTTTACCATGCCCGGCTTCAAAAGAACTTCATATATGTTGGACATTAAGTTCCTTGTGAAACCTACTTAACCAATAGAACATTCAAACATTCTTGAACTACCTCGTATAATTATCTAATCATATGAGGTGTTTTGTCATTTGGATTCCTCTTTCTCTTAAATTTATATAAAATATGTTGAATCAGTATTGAACAAACACTGATGAGTGTCACTAGTTGTCACTGAAATAAAAATGTTACTCCCTCAAAACTTTTCTATCATCCTTAGTGCTATCATCTGCATGTCTATAAAAAATATGGACAAATATAGCTACTTGCACTAAATTATAATATTGTGATTGAATTTCCTCTTGTGGAGCTAGAGTATAATTTTCCATGAAATCAGCCACTGAAAGTATACTACCAATTGGAAATGTGTTTCTACATGTGTGAAATTGGCCATCAATCCATAGAGCATGTTGAGAATGTATGGCATATTTTGGTATAATCTTATTCTTAAATTCTAATATGAATGCATGTACACTAATTTTTTCTGTAACTAAATCACAACGCTTTCCAATTTTTCCATCTTTTAGAGAATAATTAACATTTTGAAATATTTTAACATCAACTAATTGTTTTCCAAAATCATTATCAACACTTTCATGCATGCAAACTCTAAAGAATGAACGATTTCCACAACTACTAAATTGTCTAGAAATACAAGAACTTGAATAAAATATGTTTTCATTAGATCTTTCACAAAATAAAATTTATATCAACTCCCTTATTGTTTCAGGTGGCATACTGATACCACATTCCTGCATAATCATGTTAGTATGTGAAGTACAATGTATATATTGAAAAACATCATAAAAATAATTAAATTGAACATGTGTTTTACAACAATAAGATATTTGTTCTTTATTAATTTTTACATACCATGTTTTACATTTTTCAAAAGACCTTTGGCTTATTTTAATATTACCACGTAACACTAAATCACCACAAATTGTTTTTATAAAATTTAGTTTGTATTGTATCTAATAGGTGTTTGGACCCCACCCTTAATTTTAAAGCATCTCTAGCGTTAGATGATACCCTAGTATTATCATGCCAAAAAAATTCAATCAAAGATTTAATTTCAATATTCAATTTCATATCAGACCTTGGGAGTTGACCAATGAAACTCCAAAATTGGTTGATAGGATCATTTTCTATAATTTCTCTTCTTTTTGCCACTCTTAGTAATGTTTTAGGATGTATTTTTAAAACTTCACTAATATTCCTTACCATTCTTTTATTCAAAGTTTATTTATTAACTATAGTAGTTGTTATAGCTCTTCTTACTGCATTCTTATCTTTAGACCTACTATTTTTTCCAATAGACTGAATGGCACCAACAATACTAGGCATAGCATGTTTTACTGATTGATCCTTTCTTCCTTGTTTAACAAAAATTCCTAACATTCTTATTATTTTTCTCATTTTTCGCATTCTCATTAATTGCATCATTAGTTGACATTGAACTGAAAGTTTTTTATGATAAAAAAATTGATTGTATAATCTATTAGCATGTGTTCTTATTTGTCTCTCAAAAATTTTACCAGGAAGATTATCCAAAACATCACTTTCAATTTAAAAAAATATATATTCAAAACTATTTTCATTTTCATTTTCATCTTCATTTTCATGTTCATTTTCATTTTCATTGTCATCTTCATCTTCATTTCCATTTCCATTTCCATTTTCATTTTCATTTTCAACAACAAAATGGTTTTCATTATTATCAAGAGGACTAGGATTTTCATTTTCATTTTCCAGAACAAAATGATTTTAGTTTTCGTTTTCAATAAAATTATTTTCATTTCATTTTCAATACTAATTTCAAATCTTTAACTCTATGAATATTATCAATATCAACATTGTAATATCCAGCCTCTTGTAAATCTCTAATAAACATCATTTCCATGAGACTCAAAGGTGGATTTGAAGACATACCTAGACTTGTGCCTATTGAAACATTCTCCATAGCTTTGGAAGGGATATTTGAAGACATACTAGGAGTAGTTTGTATATTCGTATTAGTTTCCACATTCACTTCTTGCAAGTTTGCATCATCTACATCCATGGTCTCCTCAATATTTTTATATTCAATAGTTATGGAATTGGATGCTTCACCATCATTCATTGATCGAATTCTCATTCTTATTTCTATTTGTCTTGTTTTTCCTTCTCTCTCTTTGCTTGAATTTCTTTAGGGGTCAATACCTTCCTATCTTTCCTCTTATTTCGACATTGTGATCCCATGATTGAATTTTTTTGAAGTATACACAAATGAATTTCAAAAACTTGAGAGTCTTCCTTGAACTTGTTCCTCCTTCAAACAAGTAGAAATTGTTCACAAAATTCATCTTGTTGCTTCAAATAAGTAGCAATTGAACAAATTTCCTCTTCCTCTTTCAAACAAGTAACAATTGAACAAGAATCCTCTTCCTGCTTCAAATAAGTATCAATTAAACAAAATTCCTCTTCCTCCTCCAAACACTTGTAGAAATTGCTCAAAATTTGTCTTCCTCCAAACAAGTAGCTCAATCAAACAAAATTTTGCATCCTCTTTTGAAAAATTTATAGGAATTAAACAAAATTACTCTTCCTTCTTCAAACAAGTAGCTCAACTAAACAAAAAATTTCATCCTTCTTTGAAAGAAAATAGGAATTCAAAAAAAATTATCTTCCTCCTTTCAAAACAAATAGCAATTCAACAAAAAAATTATTCCTCCTTCAAACAAATAGAAATTCAACAAAATTATTTTCTCATAGTGTCGCAATGATGTCTCCTTTCAAAATTGAAAAGAAAAACAACTTGAAGAGCTTGAACAAGAGAAAAAGTTGATAGAAAAAGGGAATATGTCGTAGTCAACTGTACAAAATGATTCTCAGACCCGACCTACCCCTTTCTGACAGTAAATTTAAAAATAACAGTAAAAAAGAACTCAAGATCTCGAGTTAAATAAATCGGGATCTTGTTTATTAAACTAGATATTGTTTCATTTTCCAATGACCCACCATTAAATTTCCAATGGATGAATTATAAACGGGATAAATAGGATCTCATTTTTTAAAATTTAAAATTTAGGTTGAGTTTTTTCTTTGTTAATAAGTTCAGGAAATGGTTTGGGGATCCGAACCTAAGCCTTGGACCTGTTTTGACATGCAAGTTGAAGGTCCTACCAATGTCAAAAAAAAATATTGACTTTGGGCATACGTCTGAAGGCTTTCTTTGAAGAGTTTTTTGACGAAATTAAAACCCATTATAGATTAGACAGTGTAGATTCCAAATATGTAATTTAAAAAAAAATTGGATTGATTTTTATATTTTTCATTTAATTTCAGATTAAACAGGTCTATAACCTTGAATTATGACTGTTTTTAGTATTTTAATAACTTTTTATCAACATAACATTTTTACAAACAGATTGCATGAAAGCGTACTTCAAAAAATTCTTTTCAATTTCAATTTTTTTTTTCAAAAATCATAAGTTTAGGTCATCTTATGTGTGACGTACACACCGATTTTTTCAAACACCAAATATGGCCTATAAAAAATTAACAAAAACAAAACTCAATAAAAAATTACAAAAAAAATATGGAAAGTGTGCTTCAGTGAGTTACAAATATTCTCCCAAAAGAATTTTGAAAAATGTGATTATTTAGGTCAAAATATGGATGATGTACACGTGCATGGTATGGTAAGAAAAAATCCTTTTAAATAGTGGTTTTTAGAAAAACCTATTGAAAGTCAATTTGTGTCATCTGGGTATTGAAATAAATTATATATTTGGAAACTTGACTCTGAGTACTAAATTTTATGATTAGTGACTTTTCTCAAAATTCCATCTCTAAGTGCTTGAAATTTTAAGGTAAAATGTATTGAAGTCTAAAAATCATGGAGAACACTTCCACTAAATGGCCAAAAAGTGGACTCAACCGAATACTATATTGTGGGGCATAAGCGCCGAAAATATATTTATTATATGGAAGAGGGATAGTGGTAAAATTTTAGGATTAATGGGATTGAGGAGAAGGGATGGAAATGCATATTTTGGAGGAGTTATGGTAGGAAATTTTTGTAGGTTTGTAAGAAGTATGTAATGCCCCGCCAAGTAACCTTAAAGGAAGTTGCAATTAACATCATAAGCAAACCAATTTTTTTTTTTTAAAGTGCATTTAACATACACATTCACTTACTAATTAACAACAACCTCTAAGGCTATAAGGTTAGGATTACTTAAACCCACACATACATATTACATATAACCATAGCCTTATGAACTTTATGAAATAAACATCATACATCATAAGAATACCACATAGCATAATAAGATAATCAACCAAGATCCAATCTCATAAACATTATCTTAATCCAATAGTTATATCACTCATTCCCAGAATGAGACAATAGTACTCAAGGTTACAATTACAAAATTCCACTTCATAAACATAAGAGGGATAAAATAACTTACACAAGTTAAAATATTACAATGCAAGAAATCACAACAAGAACCGCGAGTTGTCCATCTAGATGTCTCGCCACCAAGAACTGAAGATCGATGGGGACCCAACAGTTTTGGTGCATGTTCCACCCTACCAATGTGGTACCCGAAGGCCCACCCCCCATGATAGGAGATAGTAACTAAGTAACATGGACTAAGATCTACAACCTCTAACCAAAGGCAGACTCATACTAACTCAAACTGACATAACCAAATAAATGCCATCAAAAAGTACAACTCAAGTACAATACAAGTACAAATCAAATACAATACAAGTACACTCCAACATCACTGACATAAGTCACATTGCTTCCAGACATAAAGTAGATCAAGTATGTTCACAAAATCATACATATTAAACAAATAACAATA
>CM021105.1:170781311-170813031 GCA_007115665.2 Sequoiadendron giganteum
ATGATTCAATTAATCTAAATAGAAATTAATAAATAACATAATTGATTGCCTCATCAATAAAACAACTTCTTAATTTACTTTTAAATCGACACAAATCCATGCAAGTAAACTTTTTCCATTTCCTAACCAAATCTTACATTTCATTCAATTTCCTATTTAGAACATGCAATCACTTTAATATAATAAAATATAGTTTCTCTACCCATTTACCCATATACACTAATCAATCTATTTTAAATCTCTATTCAATAATATATTGCATACATCTTATTAAAATAAAATACGATAATGAATTTTACACAATATATATATATGCTCCATATTATATAGACACCAAATATATATATTAATAAATTTAATTACATATATTCTTTAATATTCCATTCACAATGACTAGATTACTCTATGGAACTAAATAAAACATAATAACTTTTTGCCTTTTCAATATAGTTAGTTCCTAAATTTACTTCTAATGCAACCTAACACTATTGCAAACAATCTTTTCAATTTTCTATCCAGAGTCTATGTCTCTTCAACTATCCATTTAAAAACATGCAATTTCATCAATGTATAAAAATATCTTTTGGCTTATCTATTTGACAACGCATTCATATTGTTTCTAATTAAATCTCATTAATTAAAACAAATATTTAAATATAAATATTTCTATAATTCTTCAATATATTTAAATATCTTTTTCCTTATCAATGTTGACCATACATTCAAACTTATCTTTTAAATTCTTCATGCAAAGCTAAATTACACGCACTTAAATAAAATAAGGTAAATACTGATTGAAAATACTCATGGATATATATATACATTTCAATATATTTTCTTCAATCATATTAACAAAATAAATATTTCCTTTTAAATCAAGTAATTACTTCTATTAAAAAAATATCTTTCTCTATACATTTTCTACACATACTAATCATTTCTTTTAGAACACTAATAATACCCAATTTGCAAACAACAAAATAAAACAAGATAAAATATTATTTATTCTCTCAAACGGATATATACCTTCAATATATATACACTAAATATAAATTAATATATTTAAATATATTTAATCATTAACATATCTTCTATTCTTTACAGAATATCAAATTGTTTAATTCAAAATAAAATATCCCTTATCATCAATTTTTCAAAAAAAAATATATTTTTCCAATTAAATCAAATTAATAATTGGACTTTTTACACATGAATTTAAATTCTACAATTAAATTTTAAATTATGCATTTTTTAAATCAAATATTTAACTCGTTCAATTAAACTTTAATATGCCATTTTAAAATAAACAATAATTTCTCCATATGTTTATAATTTTAATTCCACTAATCTAATATACAAATTTTATTTCAAATAATATAAATAAGTATAATACTTTAATATTATAAATTATAATATAAAATATTATTGAATAATATTTTAATATTATAATAACAATACATAAAATGTTAATATTTATAAATATCAATTTATTATTATTTTATTATCAGAGCAACCATGGGAAAATAACTTAATATTAGTCTCATGTTTCAAGTATAACTCAAAAATTACGATCTAGGTATTTGCGATTTTTTGACAAAGATAAAAAAATTTCAAAACTCAAAAACCCTTTAAATTTCTTGACAACCCAGTTTGTGTAAATGGAGTTATAGGCGACACAACTAGACCATTTTACCATGAAAATATAACTATTATGCAGATTTTAAAATCCGATTTTTAATAATAAACAGAGGGTTTCATTTTTTAAAAACATTCTAAATGTATTGTTCAATCTCTATGTTTGATTTCTAATAACAACATAATCGATTTCCCCAAATAATTTAAATTCAACTGAGGTTTTCACAATTTTCACTCAAGAATTTTCACAAGCAAAGGCTATAAATTTATTTAATTCTTTTATTCTAATATCAAATTTATTTTCTAAAACAGATTTAACAAACAAATCTTTAATCACTACTATTTAAAAAAAAACAATCAAGAACAATAAAACACAAAGAGGAAAACCTGGTACAAGAAGCTACAGGAAGAGATGAATTTCTGATGCAAGCCTCCTCCAAAGATTTCTTGAATTTTTTTCAATCCTCTAATGAATCCAATCCAAAACCCAACAAATGCAAACAATCTTTCCTTCAATCAATTCTACAATCAAAACCTTCTTCAAACCCTCGTGCAAATTTTTCAAAATTTCTTCCCTGCTGTAAAAATGTATTTTTTTCTAAATCCCTTTCTGCTGCCCTAAAATTAAAACATGTATTATTTATAAATAAAAAATACCTAATACAACCCTAATTCACATTACATGCAAATTAGATATTTCAATTTCAATTTCAATTTTAATTTCAATTTCAATTTCAATTTCAATTTCAATTTTTACAACCCTAATTCACATTACATGCAAATTAGATATTTCAATTTCAATTTCAATTTCAATATTTACAACCCTAATTCACATTACATGCAATTTAGATATTTCAATTTCAATTTCAATTTCAAATTTCAATTTCAATTTAAATCTGTTCAAATAATAGATGTGTTCAAACTATGACTAATTTCCCAAATGAAACATTTAATTAGTTCTAATTTAATTCTGCGTTAATTAGATTCCAAAATTAATTTAATTCTTTTATTTCCTTTCATTCTCTTGCATCACGTTTAATTAATTAATTTAATTATTTAATAACTAAATTCAACCCCCTTGGATCAAATTTAATTAATTAAATAAACTAAATATAATTAATTAATTTAAATATAAACTTTTATCCACATTGCATTATTTAAATTAAATAACCATCAACATGATTTAAATGCAATTATTCTAAATATCTATTTCCAAATCAATAATCTTTCAGAATTAAATAACATTAAAACAAGACAGACAATGGTTCAACACACACGACTGACGACACACTAAGGCTAGGGTGTAAACATGACACATGTTACCTAGCTACTATCTCCCGTTCAACTTAACCATTGGATCGGCATGCTCAAAACTATGAAGCCAAGTGGAGTTGATGTCATGTACTTGCAATCCTAAAAACAAATAAACAACATCATACAATATATCTAGCATATAATACACACCGTGAAGAAGAAATTACGGATTCGTAGGGCGCTCGCAAGCGAGTGATACGAAACCATCCTCTTCACCAATACACTCATCGAAACTGACACTTCCATCATAATCCAATAATCTCATAATAACATCTCATGTTAACTCTACAACATCATTAATCCATAATGCAAATGAAACAATAATCAAATAACCACATCCTACAATAATAGTTGTCACTGAATAGTAGCGATCAAAACATCATAACAAAATGTATCCAGTATCAAAGTAACTGCAACCAAACATCGCATAAAGCAAACCGAACAAGAAGCAAAACGGAAGGGTATTACATCCATCATACTCTCCTTTACCATGCCCGGCTTCAAAAGAACTTCATATATGTTGGACATTAAGTTCCTTGTGAAACCTACTTAACCAATAGAACATTCAAACATTCTTGAACTACCTCGTATAATTATCTAATCATATGAGGTGTTTTGTCATTTGGATTCCTCTTTCTCTTAAATTTATATAAAATATGTTGAATCAGTATTGAACAAACACTGATGAGTGTCACTAGTTGTCACTGAAATAAAAATGTTACTCCCTCAAAACTTTTCTATCATCCTTAGTGCTATCATCTGCATGTCTATAAAAAATATGGACAAATATAGCTACTTGCACTAAATTATAATATTGTGATTGAATTTCCTCTTGTGGAGCTAGAGTATAATTTTCCATGAAATCAGCCACTGAAAGTATACTACCAATTGGAAATGTGTTTCTACATGTGTGAAATTGGCCATCAATCCATAGAGCATGTTGAGAATGTATGGCATATTTTGGTATAATCTTATTCTTAAATTCTAATATGAATGCATGTACACTAATTTTTTCTGTAACTAAATCACAACGCTTTCCAATTTTTCCATCTTTTAGAGAATAATTAACATTTTGAAATATTTTAACATCAACTAATTGTTTTCCAAAATCATTATCAACACTTTCATGCATGCAAACTCTAAAGAATGAACGATTTCCACAACTACTAAATTGTCTAGAAATACAAGAACTTGAATAAAATATGTTTTCATTAGATCTTTCACAAAATAAAATTTATATCAACTCCCTTATTGTTTCAGGTGGCATACTGATACCACATTCCTGCATAATCATGTTAGTATGTGAAGTACAATGTATATATTGAAAAACATCATAAAAATAATTAAATTGAACATGTGTTTTACAACAATAAGATATTTGTTCTTTATTAATTTTTACATACCATGTTTTACATTTTTCAAAAGACCTTTGGCTTATTTTAATATTACCACGTAACACTAAATCACCACAAATTGTTTTTATAAAATTTAGTTTGTATTGTATCTAATAGGTGTTTGGACCCCACCCTTAATTTTAAAGCATCTCTAGCGTTAGATGATACCCTAGTATTATCATGCCAAAAAAATTCAATCAAAGATTTAATTTCAATATTCAATTTCATATCAGACCTTGGGAGTTGACCAATGAAACTCCAAAATTGGTTGATAGGATCATTTTCTATAATTTCTCTTCTTTTTGCCACTCTTAGTAATGTTTTAGGATGTATTTTTAAAACTTCACTAATATTCCTTACCATTCTTTTATTCAAAGTTTATTTATTAACTATAGTAGTTGTTATAGCTCTTCTTACTGCATTCTTATCTTTAGACCTACTATTTTTTCCAATAGACTGAATGGCACCAACAATACTAGGCATAGCATGTTTTACTGATTGATCCTTTCTTCCTTGTTTAACAAAAATTCCTAACATTCTTATTATTTTTCTCATTTTTCGCATTCTCATTAATTGCATCATTAGTTGACATTGAACTGAAAGTTTTTTATGATAAAAAAATTGATTGTATAATCTATTAGCATGTGTTCTTATTTGTCTCTCAAAAATTTTACCAGGAAGATTATCCAAAACATCACTTTCAATTTAAAAAAATATATATTCAAAACTATTTTCATTTTCATTTTCATCTTCATTTTCATGTTCATTTTCATTTTCATTGTCATCTTCATCTTCATTTCCATTTCCATTTCCATTTTCATTTTCATTTTCAACAACAAAATGGTTTTCATTATTATCAAGAGGACTAGGATTTTCATTTTCATTTTCCAGAACAAAATGATTTTAGTTTTCGTTTTCAATAAAATTATTTTCATTTCATTTTCAATACTAATTTCAAATCTTTAACTCTATGAATATTATCAATATCAACATTGTAATATCCAGCCTCTTGTAAATCTCTAATAAACATCATTTCCATGAGACTCAAAGGTGGATTTGAAGACATACCTAGACTTGTGCCTATTGAAACATTCTCCATAGCTTTGGAAGGGATATTTGAAGACATACTAGGAGTAGTTTGTATATTCGTATTAGTTTCCACATTCACTTCTTGCAAGTTTGCATCATCTACATCCATGGTCTCCTCAATATTTTTATATTCAATAGTTATGGAATTGGATGCTTCACCATCATTCATTGATCGAATTCTCATTCTTATTTCTATTTGTCTTGTTTTTCCTTCTCTCTCTTTGCTTGAATTTCTTTAGGGGTCAATACCTTCCTATCTTTCCTCTTATTTCGACATTGTGATCCCATGATTGAATTTTTTTGAAGTATACACAAATGAATTTCAAAAACTTGAGAGTCTTCCTTGAACTTGTTCCTCCTTCAAACAAGTAGAAATTGTTCACAAAATTCATCTTGTTGCTTCAAATAAGTAGCAATTGAACAAATTTCCTCTTCCTCTTTCAAACAAGTAACAATTGAACAAGAATCCTCTTCCTGCTTCAAATAAGTATCAATTAAACAAAATTCCTCTTCCTCCTCCAAACACTTGTAGAAATTGCTCAAAATTTGTCTTCCTCCAAACAAGTAGCTCAATCAAACAAAATTTTGCATCCTCTTTTGAAAAATTTATAGGAATTAAACAAAATTACTCTTCCTTCTTCAAACAAGTAGCTCAACTAAACAAAAAATTTCATCCTTCTTTGAAAGAAAATAGGAATTCAAAAAAAATTATCTTCCTCCTTTCAAAACAAATAGCAATTCAACAAAAAAATTATTCCTCCTTCAAACAAATAGAAATTCAACAAAATTATTTTCTCATAGTGTCGCAATGATGTCTCCTTTCAAAATTGAAAAGAAAAACAACTTGAAGAGCTTGAACAAGAGAAAAAGTTGATAGAAAAAGGGAATATGTCGTAGTCAACTGTACAAAATGATTCTCAGACCCGACCTACCCCTTTCTGACAGTAAATTTAAAAATAACAGTAAAAAAGAACTCAAGATCTCGAGTTAAATAAATCGGGATCTTGTTTATTAAACTAGATATTGTTTCATTTTCCAATGACCCACCATTAAATTTCCAATGGATGAATTATAAACGGGATAAATAGGATCTCATTTTTTAAAATTTAAAATTTAGGTTGAGTTTTTTCTTTGTTAATAAGTTCAGGAAATGGTTTGGGGATCCGAACCTAAGCCTTGGACCTGTTTTGACATGCAAGTTGAAGGTCCTACCAATGTCAAAAAAAAATATTGACTTTGGGCATACGTCTGAAGGCTTTCTTTGAAGAGTTTTTTGACGAAATTAAAACCCATTATAGATTAGACAGTGTAGATTCCAAATATGTAATTTAAAAAAAAATTGGATTGATTTTTATATTTTTCATTTAATTTCAGATTAAACAGGTCTATAACCTTGAATTATGACTGTTTTTAGTATTTTAATAACTTTTTATCAACATAACATTTTTACAAACAGATTGCATGAAAGCGTACTTCAAAAAATTCTTTTCAATTTCAATTTTTTTTTTCAAAAATCATAAGTTTAGGTCATCTTATGTGTGACGTACACACCGATTTTTTCAAACACCAAATATGGCCTATAAAAAATTAACAAAAACAAAACTCAATAAAAAATTACAAAAAAAATATGGAAAGTGTGCTTCAGTGAGTTACAAATATTCTCCCAAAAGAATTTTGAAAAATGTGATTATTTAGGTCAAAATATGGATGATGTACACGTGCATGGTATGGTAAGAAAAAATCCTTTTAAATAGTGGTTTTTAGAAAAACCTATTGAAAGTCAATTTGTGTCATCTGGGTATTGAAATAAATTATATATTTGGAAACTTGACTCTGAGTACTAAATTTTATGATTAGTGACTTTTCTCAAAATTCCATCTCTAAGTGCTTGAAATTTTAAGGTAAAATGTATTGAAGTCTAAAAATCATGGAGAACACTTCCACTAAATGGCCAAAAAGTGGACTCAACCGAATACTATATTGTGGGGCATAAGCGCCGAAAATATATTTATTATATGGAAGAGGGATAGTGGTAAAATTTTAGGATTAATGGGATTGAGGAGAAGGGATGGAAATGCATATTTTGGAGGAGTTATGGTAGGAAATTTTTGTAGGTTTGTAAGAAGTATGTAATGCCCCGCCAAGTAACCTTAAAGGAAGTTGCAATTAACATCATAAGCAAACCAATTTTTTTTTTTTAAAGTGCATTTAACATACACATTCACTTACTAATTAACAACAACCTCTAAGGCTATAAGGTTAGGATTACTTAAACCCACACATACATATTACATATAACCATAGCCTTATGAACTTTATGAAATAAACATCATACATCATAAGAATACCACATAGCATAATAAGATAATCAACCAAGATCCAATCTCATAAACATTATCTTAATCCAATAGTTATATCACTCATTCCCAGAATGAGACAATAGTACTCAAGGTTACAATTACAAAATTCCACTTCATAAACATAAGAGGGATAAAATAACTTACACAAGTTAAAATATTACAATGCAAGAAATCACAACAAGAACCGCGAGTTGTCCATCTAGATGTCTCGCCACCAAGAACTGAAGATCGATGGGGACCCAACAGTTTTGGTGCATGTTCCACCCTACCAATGTGGTACCCGAAGGCCCACCCCCCATGATAGGAGATAGTAACTAAGTAACATGGACTAAGATCTACAACCTCTAACCAAAGGCAGACTCATACTAACTCAAACTGACATAACCAAATAAATGCCATCAAAAAGTACAACTCAAGTACAATACAAGTACAAATCAAATACAATACAAGTACACTCCAACATCACTGACATAAGTCACATTGCTTCCAGACATAAAGTAGATCAAGTATGTTCACAAAATCATACATATTAAACAAATAACAATAGTTGTCCTAGATAGAGTGTCATCGCATAGTTTGTCATGAGATCTCCTCTGGGCATTCTTCATAGGCTCTGACACAAGTAATCCTGGTGGCCTCAACTGAATCCCAGCACTCATAATCACTCATGTGGAATCAACTATCTCTCGTACGAACAAGATAGTTGATCTTGCCATTCCAAGCCTTCCCACTGATCCCAAGTCTAAACAAGCCCTTGTGTCTATGAGTGAGGTAAAATTATCTTGATTAGTGAGAAGTTAGTCCTAATTTTCTAAGTACATTATTTTAATTATCACTTGTTTAAATCACTCCTGAAGGTTATCCAGTTTACCTCTTTGGGCTCTGGCGCCTAACAGAAGCCACTCTTCTAATCGACAACACACTCACAACCAATCACCAAGGGAAACACAAGTGCATACAAACTAGGCATCATAACCACTCCAACACAAGGAGGATACAAATAATAGAAACTCACTCCAAACATCTTGGAGACAACAATCACATAGTCCACTCCTTTCAAAGAGACACAGATCCCATAATCCGCTCCTAAACCAAGGAAGTGCAAACATCCCCGTTCATGAAAACCGGGTAAAACTGAAAAGACACCATGCACTACCCAAGGGAAAACAACTGGATGGCATAAAAATTCAACAACCCTTATCCTCTAAGTTCTTCTGGAAGACTTATAATTTAGGACCAACACTAAATCCCAAAACCCACAATGTAACTTGACGACATGGCAACAAAAGCATTCAAGTCATTAATCAAATCTAATAATTTGGATTTCCTAAATCCATACTCATTCAATAGGTAGTGCTCACAAATTAAAAGACATGATAACTAGATCCTCTACAATAATCCTAACCCCTATTTCCCTTTCCATTATTGGAAATCTAAAATAGTTAAACTTACTTCCCTTTACTAAATACAAAGAATTAAATCCTTTAAAATAAGCATGAGGAAGATACTACTTTTGGATATACTAAATCCATATCTCTTTCATAATCCAATCACAATGATTCAATTAATCTAAATAGAAATTAATAATTAACATAATTGATTGCCTCATCAATAAAACTTCTGAATTTACTTTTAAATCGACACAAATCCATGCAAGTAAACTCTTTCCATTTCCTAACCAAATCTTACATCTCATTCAATTTTCTATTTAACACATTCAATCACTTTAATATAATAACATATTGTTTCTCTATCCATTTTCCATATCCACTATTCAATCGAATTTTAAATCTCTATTCAATAATATATTGCATTCTTTAAATCAAATATTTAACTCTTTCAATTAAACTTTAACAAGCCATTTTAAAATAACAATAATTTCCCATATGTTTATAATTTTAATTCCACTAATCTAATATACAAATTTTATTTAAAATAATATAAATAAATATAATACTTTAATATTATAAATTATAATATAAAATATTATTAAATAATATTTTAATATTATAATAACAATACATAAAATATTAATATTTATAAATATCAATTTATTATTATTTTATTTTCAAAGCAGCCATGGGAAAATAATTTAATAGTAGTCTCATGTTTCAAGCATAACTCAAAAACTACGATCTGAGTATTTGCGATTTTTGGACAGGGTTAAGAAAATATCAAAATGCAAAAACCCTTTAAATTTCTTGAAAACCCAGTTTGTGAAAGTAAAGTTATAGGCGACGCAATCAGACCATTTTACCATGAAAAATATAACTATACTGCAGATTTAAAAATCCGATTTTTAATAATAAATAGAGGGTTGCATTTTCTAAAAGCATTCTAAATGCATTGTTCAATCTCTATGTTTGATTTCAATAACAACAAAATCGATTTTCCCAAATAATTTAAATTCCACTAAGGTTTTCACAATTTTCACTCAAGAATTTTCACAAGCAAAGGCTGTAAATTTGTTTAATTCTTTTCTTCTAATATCAAATTTATTTTTTAAAATAGATTTAACAAATAAATCTTTAATCACTACTATTTAAAAAAAAACAATCAAGAACAATAAAATACAAAGAGGAAGACCTGGTACAAGAAGTTACAGGAAGAGATGAATTTCTGATGCAAGCCTCCTCCAAGATTTCCTGAATTTTCTTCAATCCTCCAATGAATCCAATCCAAAACCAAACAAATGCAAACAATCTTTCCTTCAATCAATTCTACAATCAAAATTTCTTCAAACCCGTGTGCAAATTTTCCAAAATTTCTTCCCTACTGTAAAAATGTATTTTTCTAAAAAATTTCTTCCTAAAATTAAAACATGTATTCTTTATAAATCAAAAATACCTAATTCAACCCTAATTCACATTACATGCAAATTAGATATTTCAATTTCAATTTCAATTTCAATTTCAATTTTCAATTTCAATTTCACTTTCAATTTCGAATTTCAATTTTAATTTCAATTTCACTTTTCAAAAAACCACTTTCAATTTAAAATGCTTCAAATAATAAATTAATTTCCAAAGTTGCAACCAATTTCCCAAATAAACATTTAATTACAATTTCTAATTTAATTCCCACACGTTGGAATTAAATTCCAAAATTAATTCTAATTCTTTTATTTCCTTTTATTCTCTTGCATCACGTTTAATTAATTAATTTAATTATTTAATAACTAAACTCAACCCCTTTGGATTAAATTTAATTAATTAAATAATTTAAATATAATTAATTAATTTAAATATAAACTTTTATCCACATTGCATTATTTAAATTAAATAACCATCAACATGATTTAAATGCAATTATTCTAAATATCTATTTCCAAATCAATAATCCTTCAGAAATAAATAACATTAAAACAAGACAGACAATAACTTGACACACACAACTGACGACACACTAAGGCTAGGGCATAGACTTGACACATGTTACCTAGCTACTATCTCCCGTTCAACTTAACCATTGGATCGACACGCTCAAACCTGTGAAGCCAGGTGGAGTTGATGTCATGTACCTACAATCCTGCAACCAAGTAAACAACATCATACAATATATCCAGCATATAATACACACTGTGAAGAAGGAATTACGGATTCGTAGGGCGCTCAAAAACGAGTGATGCGAAACCGTCCTCTTCACCAATACACTCATTGAAACTAACACTTCCATCATAATCCAGTAATCTCATAATAACATCTCATGTTAACTCTACAACATCATTAATCCATAATGCATGTGAAACAATAATCAAAATAACTACATCCCACAATAATAGTTGTCGCTCAATAGTAGCGATCAAAACATCATAACAAAATGTATCCAGTATCAAAGTAATTGCAACCAAACATAGCATAAAACAACTTGAACAAGAATCAAAACAGAGGGGTATTACAAAGTAGCCTTAAAAGGGAAAAAAATTGTATCAACTTTTTTGGATTGGGTACCTTTGGATGTGTAACCAAGGCTAGACAATTATGGATATTCTCTAACATAGATAGGCTTCAAGATGAATTTATTATGAAGACACAATCATCTACCTTGATAGTTCGTGTTCTTGAGAATTTAGTAGGAAATAAGATGTCAAATATTTTAGAAACAATAATTAAAACCATTCTGATATGGAGGTCTATTGGTGGTGGATATATATTTTGTTCTTCTACAATGAGATAATGACCATGGGTAAATGGAATGTGACCTAAAGGATAGGGTATTGTTTTAGGGATGGTTTCGATAAGAAGTGGTATATGATTGTAATATATCTTAGAATATTGATTTGGAAGGGAAGATGTTTAAGCATGATTTGCAATAAGTTCTTAGAAATTTAAGATTTGCATTGATGGTAGGGTATGGGAGGGGTTTTTAGCATGGCTAGACTTGTCAAATTTGTAGAAGGGGCATGGGTTTCATATTAGCATTGAGTGGATATTTTTATGGGTTGGATGGGAATAATGGGTAATAGATGGGTGATAGCCTTACTAATGATACAAATAGATGGTTTTGGAGTAGTGGGGTGGTTTGAATCCATAAATTTCAGATTTTAGATTTGTCCTTGGAGAAACATTGAAAAAAGAAAGGTTGGGATGGTTTAGGACTAGAAATCAAACTAGAGAAATAGATAGAATATTAGGTTTGTGAATAGGTGGAAAATTGGATAAGGGTTGGAGGAAGTTAAAAACTCATATAAATATAGGGTTAGAATATATTTCCCTCATCAAAGGTGTCATAAGGGTGATTAATTTTTATTTTATAAGAGTGATGGGGTAGCTTGTTCTAGCTTATTTATGCACACAAGGCATTTAATTATGGGTGGGTGAGTGGGGGAATATTTGGGAAAGATTATAGTGATGATGATATCAAAGGGGTTAATTTCATACTTTCCTTCATCAAAAAGACTATCATCATCATCAATTTTGAAGGACTGTTTGGGATGGTTGTGACGAGGAGGCTCATAAAAGAAAAATGGATTCATGATGTTGATGAGATTGGTTGATGTGACTTTGGATAGCTTGATGAATTTAAATTGGAATGGGGGTTGTGTAAGGATTTTGACAATAATGGTTATGAATTAAGCAAAGAAGGGTTGGATTAATTTGAGAATGGATTAGAGAGGGAGAGGAGATATGCTAAATTAATAATCAAGACTTTGGACAATATTTTTTATTAGATTTGATTCTATAAATAGGAAAGGCTAAGTTTTCAAGAAATAGTTAGTTTGATTATTTGGTTTGGTTCAGCTCTTGAGTGATGATGGGTATCAATTTTTATTTTGAGATGAGTTGGATAGAAGCCATTAGCTGGATGAAGATTTTTTCTAGGTGAAAGAATTTTGTTAGACATGGATGACTAGAAATGAAGGATTTGGATAAGGATAATGGTTTCAATTTGGAAGAAATATTTAAATTTGGATTAAGGTCATAAGAATATGAATGATGAGATTAATTAGAAATATTATGATTAAGGGAGTGATTTTGGTGATGTATATGGATTTATTAGGTTGAATAGAGGGACAATTAGATAGATAAGATCAAAGAAATTTGATTGGTTTTGATTATTACGATTATATGAGTGATTTTTTTGAAATAATGGATTAAGATTATTGTGATGTGGTCAATATTATTGAGTTTGGACCAGATTGGGAAGCTTGATTTTGTGAATATTTGAAAATAATCAATTTCAACAAGCATTCAAAGGTTTTAGATATTAAGAATTTTGGATTAAATGGGTTACATGGGTTTTGGCAATGATTGCACTCCAAACATGCTAGCACCCTATGATTAGTCAACCAAGTGTAGCATTCCTTGTAGGACCATACATAAATTGTCTATCAAATTATGGGAAGTTAGGGAGAGAAAAATCACATTGGATTCCTTATTATCGGATTCCAAAGGCCTTACCCAATACTATCTTTACCTTTGTCACTTAAAAGTATATTATGGCTAAAGCTTCTCAAGACTAACTAGTATTTGATGAACCAAAATTATGGATGGTTGATTTATCTTACACTAGGATAAACGACAGTTGCTCCTGTTTTTCCTCAATATAATGTGAGGATAGATAAGGAAATATGTTTTAGATAAAAGGGAAAGATATTAAATGATAAGAAGAATAGGGTAAATTACCACTCTTCTTCACTTCCCCAAGGTATAAAGTTCTTGGGAACTTGGCTTCATTGAAAATATTTTTCTTCTAAGAGGTGTGACTTTTGATTTGTTCCTAATTTTCATACTCTATTGGAACACTAGAGTTAGGGTTATCCCCTTAGTGATGAAATAAAAGGAAACCCCTTTAGAAGGATGATCCAATAACTTTTTGTTACCCAAGAATAAATGAAGTATGATGATAGAACATACATGATTGGAGTCCTTAGGATAAAAGGAAATGATAAAATATAAGAGAGGAATTTAATATTTTGATCTCCAAAATCACCTAAATGTGTGAGTAGAGAGCATGTAATTAGGTATGGCCTCACAAGGATGGCATACAAGATTAATTCCCCTTAGTAAATTGAAATATGCTTATATTAGTGACAAAAATGTGTCTTTGACAAGAATTTAATAGAACCAAATTGTTACTAGTTGAAGACTATGTATTTGAAATTTAATTGCTACACAAAATGATGTTGGATAAAAATGCACAAAAAAGAGATGATTAGCTCATAGGGGGTAAAAAAGATTAAGTTCTATGGAGTGAATATGCTAAAATTTGATAATTTGGAAGTTGGAAGTGACATAAAGTTACCAACAAGTGGAAATGATTAGAAAATATTTGTGGGTCACTTCGAGGATGTAATAGATGTTTACATAAAAAATAGAGTGTGCAAGAACATGTTAAAGTAATATTCACATATTATAATCACAATATATGAAAAAATTGATTAAGTATAAGAGCTATCAAAAATTAATGAAAATAAAATAAATCTCACCTAGAACAACCCTTGTTACATCAAGATATAGTGGTTGTGCTCCAAGATGGTGGTGTGTGAATGTTCTTATCAACAACATAAGATTACATTCCAAAGAAATATATGTAAATGTCTTAGGTTGCATCAAGTTTATGGATTTTTGGATGAGGGATTGGATGGCTAATATTGGGGATTAAGGGCTCAAGTTGGTTGAAAGAATTGGGTTGAAAAGGAAAGTAAAAGTTGCTCCACATGATTGGTGAAGATGAGAGGATCCAAGATTCAATGGGAATCAATGGTCGAGGATTCCCTTAGAGAAAGTAGATATATGAGATGGAAAGGGATATTTTGGAAAACCTTGGAAATATGGGAAAATATTTGACCCATGTGAAATAGGTACTAAGACCCATGTCACATGTACCAAGGCCTATACCTTGTGTGTAAAGGAGACGTGCCTAGGTATATACTTTTTGGACAATGCACATGACTTGAGGGGTTTTGAACAAGGAGAGAAATGTGTAAGTGGGAGGATTTGCGAGTTAATTAAGTTTCGTCCACTTAATAAAATATAGATAAAATAGACAATTAAATAAATAAATTTTATTTATTTTATTTTTGGGATTAGGATAGGAGACTTAGGTAAATAAATGTTGGATTTACTTAGCGAAGGAAGAATATAAAATAATGATGATTAATAATTTATATGTGAGGAATAGGATTGGGTGAATTCTAATAAATACTGATTTTATTAATTTAATAATAAAAAATATTGAATTAATAATGGAATGAAAATTGAATAAATACATATACATTTCATCAATTATAGAGAAAATGAATGATTAATTACTTGAAATAGTGATTTATCAATTTTAGATATTTAAAAATATGAAGAAGAACATGTAGATTAAACCAAGCCAAACCAAAACCCTAATCCTAAAAAAGTAACCCATCTTCATTTGTGTCATCGATAATTTCAATTTCAAAACATACAACCAAATTTACCAATATAAAAAGAGTTCAAAAACCTATGAAAAAATAAGTTGTGAATGTTATTCAAAATACTTTTTAAATAGTTGTTTGAGTTTTCCATTTGAACTATGATTTTGACCATAATTTTAAACACTGTATAGTATATTCCCTTTCTATATATTTATTTATCTTTTAGGACTAGAGTGCGCATGTGTTGTATACAAAACTACTACAATAACTATACATAAAAACAAGAGTTGTGCGCTAGTAGGAGTCCTTGTCTTAAGGGATATTGGATTTTCATGTTAGTTTAGATGGTATAATGTAGTTTATTTGTAATGTTGTAGCTGCACATATGTCCTTATCAATTTTAAAGATGAGCATGGAATTATCAGGGGAAGCTAAGACATAGTTCAAGAGAGTTAAAACAATGTGCAAAGGTAGAATAAATATGTCCTATAGTAGCCATTGTGAACACAAGAAAGGATTAAAACTAACAACACCAAGACTATTTCAAACACTTTGTTCTTAAAAGGTTGAAGATGAGAAAAGGTCTAAATTATTAGTGATTTTATCAATATTTTTTTCACAAAGTATAATTTTTGAGCTTCATAGGCTAATAAAATAAAATAGAACACAACCTCATGTCTTAAGTTAATACTAACTAAATGCTCAAGATAATGGGTGATAGTAATAAAGTGTATATAAAAATATCACTAAATAAGATTACAATTTAAGCCACAAAGTTGTATATACATGTTCTCTATTTTTTAAGTTAATTGCAAATAAAATGGCTTTTATTGCTATTAATGCATTGGAAATATTTTATTCTTTCTAACGTGTATGCTCCACTCTTTTGATCCAGATTTTTCTACTACAAAAACTAAATGTTCTTAGAAGGTTTTAGCAAATACAAACATTTAATACAAAATAAAATTCTAAATTCATATGCTTAGCATGTTTGGTTAAAATTATTATTGTCATTGTAATATAGAAAATAGTAGAGAATGTTGGCTATCTTGTATCAAAAACAATTAGTAGTTAAGGGTTAAGCTTTTCACAATGTACCTATTATAATATGTTACTAAATAATGATAGTTGCTTGTTGCAAATTATTTTGATGCAATTTTCTATATTGCAATAGTGTAAGTATGCATGTGTTTGATGGTGTTTTCATTAATGTTGTCATTGATGTCAACATAGTTCATGTTCTGTATAGATGGTATTTTTATAGTTGAGATACTATAGAAGTGCTTAGAGTACATGGAGTTATATTTATGAAGTTGTAGTTTTTTTTTTGCCAAGTTCTTTTGAGAAAGTTTGAGAAATAATAAAATTAGTGTTAAAGTTTGTTCTGAGTATGCTCATGTATTGCGATCCACTTTTCCTCTGTGTTGATCATGTTCCTATGAAGATCTATAAGTATGTTCATAATATTCAATAGATCTTATATACCGAGTTTTAGCTTTTGAGTCGATGGCGAGTAGAAGATATGTTCACCGGTGTGTGAACTGGTTTGGTAGAACTATCTATTTGTGGACTAGGAGAAATGTTTTGGCTCCGTAGTCTTCTTATATTTGGTTTGAGATCTTGTGGATTTGGGAAATGACTCTTTATGATGGTTTTTGTGTTGTGAAAAATTTTCTTGTGGTTTGGCGCTCTGGAAGACCTGCTCCAGAGCTCCTGCATTTTTGTTGATTGGTCTGATTGGATTGATATAGTGTTCTCTATGAATGAAGTTTGTTTTAATTGTTACGGATGTACCTAAGGTGTTCTCAGAGATGGTAAGATTCGTAGTGAAGTATGTTGAGTTATCCACATGTGATTAGATTGTTGGAGATGCGTGTACTTCAAATATCTTTGGTATTTTCAATAGGTTTGGCCAACCTGGTGTTACACATTTCATTAAGTTTTTGCATCATCTTAAGAAAGTGTGTGCTTGATACAAGATGTTGTTTGGGTCCTACATTAAATATGTAATTGGTCCTCTCTCATTCCTATCCACTACAGGAATGTTGAATAGTCGACCTAGTTTGAATTTGTAAATGAAATTGTATAATTGACCTTGGAGAATGTTCCTAAGGTTCAATATGGTATAAAATAAAATCAAGTTGTAATGAATTTGATATTCATTCATCCATGAATCATGCATGTGAGTGAAGTGTGCTAACAAGTGCAAAAAGTAGAGAGTTAAAGAGTGAATTAAGGCAATAGTACTTTAAGGTGTTATACTCTTGAAAGTAGTGAGCTAATGGCATCTACAATATTCTAATCAGATTGTGAATGTGTGGAGCCTTAGTGGTGGATCTTCATTTATATCTTTTTATTTTTTGTAGGCAATGAGCCTCCTTTTTGGATAGTGAGTCCTTTGAAGGTAGTGAGCCTTTTGTATCTGGGTAGTGAGCCCTCTGGTAGTGAGCCTTTTATTTGGTATTTCATTACTATTATATTGTGAGTTAATCCTCACCATGGTTTTTCCCTCATTGGGTTTTCCACGTAAATTTGGTGTCTGTGGTGTTTTATTTTTTTTATCTGCATTCCATGCTTACACTTAATAACAAATTGAAGTTAAAGAGAAAATATTAAGTTTAAAAGTAAAATTATTTGATACAATTGATTCACTCCCCCTCTCAGTTCTCTTGTGCATTTCAACAATTGGTATAAGAGCTCTCATTCATTGGTGAAAAACTTAATCACTTGAGGTAGATCAGATGGTGCACAAGATGCAAATTCCTATTTTTGATGGAGTTGATTATAGCGATTGGAAATAATAGATGAGAAGTTATTTGATTTCACTTAATTTGAATACGTGGAAAGTTGTGGAGACAAAGTATGTGATACCAACAACTGGTCATTCCTCTACTGATGAGATTATAGCCTCTAAAGAGAATGAAAGTTCAAGGTATGTTATCTTCAGTGCTTTATCTAAAACTAAAAGAAGAAAAGGTATTTCTTTAGCTAATGCTCATGAAGTATGGACAAAGTTGAAAGACATTTATGAAGGGAATGATAGAGTAAAGTTGTCAAGGAAACTACTGCTAAGAAAAAAATTGAGAACTTAAGAATGGAAGAGGGAGAAGACATTGCAAGATATTATCAAAGAGTTGAACTTAGAGGAACATAAATCAGGAATCAAGGTGGTACCATGTCAAATGAAGATATAATTGAAAAAAATTTGATGACCTTACCAAACAATCACAGTCAGAGAGTATTTTCTCTTGAAGAACAATATGATCCAAATACATTTACTAAGGAGCATCTATTTGGTTTCCTCACTGCATTTGAGATGAGAAAATTTTCAAGAGATAAGGAGAATACTGAAACATCCTTTAAAGCAATGAATATAGGAGATAACTTGGATGATGATGATTAAGAAGATTTGGAAGCAAATTTCACAAGGAGATTGAAGAAAGCTACCAACAAATATAAATGTAAGTTTCCTTTTAAATGTTCTAGCTATGGAAATATTGGTTATTATGCATCAATATGTCCTAATAGAGCTACAAAAAAGAAGAATAAGGATAGTAATAATAATCACAAGGACAAAAAGGATAGGAAGTTCAAGAAATTGTACTATGTCAAAGAAGATGCAAGATTTCTGATGATGAATCTGACTTTGAGGAAGATAAAGATGAATTCTTGTTCCTAGCCTTGAAAAATAAAGTTGTATCTACTAGCCACTAGAGATATGCAAAAGAATCTAGTTTGAAAAGCTAGAAGGATAAAATAGAGGGTACTCTGGTAACTGATTTTCATGCCAGGCATGATGAAGAGTTTTGGGTAATTGACAATGGATGTTCAAATCATATGATTGGAGATAAGAGTAAGTTTACCAAACTTCAGAAGTATGATGGAGGCATATTCATGTTTGGAGATGACTCTGGTGCTAAAATTGTTGGTAAAGGAATAATTAGTTTTGATGGAAAACATAATACTAATGATGTTTACTATGCAAAGGGTTTAAGGCATAATCTTTTAAGTATTGGAAAAATGTGCCACAAATTTTTTAAGCCTGTGTTTTAGGATAACACTTGTGAGATCAAGAAAGAATCAGAAACTATGGTAGTAGCTAGAAGAATAACTCATGGAAACATCTATCAACTAAAGGGTGGATACGTTCAATGTTTTATTTCTCAGATAATGAGAGTTGGCATTGGCACCAGAGGATGGGACATGCGAATTTTGATAATCTGATTAAGATTAGTTCTAGGGAAGTTGCTAGAGATCTTCCTAGAATCATAAAGCATTCAAATTCAATTTGCAAAAGTTGCCAGATGGGAAAATAGACAAGGAACAAATTTAAAGGAAAGGATCAATCATATATTAGAATGCTAGAATTAATCCATACAGACCTCTATGGTCCTACAAGAACATGAATCCTAAATGGTGACAAGTACTTTATGTTGTTAATTGATGATTTATCTACTATGACATGGGTTACATTTCTTAGAGAAAAGCCTCAGGCTATTGATAGATTCAAAGTATTTAAAGAAAGAGAAGAAAATGAGGCAAATATGAAAATCAAATGCTTAAGGTCTGATAGAGGTGGAGAATTTACATCTAGTGAGTTCAATGCATTCTATAAAAATCATGCCATAAAAAGATATTATTCTGCTCCTAGAACCCCTTAGTAGAATGGAGTTGTGAAAAGAAAGAACCAGACTATTCAAGAGGCTTCCAGAACTATGATGAAATAAGAAAATGTTCCTGTTGTTTATTGGAGAGAAGCAATCCACACTGCTATTTACATTCTTAATAGTGTTCAGATTAGAGGTAACAACACCAAGACCCCTTATGAACTTTGGACTGGTAAGACTCCTACTGTTAAATACTTTAAGGTATTTGGAAGTAGACGTTACATTAAAAGGGGTGATGAAAATCTTGGAAAGTATGATGCTAGATGTGATGAAGGAATTTTCCTTGGATATTCAAACAACAACAAAGCTTACAGATGTTTTAATAAGAGACCGAGGAAAATAATTGAAATTAGTAATGTAAAGGTTGAAGGATTAGATTTTGAAGATTCTTTTGCACCTATAGGAAGAATGGAGGCCATTCAGATGTTTTTGGCATTTTCAGCTCATAAAGAATTCAAAGTATATCAAATGGATATCAAGTCTGCATTTCTAAATGGAGAACTGGTAGAAGAACTGTGTATGGAGCAACCAACAAGTTTTCAACTATCTGAAAAACCAGACATGGTTTGTAAATTAGAGAAGGTATAATGTGGACTAAAACAAGCCCCCAGAGCTTGGTATGCAAGACTAGATAAATACTTGACAAAGAAAGGATTCAACAAATGCTCTGCAGACAACAATATTTACTTCAAGGCTGAGAAAAAAAAGATATTGATAGTTGTGGTATATGTTGATGACATCAACTTTGGTGGGAATGAAGGTATGTGTAAGACATTTTCTGAAGAAATACAAAAAGAATTTGAAATGTCTATGATTGGTGAATTGAATTTCTTCCTTAGACTTCATGTAAATAAAATTGACAAAGGGATATTCATTTCACAATCTAAGTATGTTAAGGAAATGTTAAATAAGTTTCAAATGGATGACTCCAAACTGGTTTGTGCCCCTATGGTAACTGGATGTAAGCTGAGTAAGGATGTTGAATCTACTAAAGTTGATCAGAGCATGTATAGATCTATGATTGGTGGACTATTATATCTTACTACCACTAGACCTGATATCATACATGCAGTATGTCTAGTTGCAAGATTTCAAGTAGAACCTAAGGAAGCACATGTAATAGCTATAAAGAGGGTATTCAAATATCTTAAAGTAACTCTAGATTATAGACTATGGTATCCAAAGAATAATGATTTCACTTTGAATTCCTACACTGATGCAGATTGGGTGGGTTGTGTAGATGACCGAAAGAGTACAAGTGGTGGTGCATTCTTCCTTGGAGGAAGATTAGTTCCATGGCTAAGCAAGAAATATGATATAGTTTCTTTATCCACTGCACAAGCAGAGTATATTGCAGTAGAATCCTATTGTACATAGGTACTTTGGATGAAGCAAACCTTTATGGACATAGGTGTGGTAAGTGATGAACCTATTTCTATATTTTGTGACAATACAAGTTCTATAAACATTTCAAAGAATTTAGTGATGCATTCTAGAACACGACACATATCTATCAAGTATCACTTCTTGAGGGAGAAGGTATTGAATAATGAAGTTAGACTTGAATATGTACCTACCAATGAACAAGTTGCTGACATATTCACTAAGGCCCTTCAAAATGATACTTTTGAGTATCTTAGAGGAAAGTTAGGGGTTATTGCCCCTCCTTTTTTGAACTAAGTGCACATGGAGGTGTACTCATTAGGGGGAGTAGAGAAGTGCATTTTTTCAATATGTGATGTGGGTGTACTCAAAAGGGGGAGTGAACAGAGCTTTATATGGTAATAATTTCCTTTTCCATTGATGTCAAAGGGGGAGAGAGAGAGAATCATGTGAAATTTTTATTCTTGGTAGGTTGTTTCTTCTAAAAATCATGTATGTTATCTTTGATGGTTTTCCACATCATGTGTTGCCATCAATGACAAAGGGGGATATTTTTGCAAGTATGGATGTGTTTGATGGTGTTACATAATTAATGTTGTCATTAATTTCAACAAACTTTATGTTGTGTACATAAGGTATTTGTATAATTGAGATATTGTAGAAGTTCTTAGAGTACATGGAGCTATATCTATGAAGTTGTAGATGTGTTTTTTCCAAGTTATTTTGAGAATATCTGAGAAATACTGAAAACAATATTGAAGTGTGTTCTGAGTGTGCACTTGTATTGTGCTCTGAATTTCCTCTGTCTTGATCCTATGCATATGTAGATCTGTAAGTATGTTCATAAGCTTGAATAGATCGTATATACTGAGTTTTAACTTCTAAGTTGATGGCAAGTAGAAGATGTGTTCACCGATGTGTGAACTAGTTTGGAAAAACTATCTATTCATGGACTGAGAGAAATGCTTTGGCCCTGCAGTCCTCTGATATTTGGTTCCAGATATTGTGAATCTAGGAGATGAATCTTTATGATGGTTTCTATGTTTTGATAAATTTTCTTGTGGTTTGGCACTCCAGAAGACCTACTCTAGAGCTCCTATGTTTTTGTTAATTGGTCTAGTTGGACTGATAAAGTGTTCTCTATGAATGAAGTTTGTTGTAATTACCTTGGATATACCTAAGGTGTTCTCAAAGATGGTAAAATTCCTAGTGACATGTGTTGAGTGATCCACATATGATTATCTTTCTAGAGATGTGTGCACTTTAAAGATCTTGCATGTTTTCATTAGGTTTGGCCGACCTAGTGTCTACACATTTTACTAATATTTTGCATCCTCTTAAGAAAGTGTGTTCTTGATCCTAGATGTTGTTTGGGTCCTAAGTTAAATATGTAATTGATCGTCTCTCATTCTTATCCACCACGGGAATGTTGAGTAGCCAACCTAGTTTAAATTTGTAAATAAAATTATATAGCTGACCTTGGAGAATGTTCCTAAGGTTGAAGATGGTATAAAATAAAATCAAGTTGTAGAAAATTGATATCCATCCATCCACGAATTGAGAATGTAAGTGAACTGTTTGAACAAGTACAAAAAGCAGAGAGTGGAAGAGTAAATTAAAGCAATAGTACTTTAAGGTGTTAGATTCTTGAAAGTAGTGAGGTGATGGCATCTACAATCTTCTGATTAGGTTGCAAATGTGTGGAACTCTAGTGGTGGATCTTCATTTATATCTTTTTATTTTCTGTAGGCAGTGATCCTCCTTTCTGGATAGTGATTCCTTTGAAGGTAGTGATCCTTTTGTATCTAGGCAGTAGGCCCTTTGGCAGTGAGTGTAATACCCCTCTGTTTTAGCTTCTTTTTCAGATACTGTTCTTCGCTTCGTTTTAGTTTTCAGTTACTCTAATACTTTGCTTTATTGTGTGTGTTATTTGATTTCTATTTATAGAGCGATAGACTATTTGTGTGATGTGATGTATCTTATTTGATGCTTTATTTGACATGCTTTAATTGGTGTAATAATGCTTGTTGCTATAACATGTTTATTGTACATGAGATATTTAAGTATTATTGAACTGTCATTTTATGATCAGTGTATTGGTGAAGGGGACATGATCGCATCAATCACTTGCAAGCACCCTGTGATTTCATGATTTCCTCTTCATGGTGTGTATTTTATGTTGCTTATATATAGATGATCTTTTTTATCTCGTTTACACGTTTGCAGGTACATGATATCGACTCCACTTGGTTTCATAGGTTTGAGCATGTCGACCCAATAGTTAAGTTCAATGGGAGATAGTAGCTAGGTAACATGTGTCAGGTCTACACCCTAGCCATAGTGTGTCGTCAGTCGTAGTTGTTGTGTCATTGTTTTCCTTGTTTAATATTGTTTAATTCTAAAGGATTCTTGTTATGGAAATAAATGTTTAAATTATGTATTAAATAATGTTGATTATTATTTAATTAATTTAGTAAATTAAATTTAATACATGGTGTTAAATTTATTTATTAAGTAATTAAAATTGATTAATTAAATTTTTTTATTTTGAAAGTTGAAAAAAAAGGAATTAAATTTATTTTGGAATTAAATTTGAATTAGAAGTTATTAAATTATATTGTGAAAATAAATGTGACTGTTTTAGATATTTTTTAACTACAAGCATGTGTGAGTTAATTAATTAAGAAGTTGTTAAAAAATTAATTCACAGAGAGAATTTGGGTTTTGGTTAAAGAAGAGGAAAGCTTCTTCATGGGAGAAGAGAGGATATTTTTGGGAGGAATGAAAATTGAAAAAATACATAAGATTGTAGAGATTTTTTTTGTAGAAAATTTAAGAGAATTATTTTGGAATACTTGCTGTGAAAATTGTGTTTGCTAGGAAGAAGCTGTGAAAGCTTTGGAAGAGGCTCAGCATCAAAACTTCAACACTTCAGAAGATTCTTGAAAGAGGTTCCTTTCTTGTGTATTTAGATTTGTTTAAAATTAGTATAGGAATTGCATTGCTATAGAAAATTGTTGTGCTAGATCTATAAAAAAAAGTTTAATTTGTTTTAGAAAAGAGGAAATTTAAAGCTTTTGTGATTATCGTGAAGAAACCTAGGAAATATTAGTTACAGTGAAAACCAAAAAATAAGATTTGTGTTATTTGAGGAATTATTAGATTTAAATTGTGAAGTAAATCTAGAGGAAGACAAATTTAGATTTAGAGAAAATTTAGTGTTTAAATTTGTGTAGAAAATAAAAAAAAACTTTGTAGAAATGAAAATTGTGAAACCTCTGTATTTGTAAATTTCCTTGTGGGAAAACCCAAAGGAAATGTAGAAATTGATTGAAATACTCTGAAAGAAATTAGAAGATTCCTTTACCTATGTTTAGATTTGAGAAAGCTATTTAGAAGATTTATTGTAAAATCCTCTGTAAAATTTGGGTATCTTCTAGAAATTTTATAATTTCACCTGTAGATGGATGTTTTGAAAAATTCCTCCAATCTATCTATTTTCTTGAAATTATTTATATATATATGTTTACATATATACATACATATATATATATAAAATGGTACGCTTAAGTAGTGAATTGTAACTTTCTTTAGGGTTACATGGTAGGGCATTACACATGGTATCAGAGCTAGGTTTAAACACCGGGTGCTTTGGGATTATGATGTACCCGTTAAGCTTTAGTTGTGTAGGTTTTCTAGTGTTTCCTTATTTAATACCTTTATGTGTCTATGTAGGATTATGCCTCCCAGACACGGAAGAGGCAGAGGACGAGGACGTGATCAGGTACATAGTCGTGAATAGAGTCAGCATGAATCTCCTCGTCATGTTACCCATATTCTAGATCAAGAGGAGCAACAGGCATCACAGAATAGCCCAAGGGGTAGTGATAGACAATAGGATCCTCTAAGGATCGAGGCTGCATGAAGAGAATTTGAGGAGGCATTAGCACTCCTTGGTCCGAGAGAGGTCGATGCACAAGGTAATCCTGGTGTGAGGGCACTTTCAGAACAAAAATATATGTTAGCCTCTGCACATATGAGAGATTTACTCCAAGCACGACCACCATGGTTTGATGGAGTAGGCAATGGATTAGAGGTTGAGTCTTGGCTCATAGGCCTTGATCAGTGCTTTTCTATGCACCCATACAATAGTAGTACTAAGGAGTGGTGCGCTATCATGCATCTATGAGGGTTTGCATCCACATGGTGGAAGGTGGAGGAGTAGAAGCTCCACATAGATATTAATATAGTGTCCTAGGAGATTTTTCTAGAGAGGTTCAGAGCCCGCTTCCTTTCTGATGACTAGCATCAGAGTAGAGGCGATGAGTTTCATGCCTTACGATAGTTAGTCATGACCGTTGAGAAGTACGAGTGACGCTTCTCTGAACTTAAATATTTCGTAGGAATAGGTGATGACGAGGGGATGCTCGTCCAACACTTTTTTCAGGGGCTTCAATTCCTATATTAGTGGTGGTGTGAGGGTCTTTGAACCCAAATCTATGGAGAGACAACTATGGAGAAGGCATGGCTAGTGGAGGAAAATTTGACCATGTCACTAGGAGGCCATAATAGTGTACATATTTGTAGTTGTTTAGGAGCTGGGACTAGTGCATGAGGGGGACAGACTCAGGGGGTTGTGCCTCCTAAGACACAACAAGGACTGGCATAGAGTGGTCAGCAACAATAGGTATCTCAGGGGAAACGTAAAGGTTTCCAGTAGAGACAGGGCAATAGAGAGTGGAGGTGTATGAAGTGTTTCAACTTTGAGCAGCCCATTGAGAGCTTTCAATCCAATTTTAGAGGTAGTGTGTAGTACTCTAACACATCACCTAGAGGCAGGGGCTTTGGTAGAGGCACTGGTTGTTACGCATGTGGCCAACAGGGCCATAATGATAGAATGTGTCCTAACAAGGGCACATCTGGATTCACACAAAGACCAATAACATCTGAGATGATAGTGGGGGATGTAGGCAGAGGCCATCATGTATTCGCAGTGGTTTATAACCGCTAGGTAGAGCACCAGGGTACCATCGTTGAGACTTATGGTATGTTATTGGGTAACCTAGTTACCATTCTATTTGATTTTGAAGAGTCAAACTCCTTCATTTCTTCTTCTGTCATGTCACATTATAGAATGGGGGTCGTAAGGCAAGATGATAAGTGGTAGGTCAAGTTAGCCTTGGGTGTGAAAGTTGCATCATGTTCTTTAGTACCAAAGTGTAGATTGGAGGTTGGACCTCTCCTTACTACATTGGATCTTTGAGCTATACCATTGGGTTCATATGACATTGTCATAGGTATGGATTGGTTAAAGGCTCATCAAGCAGTTATAGATTCTTGATGTAAGTTGATTTGATGCATTAATGCATCTAGTAGTGAGGTGGAGATAGTGGGAGTTCAGAGGTTGATATACTTGAGGATTATCTTAGCTATGCAGTTGAGAAGATGTGTGTGATAGGGATGTCAGTTGTCTATTATTACAATGGAGGATTTGGGATTATGAGTTGGAGAGGAGAAAGTCTCTCTCAATAGTCACCCTATTCTTCAGGAGTACTCAGATGTCTTTCTAGATGATATTCCAAGGATGCCACTTTGGAGAGATATAGACTTCAAGATAGACCTAGTACCTGGATCGAAGCACATTTCTCGAGCTCCTTACCATATGACCACTCAAGAGATGAAATAGCTTCTCTTGTAGCTTGAAGAGTTGTTAGAAAAGGGCTTCATTCACCCTAGTGTTTCTCCATGGGAGCACCAGTTATCTTCATGAAGAAGAAGGACAGTTCACTTCAGTTATGTATTGATTATTGACAGTTGACACAAGTGACTATTAAGAATCGATATCCACTTCCTAGAATTGATGACTTGTTCGACTAGGTCAAGGGTGCTATAGTCTTTTTGAAGATTGATATTAAGTCAGGATATCATTAGCTCTGTATTTTTGACTCAGATATCCATAAGACAATGTTTCAGATGTGATATGGTCACTACGAGTTCACAATAGTACCATTCGGGTTGACGAATGCGCCTTCTATGTTAATGATTCTGATGAATGGAGTATTCCATAAGTACTTAAATAGATTTTTCCTTGTGTTCCTAGATGATATTTTGATATACTTTAGGACAGTGGAGAAACATGAGGAGCATTTGCGATAGGTATTACAGTGTTTACGGGATAATCAACTTTATGCGAACTTGTCAAAATGTGAATTGTCCAAGACTGAGATCAAGTATCTTGGTCATGTAATCTTAGGGGAAGGTATATTACTAGATCGTGCAAAAATCCAAGCAATCTTAGATTGTCCTGCACCCACGAATGTGACAGAGATCCATAGCTTTATGGGGCTTGCAGGATTTTACAGGAGATTTGTGTATGGCTTCTCGAGGATAGGATATCCTATCACCTTCCTTTAGAGAAAAGAGAAGAGGTTTGTGTGATCAGAGCAGTGTGAGATGGTATTTCAGACTCTTAAGGAGACATTGACCAATGCACCAATACTAGTGATACCCGATCCAATAGGGGACTTTGTAGTCTGTACAAATGCATCCTTGGAAGGGTTAGGAGCAGTGTTGATGTAGGAGGGTCGTGTCATAGCATACGAGTCATGAAAAATCAAAGATCATGAACTAAATTACCCTACACATAATCTTGAGTTGGTGGGAGTTGTCCATGCATTAACTAGATGGAGACATTTTTTGCTTGGGCACAGATTTGAGTTGCATAGTGATCAAAGGATCCTTCAGTACATTTTCACGTAGCCGAACCTTAACGCTAGATAGAGGCATTGGATGGAGTTTCTATGTGAATATGAATTTGAAGTGAAGTATATTCAAGGAAAGGAGAATGTTTTAGTTGATGCCCTTAGTAGATGTAGACATGAGATATCCAAGTTGACTCTTGTAGTAGATCTGCAGAGTTGGATTCTTACTGCTCTCCTAGCAGACACTTGGTATCAGGATGTTAGGGTAGAGATTGAGGTAGGTAGATCTCTAGAGGGAAGATTCTCAAGATATTCACTTGATGCAGATGGTTTACTGAGACATATGGAACACATTTAGGTTCCTCCAACAGGTGATCTTTGCACTGTAGTTTTGACTGAGGTACATCGTGCACCTTAATCAGCCCATCCAGAGGTGAAGAAGATGCATGCAGATCTATGTCAATTGTATTTCTCACCAGGGATGAAGTGTGATATTACAAATTATGTAGCAAGATGTCTAGAGTGTCAATGGGTGAAGGCTGAACACCAGCATCCAGTAGGGCTTCTACAGCCGCATCTAGTGCCAGAATGGAAATCGGATATGATCTCATTGTATTTTATTGTTTCTTTACCCAACTCTTTGCGATGACATGATACAATTATGGTGATAGTCGATAGGTTGACGAAGGTAGCATACTTCTCACCTATTCGCTCTTCCTATAATGCATCATCCGTAGCTAGAGTATTCATGGAGGACATAGTGAGGTTGCATGGTATTCCATGTCAGATTATTTCTGACAGGGATCTAGTGTTCGCTCAGCTCTTTGGACTTAATTACAACATGTGATGGGAACACAGTTGAACTTCAGTTCAGCGTATCACCTAGAGACAGATGGACAGACAGAGAGGATCAATTAGATCCTTGAAGACATGTTGCATTTGTATGTAATGGACTAGCAGGCGATGCGAAGACTATCTCTATTTGGTAGAGTTTGCATACAATAACAGTTTCCAGAGTTCTATCAGCATGCCTCCATTTCAAGCTTATATGGGCATCCATGTTGTACTCCCTTGAGTTGGGATCGACTAGAGGATAGAGTATTATTGGGTCCAGAGATGTTGTAGGACATGGAGTAGCAAGTAGTTTGAATTAGAGAGCATTTGGTAGTAGCTCAGGATAGGCAGAAGAAGTATGTGGATGCGCATAGAGTGGATCAACAGTTTTTTGTTGGTGACAGGGTTTTCTTGCGAGTGCATCCACGAAAGAGTCCAATCTGTTATAGAAAGGGCTCTAAGTTGGCACCTCGCTTTGTCGAACCTTTCAAAATACTCGAGAAGATTGGTCCAATTACTTACCGACTTGCTTTTCTGCCCAGTCTTGCATGTATTCATGATGTATTTCATGTTTCTATTCTTCATCCATACCATCTAGATATTTCTCATGTCCTTGATTGGAATTATTTATAGGTAGAAGATAGGCAACTGGCTTGGGAGCCCATGGCCATAACAGAGCATAGAATGCATGCTCTTTGGGGGTGAGATATTGATCAGGCTAGGGTCCAGTGGGACCTTAGGCATGATGCTTCATCCACCTAGGAAGATGCAACTAGGATGAGGGAATTATATCCCTACTTCTTTGTAGGCTTCCAGGAGTTAGCCTGACCCTAGGGGGAAGGATGTAATACTCCTCCATTTTAGCTCCTTGTTTAGACAATGTTCTTTGCTTCATTTTAGTTTTCAGTTACTCTGATAATTTGTATACTTTATTATGTGTGTTATTTGATTTCTATTTATAGATAGACATACTATTTGTGTGATGTGATGTATCTTAACCGATGCTTTATTTGACATACTTTAATTGGTGTAATAATGCTTGTTGCTATAACAAGTTTATTGTACATGAGATATTTGAGTATTATTGAACTATCAGTTTATGATGAGTGTATTGGTGAAGGGGACAAGATCGCATCACTTGCTTGCGAGTGCCCTACGATTATGTGATTTCCTCTTCATAGTGTGTATTTTATGCTACTTATATATAGATGATCTTTGTTATCTCGTTTACAAGTTTGCAGGTACATGACATCGATTCCACCTAGTTTCACAGGTTTGAGTGTGTCGACCCAATGGTTAAGTTGAACAGGAGATAGTATCTAGGTAACATGTGTCAGGTCTACATCCTAGCCATAGTGTGTCATCAGTTGTAGTTGTTGTGTCATTGTTTTCCTTGTTTAATTTTGAAGGATTCTTGTTATGGAAATAAATATTTAAATTATGTATTAAATAATGTTGATTATTATTTAATTAATTTTTGACATTTAAATAGAAGCCTTTTATTTAAATTAATTAATTTAATTTAATTTATTTAAATAAATCCATTTAATCTGCAGGTCTAATTTGTTGATAAGTATTCATTGATTAGAGTAGACTACTTTATTTTGAAAGTTGAAAAAAAAGGGAATTAAATTTATTTTGGAATTAAATTTGAATTGGAAGTTATTAAATTTTATTGTGAAAATAAATGTGAATGTTTTAGATATTTGTTAATTGCCAACATGTGTGAGTTAATTAATTGAGAAGTTGTTAAAAATTCAATTCACAAAGAGAATTTGGGTTTTGGTTAAAGAAGAGGAAAGCTTCTTCACGAGAGAAGAGAGGATATTTTTTGGAGGAATGAAAATTGAAAAAACACAGAATATTTTAGAGGTTTTTCCTGTAGTAAATTTAAGAGAATTATTTTAGAATAGTTGTTGTGAAATTGCATACATACTTTGTTCTGGGAAAATTGTGTTTGCTGGGAAGAAGCTGTGAAAGCTTTGGAAGAGGCTCGACAACAAAAATTCAACACTTCAGAAGCTTCTTGAAACATGTTCCTTTCTTGTGTATTTAGATTTGTTTAAAATTTGTATTGAAATTGTATGGTTGTAGAAAATTGTTCTGCTAGATCTATAAAAGAAAGTTTAATTTGTTTTAGAAAGAGGAAATTTAAATATTTTGTGATTGTCGTGAAGAAACTTAGGAAATATTAGTTATAGTGAAAACCAAAGAATAGGATTTGTGTTATTTGAGGAATTATTCGATTTAAAATGTGAAATGAATCTAGAGGAAAAAAAAATAGATTTAGAGAAAATTTAGTGTTTAAATTTGTGTAGAAATAAAAAAAAACCTCTGTAGAAAAGAAAATTGTGAAACCTCTGTATTTGTGAATTTTGTCATGGAAAAACCTAGAGGAAATGTAGAAATTGATTGAAAACCTCTAAAATAAATTAGAAGATTCCTTTACCTGTGTTTAGATTTGAGAAAGCTATTTAGAAGATTTATTGTAAAATCC
>CM021105.1:170813131-170865707 GCA_007115665.2 Sequoiadendron giganteum
GATTGATGATTAGTTGAGAGTCTCCATAAAATTTAAGAGCCATGATCTACCACTATACTGAAATCTAGAGTCCAATCACAAGAGCTTCATATTCAACAATGCTGTTAGTGCAAGGGAAATATAGCCTGTAGGATTTAAGGATACAATCCCCTTGTGGTGTGATGAATAAAATACCCACTCCTGATTCATGTTGTGTATACAACCCATCAAAATAAACCTTCCAATGATCTGTGGAACTAAGGTTGAACAAAGATTTGTCTAGGAATTGTGCCAGAAGGGGGTTCTCTGAATAGATGGATGCTTCTACTAGCTGATCATGAGAAATAACTTGTCCCTTGATAGCTTTCCTTTCTACACATTCAATGTCATATTCTGAGAGGATCATGACCCACCTAGCCATCCATCCAGTAAGTGTCGCTTTAGAGAGTAAATACTTAAGGGGGTCTATTTTGGTAATGATTTTGATTTGATGGGCCAACATGTAGTGTCTGAATTTATAGGAGGCAAACACTATTGCTAGGCAAGCCTTTTCAATGAATGTGTAATTTAACTCATGCCCCACCATTGTTCGAATGATATAGTATATGGCTCTCTTCTTCACTGTCTCCTCATGATGTGCTAATAGATCCCCAAGTGCTACTATTGTTTCCAATATGTATAAGATTAGTAGCTTATTCTAGATTGGTGGCATCTATTTTGGTGGTGTCAGAAGGTATTCTTTGATTTTGTTGAAATCTTTATTGCACTTTTTGTCCCTCTTATATGCTACCCCCTTGTGGAGTAGATGAGAATATGGGATAGCCTTATTTTCTAGTTGTGTTATGAACCTATGGATGGATTAGAGTCTTCCTTGTAAACCCCTTAATTATTTCAATGTTCTTGGTGCCTCCATTTCAATAATTGATTTGAATTTGGAAGGGTCTATCTCAATCCCTCTCATGGATACTATATACCCCAAAAGATTTCCTGATTGTACCCCTAAGACACATTTCTTATGGTTGAGCCTCACCTTGTATTCCTCCAATCTATCAAAGATGGAGCTTAGTGTTGCTACGTGATCTCGTCGCTTTCTTGACTTGGCCAATATGTCATCCACATAGTCCTCTATAGACTTATAAATCATGTCGTGAAAAAAAAGACTCATGTCCCTTTAATAGGTAGCTCCAGTGTTCTTCAACCCAAATGACATCATGTTCTAGCAATATGTTCCTCATGGATAGGTAAAATTCATCTTATGATAATCCTCTTTCGCTATCATTATTTGATTGTACCCTAGAAACCCATCCATTCGTGACAACATCTCATGCCCCATTGTTTGATCTATAATCATGTCAATGTTTGGAAGGGGAAAACCATCCTTGGGGCATGATTTGTTTAGGTCCCTGAAGTCAATGCAGATCTGGATGCCCCCAGTGGGCTTAGTGATTGGTACCAAGTTTGAAACCCATTCAGGATAGTCGATGGGTCTTATGAAGCCAACGTCCAAGAGTTTTTAAAACTCAAGTTTGACTAACAGAGTGATCTGTGGATGCATCTTCCTTAGTTTTTGCTTCACTAGCTTGGCCTCTAGATAGATAGCTAGATGGTGGAAAACCAATTTTGGATCAAGACCCAACATGTTGGCATGGGTCCATGTGAAGTTTACACTTCTTTCTCTCAAAAAAGTAGCTAGGAGTTCTTGTTCTTCAATCAAAAGAGATTTTGCATAGAATATTATAAGTGGTGTCACCTTACTCCGTAAGTTGATGGGGTTACACTTCTCTCCAAATAATTTTGACTTCTCCTAATGAATAGAAATGAGAGGAAGATTGAATCCATCATCCTTGGGTGCCTTAGAGAGGTTTTCACCCTCAAATGTGTACATTGTTTTAACTATTTTCAGGTCGGAAAGTGCCACAGTATGGTTTTCACTTAAAGACCTAGAGATTATTCTTAAATTTCCACTTTTGTGACTAAGGGATTCAATCGTCTCCCCGTATTATGTATGTGTGTCAGGCTTTATGTAAAATCCTACTTTATGGTCTCCATAAGGTACATTATCTGGTAGTCCCATGAACTCTGAGAGCGCCTCACCATTTTTAAATGTGTTTAAAACGGGTGGTCCTTGTTGGTCATATTCTATTAGCTGGGGATACACTAGTTTTAACTCATGGGTTTGGTTGTTTGATTCAAAAGGTACAGTGGAAATCATGAATAAGGAAGAGTCTTCAAATAACATAGGTAATTCAGTATGGGTATCTTCATCACTATGACTCCCACATACATCAATTATATCAAAGGTAAAATTGTCTAAGGGTAGACTTGTGGATATTGGTAATCGAAGAGGAGCTTTGACTATTTTAATAGGGGTACTTCTACCAAGTACGGTTATTTTTGAAGGAGTACATCCAATGCCAAGATTTTTTATGTGCTTTTGAACAATGATGGGTTCTAATCGATCATTGTTATTTTTCCTGAGCCTTTGATTCTTATTATAGCCCATGTCAAACATTAATTGCAGTCCTTTGTTAGCATCATCCATCGGGAGGGTTGATACAGGTCTTTCATCTTGATATAGGAAAATGGATATATCCTTTTCGTCAACCACTTCTTAGCCTAGATCCCCAAACTTATGAATCTAGAGGGGTCTGCCCTAAAGGTTTGAGATGTTGCATTGGCTAGTTGTGGTTTTCCATGGGACCTAGGAGATTTAGGTAACTCTCCTATTACAAAGGAACCCTTCTTCATCTTGTAATCTCCACATCTTTTGTCTTGGATAATGACTTTGATATAAAAAATGGTGGGAATGGAAGGTGTCTCTATCTCGAAAGTGATTCATAAGGTGGATGGGTCCATGTATGGAGTTGTAGGGCCTTCATCATTTTTGGGAACCTACGGGATTTTGTAATATTTTGCTTCAAGGTTCTTGCAATAAGAAAAGGGTTTAGGATCGCCATGGATGGTGACCTCTTGGTTTTCATAGGGGAATTTTACACATTGGTGAAATGTGGATGCAACTGCTTTCATCCAATGAATCCATTAGTGCCCTAGGAGAATGTTATAAGGGAGGTCAAGATCGAGGACTTGGCAAGTAGTATCCATGATGGCTGGTCCTACTTGGATAGGAAGTTGAATGGTGTCTTGAGACACTCTTTCCTGATCATCATAAGACCAGATTGTGATTCCTTTTCCCTTTTCAATCATATCTTCAGAAAATCCCAAATTCTTTATTATCTTGAGAGAACAAATATTTAGCCTTGCACCTCCATCCACCAAGACCCGTTTGACTTTATTTTTATGGACAAAGACTTCAAGATGAACTGCATGGTTGTGAGATGGCTAGGTTGGGAGATCTTGTTCAAAGAACATGAGGAGGTGTGGCATGGTGATGTGTTTGACGATAGCTTGGAATTGATCTACATCAAGGTCTGTGGGTACAAAAGGCTCAACAAGTTCCTTTTCTAGAATCTCCCTATGTGCAGGGAATTTTTTTAGCAACTTCATGATGGAGATCTAGGCAGGGGTCTTCTTTAGTTGTTCCAAGACATTGTAACCATTGGCAACTGACTTAGAATTTGTAGGGGTTTCTCTAGCTTGTGTGGATGGTTTGGGGATAGTGATTTTGCCACCTCATGTGGTGACTCCACAATCAGATTTGGACCCTGGGATATCGACGACACCTACACATTCATCTAAAGATGTGACAACATGGTCATAAACATGGTTGAAGCTATCATACTTTTTTCCTTTGCCATTTTTGTTTGATTTATTGTGATCCAGCATTAGATTCATGCATATCTCGAGGTCCTAATTTCCAGCTAGTTGCTCAATGGTGATAGTCTTATCATCAAGTTCTTGAGCCTCATGCAACCAACCATTGTGTGTCCCTTTATCTTATGAAAATCACACAAGTGCTTCTTGTTATATCATGGTGGCTTAACTTGAGGTTCCTGGTAATTTTCAATGATTGGGACTGTGATGATGTTGGCATCAATGAATCATTTCATGATAGATTCAACCAACTCTCCAAGTGGTGTGTAGTTTTTCTTTGGTGGATATCGGTTTCTTGTGGATGGTCTACTTTGATTATTGATGTTATTGAATTTTTTTGTGTTGTTTTGTTGTTGAGATGTGTTGGCTCGAGGGGTATTTTGGGTATTATTTTGAGGTTTTTGGTATGTTTTTTGTTGCGTGTTTGGCTTTGGAGCACTAATTAAAACCTTGGAATCAACAACACCATCATAAGTAACATTTTTGTTTTTCACCCATGTTTGTGGTTTATCATTGTATATTGTTGATGGGTGATTATCTGGATAAGTGGGTGTCCCCCCTTGTGCAATGAAAGATCTTTCAATGTTAAGAGATTTGGGGATGAGTTGATAGTAGGTGATGATGTACTATACTTCGAGATGGAAAGTTAGAAGCCCTTCAAGATTTGAGATAATGGTTCTAACTTGTTGTTCTTCTAGCATAACCCACTTGCTTCTATTGGTCTTGGATTGCCATCATTGTAAGAAGGACATGAATTATTCTTCCTTGTTTTTCTTAAGGTTGGACAACTCCTCCAAGATTAAATCCATGCCAATGTTAAATGAATAATTTTGTATGAATGCGTCCACAATTTTTTGGAACTTTTTAATTTCAAGAGGAAGACGGGAGAACCGTTCCATGGTTGGGCCAGCCAGACTTCAAGGGAATAACCTCATTAGATAAGAGTCATCATAGGCAACTTCCATGTAGTGCACATGGAATTTCCTATTGTGATCTTCAAGATTTTTGATTCCATGATACTTATCGAATTTTGGTATCTCAAAGCCTTGTGGGAATGACTTCATCACAATGCTCTTGTTGAACTGATAAGGGCATCAATTCCCTTGTGATTTTGGGGTCTTCCCAGATTGTATATCTAACACCTGTTGTGAGAGCTGTCTGATTTGGGCGGACAAATCGCTTTGCAGCTCAGGTGGTGGAAAGAATGTGTTTTGGGTTGGTGTAGTAGCTTGGATGACCAGTGGGGTGACTTGTGGACTTGGTGGTGTTTTTTCAAGGTTTTTTTGGGAAACTAATGCTTGTTTATATGCTTGTAGCTATTGTTGTTCCAACAAAACTTGTTGTTGGTCTTGTTGTTGCTGTTGTGCCAACAATTCTTTCTATTGGGATTGTTGTTGGGCTTGCTATGAGCTACTTGTTGTTGCACTTGGTATTGTTGTAAAGCTTGTTGGTAAGCTTGTTTTTGTAACAAGGATTGTTCTTGATCTTGTCATTCTTGATTTTGGCCTTGTTCTTGTCCTTGTGCTTGTGCCACTTTGGCAGCTTGAGCGGATTGTGTGGCTTTTTGTTGTTGTAATAAAGCTTTTTCTTGTGCTTGGGCTCATTGTTGTTGTAGTAATGCTTGTGCTCGTGCTTGTGCTTGGGTAGCCTGTTGGGATTGTTTTGTAGCTTTCTTCTCTTGTTCTTTTTGTGTAGCTTGTTGTACAACTTATGTGGCTTTTTGGGTTTGGAATTGTTGGAGTGTCTTTTGATAGGCTTGTTTGGCCGCTTGCAATGTAATATTGTATTGGTTGGCCACATTTGGATTTGGTGGTAAATTTGGATGGTTTAGAATGGTGTGAGATTGTGTGATAAGGTAGTGTTGAGGTCGTTGTGGAGGTGTTTGAGTGATGATAATGGGATGTGTGGTGGATGGTATAGTCTATGTGCTAGGTTCTTTGGAGACCACGTTTTAAGATATTTGGGATGTTATGGATGGTGTAATGGTTGATTGAGATTTTTATATGGGCGCCACCCATTGTTGCAATGTCAGTGGTATGCCTGGAGGATTTTGTACACTTGACACATTGATTTGATTTTTGATTGGTATATTCATTTGATTCGGATGATTTTGGATAAGTAAAGGGGGTTTCCCTAAACCAAGGATGGGTGTGGATGTTGATTTCAGTAGGGGAAGTGATCGGAAAATAGGTGATATGTTCACTTGAGGAAGTGATGATGAAGCATCAAATATTCCCCCTTGTTCCTGTGATACCATGGGGAGGGCGACTTGTGCTCTGAGATAGTATGTCAATCTTGTGGAGAAGGTTGATGGATTATTGGTGTCATGGAAGATGAGTGAAACATATGGATTTTTTGGGTCTTGTAGGATGGTGCTTGGCATACCCAAGATGGTGTTTTCATCTGAATTTTGGTTTCTTACAAGGGGGTGTGTTTGAAGAGCTTAGAGCAATGAACTCCCCTTGGTGATCATGTGTTGGCTTGGGGCATGAGATGAGTTTAGTTGGGGGATGGGTTGAATGATACTTTGAGAGGATTGTGTGAATGATATTGGTGGCATAATCCTAAGAGCTTGTTCCACAATTGTGCTTACATCATAATCAGAAGGGATTTTATCCCCTTCCTTTGCTAATGCTAGCATGTATTACGAAGGATTAAGTCTCATCATGGTATTGGCAATTTTGTGATTCTCGATATTTTGGACTATCTCCAGGATTTCATCTTGAGTCATTCCTAGGATATTGTTGGTGATGTCCTCCATTTGGCAACCTCCCTCTTGAGGATCATGTGGTTGTTGAGGAAGGTTGAGTGGGGGGTTGTTGGATCCAATGGGATTCAATTTGGGTGTGGTTGACTCAAGTCAATTGAAGTAGATGTCTCTTTGTTTTTTTCCATGTTTTTCTTGTGTTGTGATCTATTTTGAACCATAAAATAAGGATCAACTTTGAGGAATATGGGAGAAATTTTCTAATTCCTTAGGTTGGTCTCAAATTTTAGGCTCAAAGAAGAAAATCCACTTTTGTTTAAGGATCAAGTGATGGTTATGAGATAGATGAAAGATGGAAGGTGTGAACATGATTAAACTCTTAAGAATATTGGGAGGACACTAGACTTTAGGAATTTTGGATTTTTGATGTTAGATTTGATTTTGATTTCTTTTGGATTTGGATAATGAAATCATAAATCCCAAGATGTTGGATGTTATCTTGGAATAAATTTTTCCACAAAGTGCTAATTTAACTAAGCATATGAAGAAGGATTCATCTACACATACTTAGTCAAAGAAGAGGATTTTTTTCATTTGATTTAAAGGGTTTTCCAAAATTCTAGAATGAAGGATTTTTCAAAGATTATAAGAGTTGTTGGTGGGATGAGATTTTGATTGATGTTTGAGGGATCAATGGGAATGATTATTTTGATCCTAAATTGGACTTAGAGAGACTTCCTTCCTATAAGACCTCAGTATTGAAGAACATGCTTGTACTTCTTATGTGAGAAATTCAAATCTTTGAAAGAGACTTGTGTTTTGACAATATAATAAAATGAATACAAGTTGGGGTTGTCTCTTGAAGCATGTTTGTAAAAATTATAGACCAATCTCTCCCTAACTTCATAAATTCTTGAAAGACATTTTTTGAGAGCTTTTTGACTAAGGTTCTTATGACGATTTGACTTGGGAATTTTGATTTTTTTGGGAAATCATGACATCAAGCACACGTGAGGTTCGATTGTCTTTTATCTTTCTTAGATTTATTATTTTTATCACAATCACTTTCTTTCTTAGCTCTCAAACGAAATTTCTAATGGTCTTGATTTATTTTCATCCCACAAGGTCTGTTATGTGGAAATCAAGAGAACCAAGGCAATAGTTCCCTATGTTGACTTTGGGGAGAACAAATTGAGATATAAATCCAAATATTTACAAGACTTCTAGGGATAAGAACCCTTAGGGACAAGCAGTAACATGTAGATTTAACTAAATAAAATTGATTTATTTAATTAAAAGAGGAAGATTACGATTTAATTAAATAAAATTGATTTATTTATTTAAAAGAGGAACATTAGGATTTAACTAAATAAAATTTATTTATTTAATTAAAAGAGGAACATTAGGATTTAATTAAATAAAATTGATTTATTTAATTAAAAGAGGAACATTAGGATTTAACTAAATTAAATTGATTTATTTAATTAAAAGAGGAACATTAGGATATGATGAATTAATCTGAAAAAGTTCATTATTAGATTTAAGGAGAATGAATTAAATAAATATTATTCAATTAATTGGTTAGTGTGGAAATGATCAAGGAAGAATCGGTGTCAGTAAATCAGGATCAAGTGCATGATATCAATTAGGATATTTTCGGTGTCTAAATTCACCAAGTGTGGATTTGATATGTTCATGTTTGGTAAGTTTGTATTTGGTATATTCACATTTGGTATGTATTGATTTTATGGGATAATGTTGTTTTGTTGAAGACTCGGGTATTGATCCTTTGGTTTATAGATTTGTGGATTTTGACTTTGATTTAAATCTACCATAGGGAAAGGTGTTCCAAAATTTATATTGGTCATACCCACATTTGTTGTAGTATTGAGTTTTGTAGTATATAGTGATCCCATGTGTGAATTGTATAAATGTGAGTTTTGATAATCAATTGGTATTGTAAGGATTTGATAGTTTGGCTGATTTAGATCTCTCATGATGTATGAATCAAGTTTATATTCCATGTTTTTCTTATGTTTTGACCTTGTTGCAAAAGTGAAGCTCTAATGTGTTTTGGACCAATTATTTGAGTGGATGATGGAAGGGGTGAATGATATGGGGGGTGAAATTTCTAAAATTATGGACAACACATTTAGACTTAAAGTTTTTATGGTTTTGATGTCATGGATAAACTAGTCCACAAATGTGATAACTAACTTAACTAAATGCATGGAAAAGGATTCATTTCACACAAAAAGTAGCTAAGTAAAGGTTTGGGTTGATAGATGGCTAAGTCTAAAGTGTTTGTGTGTCTAAAAAAGTTTGGTGAAGTGAAGTGTGAAATAAGGTAAAATTTGGATGAAATGTTTGACCCAAAATGTTAACCTAAAGTGAACCTTTGTTTTGCAAGACCAAGGTAGTCAGAAACATGTTATACCTCTAAAGTGATAAAACCCTAGGAACTCAATGATTTTGGTAAAATAGAACTCAATGTTTTTGGAAATAGAACCCAATGATTTTGAAAATATAACTCAATGATTTGGACCATGGAACTCAATGATTTTGGTAAAATGGAACTTGGACTCAATTTTTTCCAATATTTTCCTTGTCTCAATTTTGTTTTTTTGGGGGAGTCAAAGTTTGAACATACATAAATGTGGAGTATTCATTTGATTTAATCTTGGATTAATGAAGTTATTTTTTACCACATCAAGAAAGTGTTAGTTAATTTTTCAAACTAAAATTTCTATCCTAGAAACATCCTTCATTTCACAAAGTCCATTATGTGAAAATCCTGAAGTTAGGGGCATACTTACCTATTTTCAACTTTGGAAAGTATGGATTTAGATATAAGCCAAAATAATTAGAAGTCTCTAAGGATAAAATACCTAGGAAAAGAATCAACATCAATACTTTTCAAAGGGTATCGATGCTTAAACCAAAGGGTTTAAAATTTTGAGAAACTTGTAGATGTGTGCTTGAGATGTTTTGGAACCAAGAAAAGTATTAATCTGACTCGCAAGAAATATGACATCCCTAGCTCAAGTGGGTGTGTATTTCTTAGTAGGCTTACCATCATCCCCTAAGAGATAATTAATTTGTGAAGATGGAATGGAAAAATAGGCTATGTCAATGAAATGTACCATCTTGACACACCAAGCAAAAGAGTCCCTTCACTATTTTCTTTACTGCCTCAACCAAAAATTGAAAAATAGTAAGTAACTTCTTGGATTGGTGCTATTCCAATGCACTACTTTAAAATATGCTTCATAAATGAACTTGGTTGGCCACTACTAACCAAGGGTTCTTAATCAATGTTTTTGAGATAAGATAGTGTCTATTCATGTGGTGATTCACTCAATTAAGAGGCCTCGTAGCCCTTAGAAATATCTAAGGGATTTTATGTATCTCATGGATACTAAGGGAGACTTTCATCGGTAAAGAACATTTGCACCAATGGTTAATGAATTTCGTCACACCAATTATTTATATAGAAGACCGAAATTAAAGTACTACTTGGGTCATTCCCTCTCACAAGTTTGGAGGAAGACCCTCTAAAGTTAGAATAATTTGAAATACTCAAGTATACACATTTCGAGTATACACAAGCAACAAAAAGAAAAATTATAATTGAGTGTTTCTCTTCAGCCAAGATTGCACGAAGTGCAAGGAGAGTTGATACGCACGATAAGTACAATAAAGAAAAGTAAAAAATTATTAATTTTAACCTTGAGAATCACAATGAGTTTATTTTAAGAACCAAATGGGTGATCCCACAATACTGGTTTACAATTTTTCAGCAAACTGGATATTGAACTAATTTGTTTAAACTAAATCTTCACTTTTGGGCTCCTATAGCGGCTAAACCGTGACGAATTTGAAGATGATGAAAACTAGTGATTTGTGACATTTTGTCTATAGATTCTAAATATATATTTTTTAAAAAAATTGGAATCAGATTGCACTTCTTTTCCATCTCCTTCAAAAACTAGTTTTTTTTTTTAAAACAACATTTTTAAGGAGTGATGCTCACTGTATACAACATAACTTCTATTGTATGAAGGATAATTTTTTATTTTTTTTAATTAGATTTGTAACTATGATATCTAGCAAGTTTTCATTTAGTTTCATAGTGTTTTATTAAATATTTTTTCCTTAATCAAGTTTCGAAGTCAAACTAGTTACAATTGAAACATAGGCGGATTGTATATAACATAATTGTTTTTGTATGTATCAAAATTCAAATTTTTTGTTTTAATGGATCAAGGACATCAATACCCAACTTGAAAATATTTTTAAATTTTTATTTTGATAATCTTCTATTTTTCCACATGTGCAAAACAAAGAGCTTGATTTTCGGTGAAAAACCTATATTTAATAACACTAAAAAAAAAAAACATAATAAAACCAAAACATATTAAAATAATATTCATTGGATAGCTCGTTTTGAGGAATACCATGATCATTTGAAATAATTTTTTAATGAATTCATTTGATCCCCCAAAAGGTAAATCAAAAGTGATTTTTTATCAACATTTTGATAGGTGTAAAGGAGACTTCGTTGTAGGTATGGTTTAAAAATAGTGGGGTTCTATCCAAGGGTGTTTGATCTAAGGTGGTTTTATCAAACCCTATTCAATTGAAATACTTAAAATGAAACTTTTTAAGGCTTAAATGACAATCTTAGTCAATTTGATATAGAAAAATGAGGATGTGTGGGTTCAAGTTTAACCAACTTTGAAAGTTAATTTTAAACCCACTGGAAGATTAGTTGGTCCTAAATCATAAATTAAAGCAACATATACTGGGTTATAATTTCCCCATAAGTGTGAAAACACTTTTTTACAATGAGCTTTAAATGCCTTTTTATTCAATTAAATGCTTCATGCTCCTCTTCAAACTTGCAATCCATGTTCCAAATGTTAAATTTAATCAAGAAAAGAACATGTTAAGGTTTGATAAACAATTAAGCATTAAAACCCTACAACCTAGACCAAGTTATAATGTGTTTTGACTTTAGATGAAAAAATGGAAAATTTAACTCTACCAAAATTGAAACCACCTACAACATTGCATGGGGCATGAAATTCTACCCCATTTCAAAAAAAAATCTTCAAAAAAGACCTTTGTATGACCAAGATATGGCCATTTTAAGATAGACTATAAAATTAAAAAATCAATAGTGTCACTATAGCTAAAAAAAAATGGCATCACTATATTGTGATTCCTTTACAAATGTGTCACAATAATGAAAAATAGTGTCGCTGCATGATTGGAACCTACAATTTTCACGTGAAAATTTGAGGAAATTGTCAAATTTGATTGCTTAGGAGATATTTCTAGTCCAAAAATGTGACCATAATCATAGTGTGAACTAAATAAGCCAAATCCAAATGAATTTAAAGCTTATTTAACTCCCTTAAAAATTATCCCAATAAGATATTTGAAATTCATTAAATCTTGGAAGCCATTAAAGTAACATGATATAAACATGAAAACTTAACAAAAACTCTATCCTAAGACTTTGAATCCTATCCTATTAGGGGAGTGGTGCCACATTTATGTGGAAAGGCGACCCTTTCCCAATCCCTTGGATAATATGAGATTGTTTCAATCGGTTTTATTGAAGAAAATTAATGAAACCGATGAGATGTGAACAAAAGATGGATGAAAAACTAGTTTAATATGATAAAGAAGAGTGCTAAATGCTAAGATGATTTATAAAAATGGATGTGATCTATGCTAAATTTTTAAAAAATTCAAAGATGTAAGCCGTAGATTCCAAAATATTCTAAAATGAATCCACGCTAAGTTACCATGGTAGCCACTAATGGATTCTTAAGCTAAATGGATGAAGCCTTAATCTAAAATGTTATCAAATATGAAACATGGATTAAAATGAGTATGAATTTCAACATAAAAAAATTTCTATCAAAATATGGATCCATTTCTCTCCAAATAATGATCTATTTATAGGAGATCAATTGAGAAAACAAGGGCTCACATTGAAAAGATCAATCAATAGTCAACAATGAAAGGAGGATGAAACATGGATTGAGGATTCCAATCCATGGTCAAAGTTGAAATATGACATGGATCAACTAATTTAATCAATGGTCCAAATTAGCTTTGAACACACTTCCTAAGAACTAGGAAGAGTTTAAGAGATATTTTGGAGGAATGAGTGCACAAAAGGGGAGATTCCATAGGAATATTCTCTTTTGGAGGAATGTACAAAGGAGGAATATTTCAAGAATATTCCCTTGAAAATGGGAGGATGAGCATAATTATCAATTTAGCTAACTAAAACTAAATTTGAATATGCAAGATGGAGAATAATAGGATATTCATTAAATTATTGATTTATTTAATGAAAAGGGGAACGCAAATTGATATTTAATTAAATATTTTAGGATTATTTAACTAAATAAGATGACATAGGGGTTAAATTAAATAATTTGATTTATTCAATTTAACGAGGTGAAATGTTAGTGTGAGAGGTGGTGAATTAACCCAATTAGGTGAATTAGATTAATAGATTAAAATGTGGCATTTAATTAAATAATTAGTATGATTTAATTAAACAAGAAAAAAGAGGATGGGTTTTAGGAAGAAATAATGTTAATATATCAGATTCAAGCATGTATATCAATCAAGACATTTTCAAGTGTCTACAAATACTATTGAACAAGGTTCTATGGATACTAATGAACAAAGTCCAGTGGATAACATGGTGGGATTGATCAGAATCCTACCTCATAAGGGTCGAACAAAAAGCCTCTTGAAATTGATTTCTTTTCTAAGGATATCATTAGAAATGCACCCGATGGTCCTCTTTACATAGCCGATCGAATTAATGATAGGTCCACTAATGAAATATTAATTGATCTCATTTGTGGAGAGAATGTGATCACTAAATAATTCTTATTTGTGCATGAGCTCTATCTAGAAACATATGATAAACCATAGCATAGATAAAAATGCATAATGGCTTCACTTTCCTTACGATTGGATCGATAACCCTTCCTTTAAAATTTGGATTGAAACAATTAGATGTCTAATTCTCCATAATCTCGATGTTAGATAAATTTTGTGTGAAGCTTGGTTATCCATGGTTACGCTCCATGGAAGTCATCCCATCGGTCATGCATAAATTCTTAAATTTTCCCTTTAACAATGAGATCTTTATTGTGCACCATAGTGGCTTTAATCCTCTGTCTCTCTGAGGGAATTTATCATTGGATTTATTTTGGCCTGAGCCTATAGAACCTATTAAACCTCATGAAGACTTCTTTTTCAAATCCTATCAAAATTTTAAGGTGAAATTCATAGAAAATCTATCCCTTAGAAACATGCCTCAAGCTATGACTGAGCCTCCTATGGACTTTATGAAACTATGATTTAACCACAAGAAAAATGTTCCAAACAACCAAGACCAACCTAAGATAGATCCTTTGCCTATCTCCTAAAAATGACCAAGAGACAACCAAAACAATCCCATCATGCCTCCTAAGATGAAAAAAGTTTAGAAAGCTAAACAAAAAATGGTTGAGCAACCTCCTATGGTTCCTTTTGTTCCTCCCCTAAGCGAAGAAAAAAAACCTATGGTTGATAAACCCACTCCTACACAAACACAACTTTAAAATCATAATAAAAGAAACAAAAATGCTAGAGAGCATAGGTGTAGACATCATGCTCTTGCTTGAAGGTTAAATGAAGAAAATAACAAAGAAAATAAACATCCAAAATTGATTGAAGCAATAAATGATGTCTTACTCTTTGCCACAACAAAAAGATCCTATATTGCAACCGCAACAAGAACTAAATCCTTCTTTATATCTTATCATTTGACCTCCTATTATGATTAACTTAGATGATGATGATGAGGTTGCTAAAATTGACAAGGAAGTGCATAATGAATTGAATACATTGTTTTCCTCTTCTATTAGCTTAAATGATAATTCTCCTAGGAAGAGTTTTGAATTTGGTGATGACCCTACTTCAGCACTTTCTATCATCCCTTTGGCTAGTTGTCCACCTTTTATATATGATGAACAAAATTAGGACGTGGATGACCTACTAATAGGTTGAATCTCATTTTCCTTAATAGTCCTTTGCATTATTTTCTTCTTCATGTTATGTGTGTGATTTCATTTGCATAATGTGATCCGTCGTATTGTTTTGTTTGATGTATCTCTCTCTTTACAGTGGTATTCCTCTATTTGTACCTAAATTCTTCTTTATGTTGTAAACCTTTTCTTTGTATTGTGTTTTCCTTTTGGGGATCATGCAAGAAATCAAGACATTTAGGTCTCTTCCATGTTGACCTAAAAAAAAATCTTGGTTCTCACTCTCTTTGTGCCATTCTTCCTATTCCATGAGTATTTGGGGAATGATGACAGTTCTAAGCTCTCTAAAATTATTGTAGAAAATACATACTAACCCTGAATCTATTGATCCCTTGTGTGATTTTGTGATTCCATTTTTGGGGCAACTCCTTTTGATGACATAGCTCTATTTGGAAACATGTGATTTGGCATATGGATTTCTGAATAATATCTCATGTCCTATTTATTGTTAACATTTATCATTTTCTACTTTAAATTAATTTCTCACAACATGGTGTTTAGCAATTTGTTTAAAGTGGGGGCATACATTGGTATTATTATTTTACAATTCATATTTCATTGTGTAGTCTTCTTACTTCATGTGATGCATCTTTCTCTTTGTGGTGGCATTAGGTGTGATGTCTCTCAAAAGCATTATCTCTCTTAGAATATTATGTTCCTCTTAGTGGCTTGATGTGACATATTACATCCCCTAAGTTGAAAATCTTCTATTCTTTGATTGGTCCACTCTTGGAGACATTAGGCACAATGTTACCTAATTTAATACCTCACATGAACTAAGAAAAAATCATTTGAATGTACCTTACACTCTTTTGCAATATCAGTTATACTGCCACCTTGCATAACACAATATGCTTGCTTGTGGAGCCATCATTTTTATTCATGCATGTCAAGCATACGAAGCTTTGCTTGCCTCATGAATCATGTTGTGTGTCACCCTATCAAAGTTATTAGGAGGTATATCTTTGGTATGGTTACTATATGGAGTCCAAACTTAGGCATGATTTTCCGATAGCCACTTTCTTGTCTATGAGAGCACATACCAGTTGTGTGTGTATCTGTCTTGTTGGGTGCTCACCTAGTGGACGACCTGAGGTTCCTCTAGCCCTTGTGAGAATGCATTTGGTTTTCATAGTAGACATCGTGTTCCACTTGTAAACATTTCTTGGAAAAATAAATTAGATATGATCCACAATGTGCAAGAAAAAAGGTCGAAGCTTGATCCACCCAATTTTATTTTCCTTTTTTATTTTCTTCTTTACGTCTTTGGCAGTGTATGCTTGTGCCTTGTTGTTTCTCCTTATTTGCAGGTGATTTCTCTTGTTCCTATGGTTGTTTTCCATAGAATTTTGATCTTGGGGGCTTGATCATCCCTCTTGATCTTTGTAACCCTATCTTACTAGCATTGGTACACTTGGACCCCTCTTGATGCTAGTTTTGTCTACTTTAGTGTGAGTTTGAAGCAAGTTCCTCCTCTCACTAAAGTGGGAGCTAAATGTAGTGTATAAAAATGTATCCCTCTACATTTTTCAAACTTGTTTGGGCCCTCCCTACTAAAATTGGGCTTCTCTATGCCTTATTTGGTCTTATTTTACATCCACAAGCCTTATTTAATTCAAAATTTTTAGGATAATATTGACACATACCTAATAACCAGTCATAATTTAGTGATTTTGTATTTTATGGCCTAGATTTAGTGATTTGGGACTGATAGGCCAACATGGGCATGTTGGTCCCACTTCAGTTTCAAGGCCTAAACTTTGATTTGGCATAGAACTTAACAATTCTTGAATTTTTTGTCCCAAGCTTAGCCTACTAGTACTCATATGCACCAACTAGCATATGAGTCCCGCTTAGCTCAGACCTAATTTTGAATTCAATTCTTGGCTGGATTTTATTCTCCTAGATTTGATGTCAGGGGAAATTTGGCATAAACAAGTATAAATACAAATTTATTTCACATATTTTATCATAGCACTTTTTGAGATCAAGCATTCTAGAAAGTTCATGATCACAAGAGCATTCAAGAGCATTCAAGATTGATTATAAAGTGTTTTGGAGCTATATTCAATATTCAAGCATCATGCCAAAGTCATCAGGCATCATGTTTTTTTTTTAGCTAACATTTGTGGTGTAGATTCTTATTATTCAAGCAAGCATTCAAGTCAAGATCCATAACATACAATAAATTTTCAAGATCCACACTCATGTTAACCATTACATACAAGATTGTAGCCTTTTGTTCAAGGTTTTGGTGATTTGCAACATAACATATTTATTCATTCAACATTCCTTCATACTATTTGATTTTGGATTTCAAGGTTTGATTACCAAAATTGAGTTTGACCAAGTGAAACCCCTATCCACTAAAAAAAAAATTCCTCTCTTTGATGTGTGATTTATAGATTTAGGTTAAAGATCCATTGGAAAGCAAGATTGGAGAAAGTTTTCAAAGTTGTCATCTACATTGCAAGATCATAGAAAGTCACCTATAGAGCAGAATTTTTAGTTTTAGACCCAGCTATTAGAAGGGAGAGAAGCTACAAGAGAACACTAGAGGATATCAGAGTTTTAGATCAACCATGATATTGGGACTAAATTACCACTTGTGGCGTATGATTCCTATTATACCAAATTCCAAGCATTTTTTGTAGATCTCGATTTAGCAGTTCCAGATTCTGGTTTTAGTCCAAAATTCTAAATTGGGACTAAATCACCTTTACTAGTGTATGAGTCCTGATATGCATTAAAAGTTATATTTTTAGGAGTGCAGGCCTTATTTCAAGCATCTTCAATTTTCTAGGTGCCCCTTTATCTTTTCTAAGTTCATTATTCTTATTTAAGTTTCATATATTGAGTTGCATAGTTAGGTTTTCATATCATTTCATCTTCTACTTTCCAAGCCTTTGCTTCGTGGTGAACCCCCTTTTGTCTTTAATCATACCCCTAGGACACCCTATTGTAGATCTCCTTTCCCAATTCCATCCTTAGATTGAGATATCTAGGGTTTCATTTAATGAAACTTGAAGGAAATAAGTGGAGGAACCCTAATCCCCGTTTAGTTTTATCTCTCAAAAGAGAGAACACTATTTATAAGGTTTCAAAATGAAACCACAAGTTAATTCCATGACGCAAAAGAATGATCAAGAAAACTAACATACCAAATCTTTTTATTTATATTCAATGACCTAACAAATAATCATATCCACATGTTATCAAGTTATCAAACTAATAATTTTCCATGAAATATAAAAATACCCCAACATGTGTGTCCCCCTCTCTATGATCATATCCACCATATATGGGCATCAATCTATAAATTGAAGATCTCATTGTTATCATTATGTATAATTAACCCTCAAAATTTCAAGTTACATGTAAATGGGATCAAGTGGAACAAAAAGGGATTGAGAAACCTATTTTTCTATAACATCAAGGTTTGTTTGTGATTGTAGAGTCCTAATTATTTCTTCACATTCCATCTCAAACACAAGAAACCTATCTACCTTCAACTAATTTTTAAGTATGGATGTTTATATGTTAGAATTTGAATAATTCCTATATGTTAGGCTATAATAACAATAGGGTGATTCATCTTCATAGTATTCCTAGAAATGCATCCTACCATATTCCCGAGAGGGTTTGCATTATATACTATTTTGATGAAGTATTCTTAGGGTAAATTCATCCACTGCAACTATCTATGTCTAATTACAATAACTTATGCAAGGAAGAAAGAGAGTAGAGATATTTTTTTCTTTACCAATAAAGAAACCATGATTTCAATTGAAATAAAATTGTGTGAGATACATAGTTATATTTCTTGATATGTTTTCATGAAACATGAACAACAACATTAAAAATGGTATTCTAATAGTAGAGTCACCACCTTGCAAAACTGGGGAATTCCTTGAGGTACATGAACCTTCAAGGAAAAAAAATGATTTTGTTTTGTATCCACTAGTAGTTTTTTTTTTTTTTTTCAACCCATAAACCCTTATTATTCTTCATGTGTCATTCTATTAAGTGTGCTTTGATAGGCTATTAGGCTCATCCAAAAAAATTATGGATACAAATATTTGTTAAAAGGGTGTTAAAATGTTTGGACAACCACATAAGACTTAGTAACAGATAAAATAATTTCCTCCTCAACAACAACTCCATTTTTTTGGTGTAAGTTGATGGGACTCCAAACTTACCCAACATAATTTCAATGGAAAAAAAATTATAAAACAATTTGAATAGGTTTTTCAAATATGCACTAGGCTCACACTTCACTGGCAACAACTAAAGGAAATTTATCCTCAACAATGGTTCCATTTTGTTAGGCCTCAAAAATGTTGCTCCACTTTCTAGAGAAAAATCTCACTCACACGGCTAGGGTTTCCATCACAAAAGTAAAGTCAACTCATCAACAAATTATGGATGGTTAATGGCCAACTTTATGAAAGTGGGTTATCTTTGCTACACTTTGAGCTCAACATAGACTCGATAAAGTCTTCCTAGGGTTATACCTCAATAGACATTCAAATTAAACAAAATGGATGACCAAAAAAACAAAAACCAAACCAAAATATAGTCAACCCAAAATATTGTCCCTAGCTTAAGAAAAATTTCTTGCATATGACCCCTATATAGCTAATATAATTGTGCAAGCATTACCCACATGAAATTTATCTATTGAATATTCATTGAAGAATGATTCCCTAGTTATATAAAAAGTTCATGGGTGCATAGGAAGGACAACCTAAACTAAACTGTTGATTGAAATTTTTATTTTAATGATTGTGATATTGGAGTATGGTCCTAGATTGATTTCTATCTATTGCTAAAAAGAGTCATAACACATTGAGAAGAAAAAATTTAGAATAAAAGAACATGAAGCCATGTATTTTTGTACAACAAATATTATTAAATTTTATAACAAACATACTTAACAATCCATAGCATAACTGCATGTATTAATGTATAATAAGAGAGAGATTGTTACAATACGTGCAACATTTTCATAATGACATCACATTCATCTAGTCCAATATCACACTCATTCCAAAAAATGTGACAAAGTAAAATGCATGGCTCTGACCAATAAATCTTCCTAAATATACACCTAATTACTTGCACACATTCTATAACAAAATTCTCTTTCAATATTAATCTTCTTATATTTTGATAACATTTAATGAAAAAATTAAGTGGACTAGCATCAATCGATGCCCTCCAACTTATTTGGTGTCTAAAGAATCACATCAAGCAACCAACCTCCTTTTATTGATGAAAAATCACTTATAATAACCATCAAATTTGAAACCCTAAACTTTAACATTATAGCTCATTCAAAATCCATGATCCAAGATCAACCTCTCCCAAAATGGGCACCTCCAAATTTAAAGTCAATGTGTGCAATAATATTTGGTGGTTCAAAGGAGTGGTTCCATGAATGCAAGTAGGTGGATAGGGTTGAATATTAGTCAAATGACCTTTTCCACTATTGAATCACCTCTTGTAAAAATCCAAGCCTTATTTGGAGTTTTTCATTTTTCATATATAAAGAATTAACACCCATAAATAAATATAGAAACATCATTTGCAAGTGAATATCACCCTTTGGATAAATATCAAGTTCACATTGACTTACTCGTAAACCTCTTCACTTTATTTTTCTTCCTCAAACTCATGCAAGTCATGAAGCTCCATTAGGTTTTTTGTAGAAGCTCAAATTCCTTTAGGTTTGTGTGGGAATCCACAATGCATCTACATTAGGTGAGGAAACCATTAGCATAAGGAATTATCATGATGCCCTCAAAACCCCCACAACATATATAGACCCCTGAAAACTTTACAGGGCTAAGACTTGTAGGAAAATCGTCTTTAATTGGATCTATGAGAAAAACCAAGAAAACACATAAACTATAGAAAAAAATTAGTTTGAAAAAATATTTCCACATGAAATTAGCAAAATAGGATGATTTAATCAATGGGTGAATGAAAATAAATAGTGGGTGAATGAAAATAAATAGGATGGATGTGGATATGCAAACAAAGTCATTTGAACTAAATAAAGATCTTTAGAAATGGAAGTTTAGATGGATGGGAAATTTTGCAAAAGGAATGACACAATAAAATCAAAGTGAACTAAGAAAGTTCATTTGAAAGGAGTTCACTTAGAAAATTCTATAAAGGAAAATGATATCATCGAGAATGAGTGCAAGAATATAGAATTTATTGGTGTACAAAAAAATTACTTACTCAAAATTCTGAATTTTATTGCACTACCATCTACAAGTGGAAAAGGATGGTTCACATGCAAAAGAATACAAAATAGTAAGGTCATAATTTTCCTAAAAATAAAAAAGAAATCCAAGTGAATTAGATGAAAGTGGGGAAAAGGGAAAGTTTAGATGAAAGACAAATTTTCAAAAATCTAACAATTAGTCACTTTTTCAATTTTCTACCCTTTGTAAGAATACATAATTGAATTGCATTGTGTGGAAATTGACTCCATCTAGATGAAAGGAGAAAACCCACAAATACATAACTTCCATTCCTTTTTTTTTTTTGTAAACAATCAAAAAGCAATTGGGCCTAATTTTTCATGCTCTACCCAACTATGCTAAGAAATTTGGCAAATGACCATCCAAATTAGATGTCTCAGGTCTGTTATAAAATTGAGAAAAAATGGCTAAGGAAAAAAAAGGGGAAGGGGCTCAAGACAAAAGGAAGATGAAAATTTGAGTCCCAATAGAACCTAAAAGATAAAATATATTAAACATAGAAATATTGTAAAAATGTGAAATAATTTATTTATTATGTTCATAGTTCCACTTAAAAGGGGCAACCTCCAAATACAAATTTCTAGGATACATTTTAAATTAAGGATTCATTAAAATATATAAAATTTTACCAAACACAACTACTACCATCCCATATATGCGGGATAAATAGTTTATTTGAGCATCTATTGGGATGACTTACAAAGCATATGCATCCCTCTATTAAAACTACAAGTAAAGGAAAATTACAAAGTGTTTCTTCCCAACCAATATTAGCTATCCTAAAATAAAAATAGGTACATATTAGAATTTGGAGTAAGGATTTAGGAGCACTTTTTTAAATTTTGGCGTATCCCATTTTTTATTTTCTAAAAAATAAATTATATATTTTATGTGTGTCATGAACCCTTAAATAAAATGTGATCCATGAGTGTATTATCTAGTTAATGTATCTAACGTATAATTAAAGCTCTTGATCTATAGCAACCTAAACACCTAATCTTAAGGTTGCTTTCTATTATATATTTTGATTGAATTATTTCCAATTATTTAATAGACTCATAATTCTAACATTACAATATGGATTATTGGGCTCCAGTGGTTCTTGTGCGTGGACCTTATATAGTTCCCATCCTAGTTTCTCAATTCTCAATTTCTATTTGTATTGATATTCCCTTGGTTTTATTGCAACACTTTCTTATTTTGTCAAGGACCCTCAATGATCAACATCTCTATCTAGGCATTCTTCCTCCACTCAACACCCATAGTTGTGTTAGTTGTGGTGGTTTATATTTCTCTTTTCCTTAGTCTAAAGATCTAGAGAATTTTTTTCGTGGACTATTATTCAAAGGAGAAAATAATATTTCCCCAATACTATATGTAAGTCACACACTCATGTTAAGGGTTTATGATTTTTTTGATTAGGTCTTACATCATTTAAACTTTCTCTTTAGGAGTTGTTCTTTGTTTAATAGATTGGTCACAAAAAAATTATTTGTCCTATTTGGGTATTACATATCTTATGAAACTAGTATTGTATGTCTTGTGATATTCTATTGTAAAAGGTCTTGGGCCCTTTCAAAAACCCATTTTTATCCAAATAAAAATAATGAATAGCCTAGAAATTTTTTGTATTTCTAGTTATTATAGGATTGGGAATTATGAATGAGGAAATCCAATAAAATATTCATCATTTGAATTTCTTCTAAAATGTATGTAATAAGTAAATTGAAAAAAAATGAAAAAAATTGTGACCATGAAGTTATAAATTTTGAGTGAGATGACAAAAGTATATGAGGATAAAATCAATACCATTTATTTTATGTTAACATCAAACATACAAAAATGAAAACATTACGCATTCAAGAAAATTTATGATCTAATCACAACTCAATAGAGTCAATGATTCAACAAGTAGATCATACATTTGTGGTTCAACATAACACAAAAAATAAAAAAATTATTGATTTGTTGACCTTATCAAATTTTGATAATAATATAAAGTTTAGAATATGTGTTTAGAAAGTGTACTAAAATAATTCATTGGCCCTACCTTTTATAAAAATAGGAAGGTGATTCTATTAAAGTAGGTTAAGCTGAAGGTACTTTAATTGAAGTAGATTTTAGTAGATATGATTTGATCAAAGTTATTTGTGGCACCCTCTTGACATCCTTTTCTTCTTATGTCTATATCTTTCAATTTATTTATCAAAATAATTTACTCCACATCATGAGAATTAGAATCAATTGAAATTAGAGATAGGAATTACATGTACATGTGGCCCTAAAAATTAAATATATAAAAATATAATAACTAATATTATTCATTTATTGTTTAATTTTATATGATTTTTATAAAAAAGATAAGTCCATTATAAATAATAAAGACATATATTCAAGATAATAAGAAAAAATAGCAAATGATGAGGAATTTTTTTAAAATTATACTAATCTCTACATTAATTTTCTTGTTAAAATAATATTTTTTATAAAGAGACAAAAATAATAGTATTACTTTAAAATATAGGCCTAAATTTTTGTGAGAACTAATTAAAATTAATAATAAATTAATAATTTAATTAAAAATTAAGGAAAAATCCATGCACTAGATATTGGAGTTAGTGAAATAATTCCAAAGAATCCCGAGAAAATATTTTATTTGGAGTTAAAGTTTAAGTTCTATCCAAAAAATTCACTTTATGTATGTGTAAGAAATAAAACTATTCTCAATGTAAAAAAAATATATAGAGAAAATGAAAAAAATAACTATTTTATATATTTTTTTGATATAAGTGATAGAATCTACTAATTATTGAAGAAAACCATGTTTTTGGCCCAATAAAACTAAAAAGTGGGATACACTAATAAACATTCACCTTGATCTAACCTCTAAGTTTGTGCTCTATTAAGCATGATATATTGAACATGAGATCATAGCATATAGTCTAAGGAATAAAAATAATCAATTTCTATGAACATAAAATGTAACAAGATAAAATGATAAAAATCAAATGGAAAAGGGCAAGAGGGTATGTGCAGGATCATGATGGGCCAAAAAGTGGCAATGAGAAAAAATCACGTTTTGAATCGGCTCAAAAACGTGGAAATGGTCGAGTTGACTTTTCTAGGTTCGGGTGTCAGTACTTCTACCTGAACTAAAAACCAAAGCTAGTTTCCACAAATTGGATATCTGATACAAATCGGATATCTAATTTCTGGAAATTGTATATAAAAAAACAACCGACTCTTTAACCTCATTTCTCATAGTTTGACATGGGCGCAAAAGGAAAAACCCAAATCTGATATACTTTCTGATCCGATATTTTGATTTGAAAGGTATGTATTTGGTTTTCTCAATCTTGTAATCGATTTTTCATTAGATTCTCTTAAGTTTAAGTAGGTTTTATTAAAAAAAATTCAAAAATACGGTTTTCTATTTATTTTTTTAAAAAACTAGAGTTTACATTGTTTTTTTATTAAAACTTAATGTTTTGAAATGGATCTTGATTAAGAATTAGTGTTGTTGATGTATTTTTATTAAAAATAAGAGTTTTTTATTGAGTTTTGTGAAAAAGTATGGTTTTTTGGGGATTTTTATTAAAAACTAAGGTTTTTTTACAATAATTTCATTTATATTGTGTAATTTCAATTAGTTTAATTATTTTTTAACTTTAATCAGGTATTATGGCTTCGAATGTAAATCCACAAATACCAAATGCTCCACCACCTCCGCAGCTACCAATTGAAGACTTAATTGGTAAAAAATTGGGGCAATTGAGGGGCATTTGTGAAATTTATCAGACAATGCCTCGATTGAGAGATATGACAAACACATTGAAGGAAATAATTAAAAGTATAGAAACCCTCTCCACCCAACATAATTCCTTTTATTTGTGGCGAGAATACATGAGGGAATATTATCGTTGTGGATTTTCTTATGATGATGTGAAAGATCTCCAAATAACCAAAGCCCAAATAGCCTCTTTATTCATTGACCCTCGCACTAGTTTTCCAATGAATGTTAATAAAACAAAACTTTCCATAAAATGGTGCATGCATAGGGACATTATAGCTAACTTTTGGGATCATTGGTGAATGGTTTTTGATAAACCACTGAACAATAATTATGACATACCATTTTACTTTATTAAAAAATCATATGCTGAGTTTGTGTTAGGGCATCATGTCAATTACTTTGAAATTAAACCCTTCTAGGGCGTCGGTGGAGGTATGCCCTAGGATAGACCAAGGGCAGTTAGGGTAGTCCCGTGCCAAAATGTTCCCCTTCCTCCCCTTCCTCCCCTTTCTCCGCCACCTCCAATATATCATCCAGAGATTATTGAGGATGCATCCACATAGACTATTCAGGTTATTCACTCTTTGAGTGGTCATTTGGTTTCGCATGCTTCTACAGTAGCTCAGCCACATTTTGGTTATATTGGGGAAAGCTTGAGTGATGTTGCATCATCCTCCTTAGGTCCACATATTTGTGTGCCACATACTTGCACTATGTACCACCAGATATGCTTGGGTCCTCTTGTACAACCCGCTGAGCATCGCTTGGACACTTCTGATTATGACCTCTATGATGTAGACATTATAGATCAGTCACAGGGGAGTGGAGCGCACCCTACAGAGTCCTTTCCTGCTAGAGAGGGAGATGTTGGAATAGTGACATAGGTAAGATTTAAGTTGTAATTTCATAACTTGCATTTGTTTTTAAATGAATATTAATAAGAGATAGTATCAAGTACTAATATTTATTTGCATGGTCTATTTAACAGTTGATGTCTAAGGAGGAGCTCACACAGGTGACTGATAACACCCTTAGGGCCATTTCATTTGGCTTGGACACACATGCAGTATATATCTTCACACTCACTCGTTTACATTTTATATTATATACTTGTTGTCATTTGAATTGTCATTAATGAAATTATATAATAACTTATATGTTTATCTTGTTTTCCTCTTGTAGGAAATACCTAGTGTGAGTGAGGTGCAGCCTCGTCCAGACTATGGAGGCACAAATCTAGATAAGGGGAAGGTAATTGAACTCAAATTGGATTGAATTAAAATTTTTAAGATCTTATATTGATTATACATACATCAACATAGATTGGTAGTTTCATATGTACTTGTCAATTTTATTTACAAACAATTATGAGCTTTACAGATATGTTGACAAGGGACACACCGCCTAAAGGAGTAGTTATTGGAACACCTCAAAGAGTAGGTGTTGAAACACCTCAAAGAGGAGGTGTCCAAACACCTAAAGGAGATAAAGAAAAAGATCAACCTAAAGAGGTACATGTGCTTATTTTATTTTGTGTTTGGTAAATAAGTTCTTATTACCAATAATCATATGCTAACTTGGATCAATTTCATGTTTTTGTTCACATATATAGATTGGCATTTCAAAAGTTGATTTGGTATATTCTAGGACTCTTGACCCTTTGAAGAGACGTATATTTCAAGTAATCAAGATTTCAATTTTAGAGTTCAATTAAAATTCAATGTATATTGATTTTGATGTTACTTATTCGATTTTAAATTATATAGTATAATTAATCTCAATTGTGGTCTGAATTTTTCTTGTGCAGCTACCTTCAGAGCCAACGAGTGCTTCAAAGAGGCTCCATTTTGATGATCCACCAGTAGTTTAGGATGAGATAGACATTTTGGCATGCAAATTTTGAATACATATTGAGATGGCATATGCCACATTTTGTAAAACTTTGTTTGAGTTGGCATCGATGCCATTTTTGTATATGGACATACACTTGATTATTGGATAATTTGATATATAGAAGTTGACAATAAAAATTTAATTTGTTCCTCATGTGCATGATTAAACTCTTTGAAAATTTCATCTTGAGCAATGGTTAAATATCAATGTACAATAGCTTAAAACTGATGGTTATATTATGTAGTTTATATTTATATCGCTGATTACATTGCATTACACATCTTTCAAACTCAAATCATTAATTCACATTGCATAACTAACAACTACATGTTCATTGATTAAAAAATTTCAATTATAATATAGTTCTTACAAAGTCAACCTAAGTAGTTATGCAATTACTTCACATTGCATAACTAAAAACTATGAGCAGTTGTCAATTGCATTTGTTTGTCATTGAATTCTATGAGACCACATTTCTTTGAAGTTTTATTTCAAATAGTCCACTGCCTTGTCTATGCTACCACATTTTTCATACATGATAGCGATCACATTAAGTTGTAATAAATTAAATGATAGCCTATGGCTATTTAATTTATACTCATTTTGTTTAAATGGATGAGGCCGACCTTCCTTGATATTATTTTGTAATTTATTATTTTCAAGAGAGGCTGACCTCCTTGAAGAGTCACCTTATTTTGTATAAATACGAGGTGATGCTTGTTCATTTCCTCAATCAATTTCATTCAGCATAATTTGCAATCCAAGAAAATTTTTGCACTTGAGCAGCAGCGCTTCATCTTGCAGCAATAGGCCGATTTCAAGGAGAAGCATATTTGATTGTATCTTTGCATCTACAAGAGGTGCTATTATTCATTGTATCAAATTCAGCCATGAGCTAGGGTTGAGTTGTAAGCAAATTTCTTGTTGTGTTTATTGTCTTATGTGTTTCTTTTTTTGAGTGCTTTCAATTGTATTATTTGATCTCTAAGTTGATGACAATGAGAGAAATGGTCATATTGTTGATGACAAAGATTTGACCATGTTGGCTCTTAATGGTCTTCCTTCATCTTGGGAGTCTTACATTCAAGGAATCGACGTGAAATCAAAACTTTCCAAGTTTGATTGGTTGAGGGCTTACTATATTCAAGGGGAGTCAAGGTTGGTTGCGAGAGGTATTGGACGAAGCCCTACAAATGAAGACATTCATGTTCTTTTCACTCAATCCTCGAAGAAGGAAGGAAAAGGAGGAAAGAAAAGATGCTTCAAGAGGAATGGGGATAAAGGGTCAAATGGTGCTCCTACATTCAAAAAGAACTGGGACCTCTATCGTGTTTACTGGGATACAATTTGCTCAAAGTCAGTCAACTTGGATTTAACATTGGTAGCTTTGCAAACCTATTCAGAATAGAGTGATCTGAAGAGAACATCCCTAAATATCAAACTCGTACGACCCAATGGAGTGTTCCAACATGTCCAGATGGGTACGTTTACTCTAGGTATGGTTCTCTTTTACACCCAAATATGTCGAATCACTCTGAGCTCCATTGGAGCGACATTTTCCCTTAAGAGTCTAAAGTGCTAAAAGGAAAAAAACTTTGATGGACTATTTCTCAAAAACCGTGATGCTTACAGACTCTTCATCTGAGGATATGGGATTGTGTTGAGACCATCTACAATAACCTCTCTCGGTTTTTGCTATCTCGAAGGCGTTTCCTCATGGTGCTAAGTTTTCAGTTGAGGAAAAATTGTCAAATGCAAGCAGTGTAAAGTTGCAAAGTGGTGCAACTTTCATTCTCGAACTCGTACGACCCAATGGACTATTCCAACACATCCAGATGGGTATTTTTACACTAATTATGATTCTCACTTGCACCCAAATACGTCGAATCGCTTCGAGCTGCATTGGAGCGGTGTTTTCCCTTAAGAGTCCAAACTGCTAAAAGGCAGCAAACTTTGACAAAGTATTTCTTGAAAACTGTGATTCTTACAGACTCTACGTTTGAGGATATGAGATTGTCTTTAGACCATATACAATAACCTCTCTTGGTTTTTTCTATCTCAAAGGCATTTTCCCGTGGTGATGAGTTTTTAGTTGAGGGAAAAGTTGTCAAATGCAAGCAGTGTAAAGTTGCAAAGTGTTGCAACTTTCATTCTCAAACTCGTACAACCCAACGGACTATTCTAACACATCCGGATGGGTATTTTTACACTAGGTATGGTTCTCTCTTCCACCCAAATACGTTGAATCGTTCTAAGCTACATTGGAGCGACGTTTTCCCTTAAGAGTCCAAAGTGCTAAAATGTAGCAAATTTTGACAGACTTTTTCTCAGAAACCGTGATGCTTACAGACTCTTCGTTTGAGGATATGGGATCCTGTTGAGACCATATACAATAATCTCTCTCGGTTTTTTCTATCTCGAAGGAATTTTTCCATGGTGATGAGTTTTCAGTTGAGGGAAAAGTTGCCAAATGCAAGCAGTGTAAAGTTTCAAAGTGTTGCAACTTTCATTCTCAAACTCGTACGACCCAACGGACTGTTCCAACACATCTGGATGGATACATTTACACTAGGTATGATTCTCTCTTGCACCCAAATACATCGAATCACTTCCAGCTGGATCAGAGCGACATTTTCCCTTAAGAGTCCAAAGTGCTAAAAAGTAGCAAAATTTGACGGACTATTTCTCAGAAACTGTGATTCTTACAGACTCTTCGTCTAAGGATATGGGATCATTTTGAGACCATCTACAATAATCTCTCTCAGTTTTTGCTATCTCGAAGGCGTTTTCCTGTGGTGTTGAGTTTTCAGTTGAGGGAAAACTTGTCAAATGCAAGCAGTGTAAAGTTGCAAAGTGGTGTAACTTTCATTCTCAAACTCGTATGACCCAACAAACTGTTCCAAGATGTCCAGATGGGTACGTTTATGCTAGGTATGGTTCTCTCTTTCACCCAAATACATCGAATCGCTCTGAGCTGCATTGGAGCGGCATTTTCCCTTAAGAGTCCAAACTGCTAAAAGGTAGAAAACTTTGATGGACTATTTCTTGGAAACCGTGATGCTTATAGACTCTTCGTTTGAGTATATGGGATTGTGTTGAGACTACCTACAATAACCTCTCTCTATTTTTTCTATCTCGAAGGTGTTTTCCCATGGTGATGAGTTTTTAGTTGAGGGAAAAGTTGCCAAATGCAAGCAGTGTAAAGTTGCAAAGTGGTGCAACTTTCAATCTCGAACTCGTAAGACCCAATAGACTATTCCAACACATTCAGATGGGTATGTTTACGTTAGGTATGGATCTCTCTTGCACCCAAATATGTGGAATCGCTCTGAGCTGCATCAGAGCGGTGTTTTCCCTTAAGAGTCCAAAGTGCTAAAAGGTAGAAAACTTTGACGGACTATTTCTCAGAAACCATGATGCTTATAGACTCTTCACCTGAGGATATGGGATTGTGTTGAGACCATCTACAATAAACCCTCTCAGTTTTTTCTATCTCGAAAACATTTTCCCGTGGTGATCAGTTTTCAGTTGAGGGAAAAGTTGCCAGATGCAAGCAATGTAAAGTTGCAAAGTGGTGAAACTTTCATTCTTGAACTCGTACGACCCAACGGATTGTTCCAACATGTCCATATGGGTACATTTACACTAGGTATGGTTCTCTCTTGCACCCAAATATGTTGAATCGTTCCGAGCTACATTAGAGCGGCGTTTTCCCTTAAGAGTCCAAAGTGCTAATCTCAATGAAATGTGGGGGCAGAAATATTTAAGGTTGGATCAAGATTCTGCAAGTCCTAGCTCTTGCCCAATCAACTTGAATCAATTACATGGAAAATGAAATTCACAATGAACTTTTTACTTTTTTGTTTTTCGAAAAAGTGGCAAGCCACTGTAATTTGTTATATATAAATAAGAGATATTAAAAAACCTGGTTCAAACGAGCATACCGACAGGAAAGAACCAAGAAGAAAACCTCTGGTTGTAGCTCGATTAAGTACAATGGCAGACATTTGAACCGTTTTTCAAAAAACATCACTGGATATAGATTATGCCTATACATAGTTATGACCTTTTTACATTGTTTCACATTTCAAAATTCAATTTTTACAAAATTTGCCTATTTGAGGCATTCAAAGCACACTCTTCCACAAGAGTAGTATGTTATCATTTTCGAATGACAAGCACCTGTACAAACCATCAAGGTAGCAGTTAAACTACATACAATAAAAAATATGCTTAGAATAACCAATCGATATTATTGTAATTTATCACATACCTCTCTGAAAGGATCAGAGTTGCCTATTGTTGCAACAGGTCCATGAGCAATCGTGTCAGGAATATCGCAAAAAATTTCAAATGATAAATCTATATTGTAACAACAAAAATATGCTTAGACTAACAAATCCATATTAATCTAAACATATTGAATGATGATGAATTGGTAATGCAAACTATAAAAGATGCTTTGAATAACCAATCTATATTAAAGTAATATGTCACATACCTCTTTGAAAGGATCAGAGTTGGCTATTGTTGCAGCAAGTCCATGATCAATTGTGCCAAGAATATCACAAAATTTGTCAAATGATATATCTATATTGTCACAACAAAAAAGAGGCTTAAGCATTGTACTTTCCATTGTTGAATATGCTATTCAAGTGTGCCTGAAGGGTCATCTATTTGCTTAAGAGTATCCAATATTGCTTCATGATCAGCATTACTAAGTGTCCATATTTTTTTTGTCTTTGGTTTGGCATGATGCTTCAACAACTTAACATTTGTTGCTATAACAAGGTGTGAATACATGAGAATGGTTTTGTGTTTGTCATAGTCTTCAAATGCAGGTATGCCATTCTTTCTAATCATGTATGTTTGCAACCAAGTTCCTGCAACCACAACTGAACCTACAGGATACACGAACCCATCATCATCTTCCATCGATTTTGTTACCTTGTTCTTTACCCACACATATCGAGCCAACCAATATTATGATCTCTCTTCATTCCCTTGTGGTGCAACAACTGCAAAAACATGTCCTAGATGTAGTAGATCTGAAAGCCGGTCGTAATCAAGTGAACTTTCCATTGTGTAATTTGTCATGGATATAGTTTGAGATAAAGGAGTTAGATATTATGGAACCCATGTATCCACCCACTCACTTGACTCGCATTGATCCCACTCACACTGAATACAACTCTGACAAAAACAATAGCTGGCCGGTGTCCAAATGGTCCATATTGCTTACGCTTCAGGGCCAGAAACTAAAATGCATCTTTGAAGATCTTTGATTGTATAACAATTTCCTCCCATTAATACCCTCCTCGACCCATTTCCATCCATCCATCCATTCCTTCCATTCCTCCATCCATTCCTTCCTTCCTCCTTCCTCCATCCATCCATTTCCTCCTTCCTTCCATTCCATCCATCCATCCATTCTCCATTCCAGATCAGATTCCATTCCGTCCATTCCGTCCATTCCCCCCCTCCATCCATCCATCCATTTCCATCCAATCGTTCGTCCGGTTCCATTCCATTCCATTCCATTCCATTCCATTCCATTCCTTCCATTCCATTCCTTCCATTCCATTCCGTCCATTCCATTCCATTCCATTCCATTCCATTCCATTCCATTCCATTCCATTCCATTCCATTCCATTCCATTCCATTGGGTGGAGGGAGGTGGAGGGGGAGGGAGGGAGGAGGGAGGAGGAGGGAGGGAGGGAAGGAAGATGGGGAGGGGTGAGTGGGAGAGGGAGAGTGGGGGGGAAGGGAGAGGGAGAGTGGGAGATGGAGAGAGTGTTTAGAGTTGAGGGAGAGAGGGAGAGGTAGAGGGAGAGGGAGAGGGAGAGGGAGAGGGAGAGAGGGAGAGATAGAAGGAGAGGGAGTGAGAAGGAGAGGGGAGAGTGTGTGTGTGTGTGTGTGTGTGTGTGTGTGAGAGAGAGAGAGAGAGAGAGAGATAGGAGTGATTGAGTGAGAGACTTGAAAGAGATAGAGGTGGAGAGAGCAAGAGGGAAAGAGATAATATTTAAATATTTTATAAATTGATAATATATATATATATATATTCAAATATTTATGGATTAACTAAAATATTGAAATAATATTAAAATATTTATAGATTAACTAAAATATTGAAATAATATTTAAATATTATACATTTAATAATATATTATATATTAAATACATAATTCGGTAAGAGATTACCATAAATTGTATATTAAATATATTACATTATAAAATTTATTGGATATTATATATATTAAATTATAAACTTAATTGCATTTTTAAATAATATATTAAAGATTGTATAAATTGTTTTAAAATTGATCTAAAAGATATCATATATCGAATTCAAATCCGATATCGGATTCAAATCGAATATCTGATTTGAATCCGAAATCCAATATTCTGACACAAAATTTAATGCATTAGTATTATGCTCGGTATTAGGCTCGGGATTTGGTTTGAACTTGCCAATCCTAAAAGTCAACATGTAAAACGTGTTTGACAACTTACCTTGTTTTTCCAGACTTCGCCCATGTGGCTAACGACTTTTATTTTACCTAAAATTGATAAAACAAAAAGGGTTTGTAAAGGAGCTTCTCAGCTTTCTACCAATATAAATTATATTATCTTTAGAATCTAATACTAATAAATAATTATTATTTATTTTTTATTAGAATTATGACTAAAGTCCTGATTGATAGTCCAATAGAAAAACATCTATAGCTTTCAAATGGTATCACATTTTTTGAATCCAAAATATGTGTCACATTCTATGGTTTGCATACTATAGGATTAAAAAAATAAAAATGAATTCCATTAAGTTTTGACCAAGTTAAGGTCGTCAGACATATGAGTTTTAATGTTTTAAAAATGTTGTAATAACAAATTCATAATTAATTATTTATTTGAAAAAAAATTACAAAAAAATATGCGTCACATCCGGACATGAGTCCTCTACTTATATCTAAAATTTTATAAAAAAAATATTATGATTTTATTATGGTTAGGGTGGTCAAACAGACACCTACCTTTTATTTTTTCCCAAAAAATTTAGTACTACTGCATTGAAATTTCAAATTTTCACCAAATAGATTTTTTTTTTACAAAAATTAACCTAGTAGTTTAGAAACTACATTCAATTTTCCACAGATTCTATTCTTACATATTTTTGAAATAATATAGATAACTTATTCAAATTTTTATGTCAAGTTGCCCAACTCTGATTTTTTGAATTTTCATTACCACTTAAGGACCTGTTTTTTCCATGATGATCCTGCACATACCCAAGAGCTAAAAAATAATGTGAATAGATGAGGACAAAATGTATTGAAAACAACGACAAAAGGAAACATGCATGGGGAATAAATGAAAAAGGTAAATACAATATAAGCATAAGCAGTGAGAAGATTGAAAAGGAAAATGTTAAATGGAAACTACTAGTTTGGGTCAAGTTGATAATTGTAGATGCAACCATTGAATTTAGACATCACCCTATATAATTGTTCACTTTTGTTCCTTAACTTGTTTGAGTGATCTTCATTTATTATTCTTTATTGATCTAAAGGATGAGAAGATTTAAAATCACCTTGAAAGAAAGGGTTGCCACTATATTACAAGGGGAGAATCTTTTATAGATCAACCACTGGAAGTGTGTACAAAAGTTTGAAGATAGTAGTCAAGGGCCCCAAAATGATGTATGTATATATGTTATTCTTTTTAATGCACCAAATCAAAATGATTCACTATTGAGTGTTCTTTCAATGCTCTAGGATGAGATAGAATGCTTGAGTGATGAAAGGCATGTAAATGAATGAAATTAAACGCCTTTAAATATTAGCACATAACATCTTTGTTTTCACATCATGTTGTTAGTTTCCTCATGGTGAGAATATAAAATGAGGCAATTGACCAAATTTGAAATTTAAAATTTATAAAATAAAAGGATAAAGTTTGTAACCACCAAAATGACTATGGGTGGGAAAATAGTCAAATTTGGGTTAGTAACCAATATATAAAGGTAAGTGTATGGACGAGTGTAATTTATGTAAGGATAAGGTGAATGTTTTAGAGTGCATGCATGTAAGAATAGGTTGGGGGCTTTGTATGTACTAGGGATGTGCATAGGGATAGGTAAAGGCTAGGGGAATGAATCCACTTTGTTACAAGATTATACTATTTGTTGAAATATTTATGTATGAAGTCATTTCTTCAAATGGACACAACTAAATAGAAAATGGCATGAACATGTTAATTTCACTATTATGATTCTATAATAGTCATAATTAGAATTCTAATCTAAACCTGTAACTAAAATTAGAGTTTTAGAAAAAAAATGGATTCAAATGACACCTATCTTAAAGAAAGATACAAGTTTGTAGTGTTTGTTGAAAATTTAGTGTGTCTTAGTAGCCTCAAGTTGTTGAGTGACATAGAACTTTGAATGAAAAATTTAAGATATCACCCTAATAGCAATGCACCTTATTTTCGCACCCATGAAGCTTCTAATTGTTAAGTTGAATTTCTACAAAGAAGAATCAACATGCTTCCATAAATGAATTAAGAACTTAAATCAATTATTTGAAATTTTAGACATCAATGATACTCTACATCAATTACAGTTTATTGAATTGTTTGAAAACACCAAAGAAAAATTAAACCAAAAGCTATACACCAAATTATATGATACTAAATATCTTATATATCATTATATAATTAATATTTTCTTAATATAATTTGTAAAATTAAAAATTAAAAAAATCTAATATAAAAATATACTTTGACCCAACGTAGTACATTCTTCATCATTTTGGGGGAAACGACGTACAGTATCGTTTCCTATCTTAATTCTTCATCGATTTCGGTCAATGTTTGCGAGCGCATATTTTAAAAGCCTAACAGCTGAATGGCAAGTCAGGGGATCGAATCACGGTGGTTTCGTCAAGAATAGGAAAGCTGATACTTATTTTCAGCTGATAACCTATAATTATATTGATTCACCTTGTTATTGTGAATCCTCTGTTCAGTACAGTTATAAGCTATGATTTCTGATCTTCCTCCACCACAACGGGCTGAGAATGCAAAGGAAAATCCCACAATAATAACGTTCTTTCAAACCATCAGAACAGTTCTCTGTAGTAATACATGCCCTGCTTTTCAAATTATTCTTATTTGAATTATCTGTTTGAAAATAATAAACGAGGGCCATTTCATGAATCCTTCTTACAGGCCAAATTATGTTTTGCTAAGGAATCAAATCCTAAAGACTAAAAATTATGTATAAGTTTTGCGGTCCATCTCCAATAAACGAAAAAATTGAGGTGAATATTAACATGTCGGACCTCTATATATATAAAAAAAGTCTTAGAACCAGAAATAAATGAAATGGATATTTGAATATAAAAAGAATATTAATTGTCCTCATTCTCATTGGTGAAGATTATCATATATCATATCATTTATTATTGTTTAAATTTTTAAAATATAATGAAATAACATTACTGATGAGGGTGATGGTATGTTTCTTAATTACGTAATCCATTGAGATTCAAAATTCTCAAAAATATGATATAAAAAATGAGACTAAGAACGTGCCCCACACAACTTCAACAGAATGAATACCTCTCAATCAAAACCTGTGATATAATTAAGTTTGATCCTTAATAATCGAACATAAATGTAAAAAGAATATAATAGCTCTGTTTTTCAGATGTTTTTCATCAATCTATGGACATAATGGAGTTCAGTGTCTGCAATTTATACAGACAAATGATTTCTCTCACTTGTATTCAGAATCGTGAAGTTTACTAATGCCTAACCACAACATAAATCTGTTCAAGCTGTCTGACATACATAAAATTCGGAATTGACTCAAGATTTTGCCAGAAAGAGCTTAATTCTGGCAAACTAAAGTCAAAACTGCCATGTGGTATATTTTGAAAAGAATTTAATTTTTTTTCAAAACCCATCTTAATGAGGAGGCCAGTATGTTCTCTGTTTTTTACTTTCAATCGCCTTCATCGCTTATGGGAATTTCCATGTATGGAAGAAGATTGTGCAACACCAAAGGACACAGTTTGAAAGTTGGGATGTGCAATCTGCTGAAGCAAGGAAGCTCCTGCTGCATTAATTGAACCAGCTGGACATGAACATCCTGTGCTGCCTTTTGAAGATCTATAGTTTCTGCACCCACTTGGACATGATCCTGACACAGGACCTCTGGGCATGGACTGTAACAGTAGTACATCTCCACCTTGTTGCTCCAGAGGCCTAGCTGCGTTGGAAGTTTGCAACGTAGCAGATAATAAAACCACTACCACTATTACCAACATCACACACCAATTCCTCATCCTCCTAAAACTAAATTGAGCCTTTAACTATATTCTATAATCCTCACAAGCTCTCAACTGAATCACCCCAAAAATGAAAATCTTGCTCCACTGCAATAGTTTCAGTCTTTCCTTTCCAATCTTTTTACTAAAACAGACCTGTTTCTGATTGACGAGCTATTCAATAACTCTCCGATAGAGAAAACAATCTGCTTGGAATTCTCTTGTGAAATGTCTTGAACAATCCTGTCTCCCACTTGACCTTATATAACAACTTTGCAGTTGAGAGGTTTGACGGAGCAATGCACGCGGAAGACAGAATACAGAATTGAATTAACAATGGAATTCCAATTCGTGTTTAGTGATGAGCACGAAGACATCTAGGGCAACAATAGCTGGTGGAATAATTTAGCTATGGAATGAGACGACTTGCCATAAGATTGACTCTGTGATTAGTTTGAACGAGTCCATGGTCCATCGTCCACCGTGTATTGTTGTTTCCTGGAAGCCACCAAGTTATCTTGATAAATGCTTTACTGTTTATCAATGTCAAGGTATTCAACTCTGGCGCTCTAATGGCTGCCTCCTTGACTTTTAAGGAACAACTTTGCCCGAGTCACGGGCAAATCACCTAATTCTTTTGACTATTTTAAAAACGCCCAACTCATCATCTCGGTTTAAACTCTGTATGATATTTGAACAGAGATTAATGATGTGAAAAAAGAGCAGTCGCGATTGTAGAGGACAAAAAGGGTGGGCTTTAAAGCTTCTGACGATGAGGCCCTGGCCCATTGATGCAGCCATTGTTTGAGTGGTTTAATTGACGCGGGGATGCTTTATCGCCAGTCAAAACTTTGGTTGACACGTAATGCACTCGGTATGCAACTTTTTCGGACTCACCTTTTATTTTAATTAGCATGTGCCCACCACCTACCACAGATCACAAACTTCTATGGTCAATGTTATTCTACACTAGTTACATTAAACATAAATCGTATAAGGTCTACACCAATTAGGCAACTAGAGACTAGGAATATAAAATAGTTCCAAGGACCTAAATCAACTAAGTTTGGAAGAAAAGAGATAACAAAGTGGGAGAATAGGCGATTCAAGTTCAAAGCTACGTCCTAATTCAAGATAATTTATCAATATAAATAAATTTAAGCATTTTTAAGTGAGTCAATTTTCATCATATGTGTTTTAGTTAGATTTTAGTTAAATAAGATCTAGCTTACAATTTTTTCAATTAGAAGTATTCATTAAATATATATGTAACATCATTTTGGGATCAATTTATCAAATATATATATAATTTTAATTTTTTTTGATGTTCTCACAATTCTGATTTGTGTATATAATATTTTTTTTAAATATAAAAAATATGATTTTATAAATATATATAAGTGTACTTTTGAAAATATAAATATTTTAATGTTCTAATAAACTATGCTTATATTATCTTATTTTATTTTTATTAAAATTAGATCATTAGCACTAAAATACTAAAATTTATATAAAACATGTGTGTGTGTGTGCGCGTGCGTGTAGTGTGTGTGGTGTGTGTGTGATGCACTAGAAGAGGGATTCCATGATATGATATTTTTTTTTCTATTTTGTATAAATAGTTAAAATAAAAGTTGTGTCCCATCAAAACACTTATATATACAACATTTTATTTTTAAAGATATAGTTATCAAAATGAGGAAAAATTATCTCATGCACTAAAGATTAAAGTTACAAATATGTTTTAAAAATAAAATTTAGTATATAAAGAGTTATGTTCCATTGGGCCTCATTTTTCAAAATGCTATCACAAACTAAATTATAGTGTACAAGTTTACAAAGAATGGCATTCAAATATTAAAATAGAAAACATAAAATATAGTTTTTAGTGTATCTCATTAGTTTGTATCTATACATCATTTCAAAATTTAAAATGACGGGGTTTTGGTGAATGAGATCTGCTAGGGTTTCTTGTTTCTACGGTTTCCCTTGGCCTCTCTTGCATCATACCACACCTTAGGCGTGAGATTTTTATTTACTTTGTGTCGTAAGACCACATTTACTATAATTTTTTAGTTGTTTTATTATGCTTACAATCGACTCCAACCCAAAAATTATTGCTAGTGTTGGTGGTTCAACGTCTCTGCACAATGGCTCCTCCTATGAACAAGCAACCCCAAAAATTTGTGTCGAAAGTGTTTCACGAGGTAAGTCTTTTAATTCTTCAAAGGATGTGGTTCTGCCCATCCTGAATTTTGATTCTACATGTCAATGGTTAGAACAACATACTCTTGTTGGTTATTTTGTTGGAAGGACTCCACCTAAAATTATGCTTAAAGAATGGGTTCAAAAGGCACGGGTTCCTACTGGGGTTCGCCTTGATATGGTCCATAATTTGACCAAAGTATTTTTTTCTTTTATGTTTTACGAAGGTCACTCATGTTCAAGAAATCTTGAACCATGGTTCTTGTTATGTCCAATCCTCTTTATTGGTTTTCCAGCCTTAGACCTGGGAATTTACCATCTCTAATGATAGAAAATTATGGTTTCCAATCTCGATTGAATTTCTTAGTTTACCCTTGCGTTGTTTGCACTTTTTACAACATATTGCGTCCTCCCTGGGGAGAGTCATTTGTGTCAAATCTGACTTGTTTTTTCAAGCTCACCCTCAAAATCAAGTCCTATAGAAGTGGACCTTTCACATGATTTGAAAGAGTCCATTGATATTCAAATTGGTAATTTTCGGCATGCCCAGAAGGTCACATATTTCAATCTACCCAACACTTGTTATTAGTGTCAATTTTTTATCATAAGATTGAAAAGATTTCCCTCTTGTGGTCCCTCGTACGAGTAATCTCCACCATAGGAAGTTGAAAATCCCCACCAAGAAAAAGGCTCTACTACCAAACAAGAGGAAAAATGGATAATGATTACCAACCAAAAAACAATTCCAATGACATAGTAGTGGTTTCCAAAACCCCTGAGCTGACAATTGAGGTTTCAAACCCTTCCGAGAAGGGGAAAGAAGCTCAAGTTGTTTCTAATAGCACTCCAACTCAACCAAGGCCCTCTGCCACACCTCACTTTGCCGCTGTAATGATAGCTCAATTAGTTGTGTCTCCTCTCATGTTGGGAACCCATAAGAGATCAGGCAATCCTTCTCGACCTCTTGAAGAAGGAGAATATGTTCAAGAAAAACATAGGCCTTTTTCTCCTCTAATTGAGATTGGGATAGTCCCACAATTTTTTTTGTAGAATCGTTATTCCTCTTTGGAAAAGTTGGACTTTGATGACATGGTCAAGTCCTTAACATGAATTTTCTCTCCTGGAATATTCAAGGTCTAACAAACCTCTCTAGGAAGTATTTTGTTAGGGATACTTTTCATAAATATGCTAGTATTGATATTTTGTGTCTTTAGGAAGTTAAAGTTGTTTGTTTTTTTCTCTCCTCCACTTGCCAAGCTATTTGGCCAGCTAGTAAAATATTTCATTTTTACCATGAGGTTGCACATGGCAATTCAATCACCTTTTTATCCCCATGGTGGCATGCTTGTGTGGTTGATCATGGGTTTGACCCCACACACTGACTCATCTAGATTCTTCTAAACAATGGTAATCATTCCTTTGAGATTATTAATGTTTATGCCTTGAATGATGGTGTTGAAAGATCTCTTCTTTGGTGATGGATTATTGACTCATTCCCATTTGCTACTTGGCTTCTTTGTGGGGACTTTAATATGGTTGAGGTTTGTAGTAACAAAAAAAGTATCCATTTTTCCTTAGTTTGGGAATGAATAATTAATAATAATTGAGCTTAATGTTTCCTTGATTTTGTGTTGTAATGTGTTTTACACCTTCACATTAAGTTTAGGATCTTTTTAATAAAATAGACTTAATAGTACCTTATTTGGGGTGTTGCAAAGTGTATCTTTACACTTTCACACTAATCTAGAGCTTTATTAATTAATTGAGGTTAATTTGAGCTTAATTTTTCCCTTTAATTCAAATTCAAGCCTAATTAATTGTAGATTTTGAGGGAAAAAACCGATATTCATAAATAATATTACACAACACTTAATTTTGCAAGGAATGTGTCCTAGGGTAGTGACCTAGGACCCATTCACCATCTGGTAAATGGTTCCTCACTAGGCCCTAGGACCCCCTTCTTAAATAAAATTTTGCATTCCCCAAAGTGTTTCCTAGTTAAGTATCTTAGGACCCATTCACCATAGGGTGAATGGGTCCTCACTTAACCCTAGGACCCCCCCTTGGAATATGTTTTTGGCAGTATTTTAATTATTTCAAATCCTAGATTCGATGTCGGATTATGTTATTTGAATTTTAGGATTTAATCTTAAGTTAAGTATAAATAGAAGGTTATTTCACATAGTTTCACCTAGCAACTTTGAGTCTTCAAGAATTATATCAAGTTTATGATCAAGAGATTATTCAAGAGAATTTCAAAGGAATTCAAGGGTAAATTATTAAATTTTATTGCAGAAATCAAAGGTCATTTCATCATGTCAAATTCATGCATGTTGTTGAGCTAATGTGATGATGTAGCATTGGTGATCAAGTTCAAGTATTCAAATTCATTGTCTTATTTCAAATTCATGATCAATATCTATATCCATTGAGGCCACTTCATGCAAGATTGTTGATTTGTACTCCAAGGTTCAATTGAGGATTGGTGAGTTGTGGCATTACATTGTTCATTCATCTTTTCTTTTATTCATTATTTCATTTAAAGGTTTAATTACTAAACAGGGTTTTACCAAGGAAAACCCCTATTCTCTAAATAAAGAACATTTTTCTCCTCTTTGATGGGTGATTATAGGTTTTAGGTTGAAGATCAATTGGAGAGAAAAATCTAAAAAAGTTGTCAAAGTTATCATCTTTCATGCAAGATCACGAAAATTCTTCTACATAATTTATTTTTGACTTTCGGGAGCTAAACACTTGGGATTTTGGAGTGCAAACATTGAAGAATAGAACCCATAAATTTAATTTCAAGAACCCTAGCAATGACCCATTCACCATTGGGAGAATGAGTCCTTGGTGAGGCCTAAAAGCACACTTTTCGCAATAGGTACACAACATTTGACCCTCTTAAAACATGCCTTTTGATTTCTATATTGGTTAGTTTTAATTTCTTATTGTTATTTATGCATAATTACCCTCATAAATTGAATGAAACAACAACTAGTCAAAATTAGGTTTATCCCTTTGGTAATCCATTTGAGGTGAACCTCTTTTTCTTTGTTTCAAGGTGGTGTATGAGAAAGATCGGGTACTTTACCATTCAGTTGGGCAGCTAGTGAAATTGAAGCTTGGTTTTACATGTACAATAAATTGGATCTTTTTTATCCCAATATTGGTCGCCTCCATTCTCTTTCTCTTTGGCACACTTGGTGCAATTATCAAGCTAGATTTGATAGGATCTTTAAGATTCTTGATCGTGCCATGATTTCTACTCAATATTTTTTTTTTTTTGCGATCTCTTCACCACTTTTGATTAGTTTGTTAGTGGATTTAATATTGTTAGATCATTTCCCCATTTATTTAAATTGCATTAAAGGAATGTGGGGCAACCTCGTGCCAATAAGACCTAGTTTTATAAATACTTCATTGTTGTGTCACTAGCCCATGCTAGCCTACATCAGAACTTGTAGTGTAGAAAAATGAATCAATTTACATTTTCACACTTATTTGGGCCCTCCTTGCTAAAATTTGGCTTCTTTATTCCTTAATTGGTCCTATTTTGCATCCACAAGCTTAATTAAATCTATTTTTATGTGGATAACCCCGACATATTATAAATGGAAAATCATGATTTAATGTTTTTGGTTGTGTTCCATATCTACGGATTTGGGACTCATACACCCATTTGGGCGTATAGGTCCCACCTAGGTCTCAGGATCTTATTTTGAATGTTACATTGAACACAATACTTCTTGAAATATGTGTCCTAGGTTTAAGCCACAAGGACTCATATGCCCAACCTAGCATATGATTCCCACTTTAACTTGGACCTTTTTTAAACTAAACTACTGGCAATATTTTATTATCCTAGATCTGATGTTGGATTGTAGTGTTGTAATTTTGAGAAATTGGGCATAAATAGGTATGAATAAGGTTATTTCACATTATTTCTCCTAACAAGATCTAGCAATTTCAAGTATCCTAGCAAAATTCAAGTGATCTTTTGAGCATTCAAGTGATCATTTTAGAAGAGAATTCAAGAGTAAATCATCAAGCATTTGGAGCTACATTCAAGATTCAAGCATCATGTCAAAGTTTTCATGAATCATGTGTGTTTTTGAGCTAACATTTGTGATGTAGGTTTCATGATTCAAGCAAGAATTCAAGACAAAGTTTCAAGAATTCAATCAAGAGTCATGATCCACATTCATTGAATCCATTTCACACAAGTTTGTAGGCTTCATTTCAAGGGTTTGGTGAGTTTTAACATTGCATTTGTTCATTCATCATTCCTTCGTGCTTTTCTATTTTATTTCAAAGTTTAATTACCGAAATGGGGTTCGACCAAAGCAAACCCCTATTCCCTAACAAAATAAAAAAATTATCTCTTGATGTTTGTTTTTAGATCTAGGTTAATTGGAGCTTCAAGATTCTTTGAATACAAAGTTGTCAAAGTTGTCAAGAACTTGGCATCTTCACATAAATTCACCTACAGGCCAAAATTTAGACTTTTGAATGCAAAGATTAGACAAGAAGGGAGCTAAAAAATATCACTAGAGGCTACAAAAATATCATTCAAACCATCATAGCAGAACTAAATCACTCAACTGGGTGTATGAGTCATAGTATATCCCCTTTTGGCATCTTTCTGTAGATCTAACTCAGTCACCAAAAGGTTCCAAATTCTTCCCAGAATCTTGTAGTAGGAATAAATCACCCTACCTAGTGTATCAATCCTAGTGAACTTCAAAAGATAGATTTTCAGAGTCTCAAACCTTGCTTTGATTCCATCATTCTTCCAAATACCTTCATGTTTGATTCTAATTTGTCAATTTGATTTCACGCTTTCAAGTTTTGAGGGTTTTTTCCATAGATGTTTGCATTTCTCCTTTGAAGCTTTATTTAATGGTGAACCCCCACCCAATTTCAATATGAAACCCCTAGTCCCCTTCCTCAATCAATTCATTTGGTTGAGAAATTTAGGTTCCTAATAAACTAAAGTGTTAAATAGGTCCCAAAGTTCCATCTCCTAAAAGGTGGACACCTATATCCTTTGTGTTCATTTTAGTGAACCTGACCTTTGGACCCTTGAATTTCTGATTTGGAGAACATTTTAGTCCTAGATATAGTTTTCATTAACTTTGCATTAGATTTTCATTAGTTGAAATGCATTTAGGGCTTCTAAACAGTGCATTAGTGAAAAGTGCATATAGGTTGTTTTTTTTGCATTTTGCATCATTCAATTTCATTGGAAATATATAATTTCAAATAGTCAAGCCAACATACAACCTAGAAACATTAAAATAAACTGATAATTTTTTGAATCTAGTTTTAAAACCCTAATTTGGGACTCATTCACCCACTTGGGCAATTTAGTATCGATACAGGTCATTTTCCTAGATTTCTAGGTATTATGTGTTGACTTTTTTTCACTATCTAAACCTATCAAAAACCTTGAGTAGGACCAATATATTGATTTGAGAATATTAATCCCTCGTTAGATTTGAATCTATATTTTATAGCATTAAAATCTTGTCATTTCTACTTCTGGTTGTTATCTTTACATTACTATTTCAATTTACAGAAATATTGTCTCAACAATCTTTTAAAAATCGGTTTCATTTCAAGTGCATTTGTAAAGATAAGAATTGGAAAAAGCATATCATTTATCTTTTTTTATTGTAAAAATTATTTCAATAGTGAAAAACATTAGATCTATTAGATAATTTTTTGCATCCCAAAGCACTACATAAGTTGGATGTCCATTACTTTTTATTTTACATACACACTCACAATGTTAGTATCTTTCATTTCTACATATGCCAATAAAAATCTCAGCAACAAGCATGTTATTCATTCCTCCAATATATTTCCTAATTATGAGAGTCTCTTAGTAAAAGAGAGTGAAAATGTTGATGCATTCCTTAATTCCACACTCCCTCATATCTCTCCTATTTGTGGGAATGATGTGATAGAATAAGATGAAAGAATAGAAAATCATGATAATCATGGTTTATCTTCTCCAAATACCTCTCCTACATGTGATGAAGGTATTTTGGTGTTAGAAGATGTACCATGTTGAGAATCATGACAATGTTGAAATCTCCACTTCTATAAACTCTCCTACACCATGGAAGGTATTATGGTACAAGAAAATAAGATCATAGACACATTTATAAAAATCACCTTACCTAGTCTCCATTCATCTCTTTCTTGTGAGAATGTTATAGTGAAAGAGGATTAAATCATATATAAACATGGAAATCACATTTGTTCTTCTCCTAATATCTATCCAATTTGTGATGAAGATAGTTTGGTGTTAGAAGATAAACTCATTGAGAGTCATGAGAGTCTCATTTCTCCCTCTCCTAATGCTTCTCCCACTTGGAAAGACCTAATTGAACAAAAGGATCCAATCAATTATAATTTTTCTTCTCTTGATGCCTCCCTTACTTTTGATGAAGTTACCTTACAAAACCTAAACACGGAATGTGGTCAACATATTTTTTGCTCCTCTCCTAAAAAATCTCCTACTAGGACCTATATATCATGGTAGAAGAGAATGATAGAATTGATGCATGTCTTTCAAACAATAGTAATGTGGCTTCATTTGATGAAAATGATGAGGTAACCTTAAACACTCCTTCACTAAAAGATCATCACAATAAGGGTGAGTCTTTTGAGGTTATGCACATTAGATATCCCTTGACGAAATCTCATGAGCCAGTTCTTATCCTTTATCCACCCTCATAACAACCACAAGTTCAAAATAAACCCATTCTCATATTAGAACCACCTACAAGGCAACTTGATAGTGATAATGTTTTGTAGCAACTAATTTACAATATTTTTTCTCACACATACAATACAAGGAACAATAGGCAACAACAAACCATTCTTGCTTCATTACCATTTCCTCAACCTATCTTGCCTAGTGCCCATCATTTCCCTTTACATAATGGAAAGGAGTGTGATCTTGTTTAACAACTAAATAATACTCCTACTAAGATATCCTAATGGGATGTTGTTCAATCCTCCCCTCATTATAATAACATGATTCAAAGTTCTTTACAAGTTCCTATCCCTCCTAATGTGCAATTGAATTACATAACAATCTTAATTCAAGGAATGAATGTTGACATTGTTTTTCACCAAAGTGAGCTCCCTCCTTTGGAAGTGCAAAAAAAAAATGATGCTTTCATGATAATAGCTAAAATTAATACATGGAGGATAAAATGAACTCTAATTGAAAATGGTTCGACACTTAATTTGTGTAGTGTAGAACTTCTTGATAAGATCATAGTAGAAAAAATATAAATTCAACCTAATTCTTTATCTATTTGTGGGTTTGATAACATAGGGAAACAACCACTTGGTGTGATCACATTACCTATTACAGTTGGAAAGGACACATTGTAAACTACTATCCATGTTATGCCTCATGATCTTTTATATAATCTTCTTTTAGGTAGACCATGGATTCATGAAATACATGCAGTGCCTTCTACTCTTCATCATAAAATGAAGTATGTTTACAACAATAAACTTTACACAGTCTAGGTTGGTCCCGAACCTGAAATTTGTTTGCATGTTGAGAAATATAAACAAAGTCCTTTGAAAATATTGACACCAACCATACAATTGGAACCCATGCAAGAGAAATAAAAATAAAAGCATAATGAAGAAGTTATGAAGTTATTGGAAGATGATTGGGGTGGCCTAGATTTAACACCTACATTCATGGGAAAATACAAGAACATAAAAAAAAAATCAAAAAATAAAAAAGAACCAGTGGTAATGTCAACAAATAATTCAATAGAATCTTCAAAATCATCCACTTCAACCAAATTAGAAGAAAAAACAACATACATGACAAACTTTGATGAAGTTGATTACATGAGAAACCACCAAATCCAAAACAAATGAAAAAGATTTATGGAAGAGGTTATGAACTTTCAAAACAATGTGGCTATAATGGAAAATGATGAGGTGCTAGAGAATAAGGTGTTTGTGTTCCTATACAGCCTCACACATAAGAAACCACTAGTGGTATTTGTTATTGTCCTTTGAAAGAAACAAAAGAATCTAAGAAGTCCTAGCTTAATATCAATTTCATCACAAAACACTAATGACTAGAATTTATTAGATTTTACACCCTCCTGTAAAGGAGAGCACAAAATCTCGCAATATAAAGAGTCTTGTGTAAGTATGACACCTTGTAATAAGCAAGAGATATCTTTTTTGAAAAATAAAGGAACATATTCTACTATTGATCAAGCCAATATCTCGTCTTGAGACTCCTCCAAGATTGTTTGATATCTCTCCCTCCAAGAATACGAAAGAAATTTTACTACAAGATTTCATTTTGTGCATATCATACAGTTCATGGTTATTCTACTAATGAATGTAAGGCTTTAGGTAACAAAATTCAACATCTTAAGGAGTGTGGTGCTCTTCCTTTTGTTGAATCACCTAGTTCCTGTAATTGATATTGATTTTCATGTTTTTCATGAATCATCTCGACTCATCCTTGTCTTGCACTAAGTGGGGGAAAGGGGTTAGATAGCCTTTTCCTCGTATGAAACTTTTTGCTGTCTCTTTTGGCTAGTTGACCACCTTCCATGCATATATAAGAGCAAGCTTGGGATGTGGAAAAAATTCCTTAAGTTGGCTCACATGTGACATAGTGATTTTTTGGGGCAACCCCTTATTCATGATGTAGTTCCATTTGGGACATATAACTTGGCATAGGGATTTCTGAGTAAGCTCTCATGTCTCCTACTTTAAAGTGGATTTCTCACCACAAAGGTGTTCGCAATCACTTTAAGGTGGGAGCATACATTGACACTCATAGCTCTTTGTGTGATTTTCCTTATTCTTATGATACATCCTTTTCTAGGTGGTGTCATTGGGTTTGATTTCCTTTGATAGAGTGATATTTCTTTTTTTTTCCCTCTCTTGGAGACATTAGGCATGGTGTTCCCTAAGAAGAGACCTTACATGAACTAAACAACGTCCCTTTGAAAAAATATTTACTTGCATGTTGTTCATAAGCTCGAAGTTTCATTTTGTGGTGCGTTATTGAAGTTATTAGAGGAATAGCTTTGCTATGGTTAGTACATATGGGAAACCAACCTTAGGCATGGATTTCACATAGCCGCATGCTTTTCTATGTGGGGGCATACCAGCCGCATGTCTATGTGCCTCATTGGGGGATCAACTAGTGGATACCGGATTCCACTAGCCCTTGTGAGTGTGCATTTGGTTTGCATAGTGTACATCGTGTTCCACTTGTAAATTCTTTTTGGAAAAATAGCTGAGGCTTGATCCACATCGAGTTGGGCAAACAGTTGAAGATTAATCCACTTTCTTTTTCTTTATGTCTTTGATAGCGCATGTTTGTATCTTGTTGTTGCTTCATACATCATTCACATATATGATCTTTTGTGCTTATGTTGGTTTTCCATAGGATCTCAATCCTAGGGGCTTGATCATCCCTATTGATTGTTGTCATCCTATCTCATTAGAATTGGTACACTTGGACCTCTCTTGATGTGAATTTGTCTACTTTAGTGTGAGTCTGACGCAAGGTCATCCTCTATCTAAAGTGGGTGCTAAATGTAGTGTAGAAAAATATATCCCTTTACATCCCACAAGCCTAATTAAATATATTTTTTTGTGGATAATCTTGACATATCATAAATGGAAAATCATGATTTAATGTTTTTGTTTATGTGTTCCAGATCTAGGGATCTGGGACTCATATGTACCTTTAGGCGTATGGGTCCCACCTAGGTCTCGAGACTTGATTCTAAATATTACATTGAACACAACACTTCTTGAAATATGTGTCCCAAGTTTAAGCCACTAGGACTCATACGCCCAACCTGGCATATGAGTCCCACTTTAAATATGACCTATTTTAAATGAAATTCTTGGTGGGATTTTATTATCCTAGATCTGATGTCGACTTGTAGTGTTGTAATTTCAAGAAATTGGGCATAAAAATGTATAAATACAAGGTTATTTCACATAATTTATCTTAACAAGATCTAGAAATTTTAACTATCCTAGCAAAATTTTGAGTTCAAGCATCCTAGAAAAATTTAAGTGATCTTATAAGCATTCAAGTGAGAATTTTACAAGAGAATTCATGAGAAAATCATCAATAATTTGGAGCTACATTCAAGATTCAAGCATCATGTCAAAGTCTTCATGAATTATGTGTGTTTTTGAGCTAACATTTATGATGTAGGTTTCATGATTCAAGAAAGAATTCAAGACAAAGTTTCAAGCATTCAATCAAGAGTCAAGATCCACATCCACTGAAGCCATTTCACACAATTTTGTAGCCTTCATTTCAAGGGTTTGGTGATTTTCAACATTTAATTTTTTCATTCATCATTCCTTCATGCTTTTATATTTCATTTCAAGGTTTAATTGCCAAAACGAGGTTTGACAAAGGCAAACCCCTATTCCCTAACAATTTTCTTTTTATCTCTTGATGTGTGTTTATAGATCTTGGTGAATTGGAGCTTAAAGATCCTTTAAAGACAAAGTTTTCAAATTTGTTAAGAATTTTTCATCTTGGCGTAATCACCTACAAGCCAAAATTTAGACTTTCGAACCTGAAGATTGAATAAGAAGGAAGCTACAAAAGATCACTAGAGGATATAGAAATATCAATCAAACCCTAATAATGGGACTAAATCACCAAATTGGGAGTATGAGTCCCATTATGGCCCCTTTTATCATATTTCTATAGATCCTTCTTAGTTACAAAAGGATTCCAGATTCTACCCAGAATCTTGTAGCAGGATTAAATTGCCTTCCCTGGTGTATCAGTCCAAGTGCATTTCAAAAGGAATATTTTCAAAGTTATGAACCTTGCTTGGATCCCATCATTCTTCTAGGTACCTTTCTATTCAATTCCAATTTGTCAATTTGATTTCATGCTTTCAACTTTTTAGGGTTTTTTGCATATATGTTTACACTTCTCCGTTTAAGCTTTGTTTAATGGTGAACCCCCATCTAATTTCAATAGGAACCCCCTAGTCCCCTTCCTCAATCAAGTTACTCGGTTGAGGAATCTAGGTTCCTAATGAACTAAAGCATGAAATAGGTCCCAAATTTACATCTACTAAAAGGTGGACACCTATTTCCCTTGTGTTCAAAACCATCTGGAATCTTCAATGCAGACCTATCCATTCCATAGGTTGGATCAAGTGGTGGAATGATTACATCATCTACACCACAAGGTTTCTTCACATTTATGGGTTCCATATGGCCATTTTTTATAGACAATATCATGAAGCAACCACTTCTAATCTTCACAAATCGTGAGGCTTTAGTGGATAGCCCCTTTTCCTCTTCTCTACAAGTCAGGGTTGCGGAGTTGAGACATAAAAAGCAAGTGGTTAATAATTATGTTTCTAGAGATACACAAATCAAAGCTAGACTCCGCTAGCTTAAAATTGGGGACTATGCCTCAAAAGAGTTATTTATCGCTCTTCATGTCAGGCACTCTTCACTTGGCATCAAGAAGATAAAAGAAGGCAATAATGTACTCACTAAGTTGCCTAACATTCTGTAGGCATTTGTTATGTACTATGAGAAATTTTTCACAGTCATACCAATGCACTCTAGGATTGCCTTGATGTTGTGCCAAACAAGATTTCTACTACCCAGAAATCCTTTTTTGATCGAGAAATTACTCATGATTGAATATGTCAAGGAATATTTAAACACAATGGCTAATGACAAACCTTTGAGAATCTATGGGTTCTTGTGTTATTTTTATAAATCCCTTTCAGACTGTGTGGAAAATTATTTGCATAAAGTATACCTTGAATCTTTTCATTCTAACTCCCTAGGTAATCTCATAAACAAAGGCAATATAAAATTCATACTTAAAAGAAGTGATTCTGAGGATATTTACAACTAGCGGCCCATTATGCTCCTTAATGTTTCTCAAAAAAATATAGCCAAATCCCTTGCTTTAAAAATTTGCCACCTTCTTCCTCAAATGTGTGCCCTGAGTGAACTAGTTTCATTAAATCTAGGTTTATTCTGGATAACATTATTTTTATTTGGGAAGGTATGGAGTGGGCAAGATGCTCTAATCAAAAATGCATTTTCTTGAAAACTAATTTTGCTAAATATTATGACCACATTGAGTGGCCCTTCATTTTGGCTAAGTTTTCTACCCTAGGCCTTGGCCCTAATTTTATTAATTCTATGAAAATTATTTTTTTATGCTTCAACTTGCATCACCATTAATGGACACCAGTCTCAATCCTTCGATTTGTTATGCTCCATCCGCCAAGGTTTCTCGCTTGCCCCCTCATTATATGTTCTTATTGTTGAAGATTTTGACTACCTTGTTGCTCATTTTGTCTCCCATGGGCTAGTCCAAGGAGTTTATTTGCCTAACTCATCAACCTAGCTTGTTAATGACCACTTTGTTGATGATTCCTTCCTTACTTTTCTATAAGAAGAGAATAATGTCAAAGATAACCTTAGTTACCTTGAGACCTTTTGTCTGGCCTCTGGCACTCACAAGAATTTTCTACTATGAGTCCTTTCTTCCAAGCCCTCTTTGGATTTACCAATTTGGGTGGAAGTGGATTACTCAAGGGGAAATCTTCAGATTTATTAGCATCCATTTCACTTTTTATGCTTCCTCTGTTGATTTATGGCAAGCGGCTCTATCTCGAATTGACTAGAAGTTGGCTTTCTGGATCACTAAGCCACTCTCTCTTGCTAGTAAATTCCAGGTGTGCTCTAAAATTATGGAAATGAATCATGTGTATTATTATTCATGTTGGGCCCCTTCCAAGGCCTCTTTGTGAAGCTGGAAAATTTTATTAAAGACTTTCTTTGGGCCTCATTTGAGCCTCAAAGAGTCTTTCACCGTGTTGCCTAGGAATTATGTTTCATCCCCAAAGAATCTGGTTGGCTTGGCCTTCTTTCCACTCAGAGACAAGACACGACTTTATGTGTCAAATGGATCATTCATGCTCTCAATGGTAATGAGGCCTGGAAAATTATTCTCATGCACTATATTTCACTAGGATCTTGCTCATAGACCTTCTTGGAAGGGCATCATATTTCACACCCTTCTCATTATGAAGGAGCATGTTCAAATTCTAGGCACTTTTGTTGCCAAAAGAATCTGGTGTTCTTGGGAGGATTTCAAGCCTTGGGTTTGATGGACTAGCACTGGTTTCAAAGATGGGATTTCTTTCAATCAACAGAATATCTAGTGGTCTCCTCTTTTTTCTAATATGGGTTGGCCTCTAGCTAGGCTCCCATGACTTAAGGATCTCAAATTCCAGAAAATGGGTATCCAAAATGCTCAAGACTTTCTTCTAGACCCGTGATGAGCATTATGACATGGAAATCTTTTCAAGAAAAAATTGGCTTACAGAACCATGACTGTGAAAGCTTTGAAGGTCTAGTGAATGCCATTATGGCTGATATGCTCTGCAAAGTTG